>JALJCO010005219.1:0-217500 GCA_023101725.1 Atherinomorus stipes | reverse complement strand
ATATATATATACACACATATATATATATATATATATATATATATATATATATATATATAAATGCTATGTTGTAGACGGGTTTGTTGTTGTTTTCGATAATTTACTTCTCTTATTTAATCTTTATTTCGTTTTAGCGTATTTGTTTTGCTGTGTAAATGTGAGATCGCGGCTCCGACCAGAACGAGGCGGAGACAGAGCTGCTGTCTGTGAAGATTCAGCTTCAGCACAATCACAATGTCTGCTGCAGTTTGGTTAATTAAAATGTAACAACACTCTCATTATCTCCTCTGCCTCCCAACACACAACCCCCTTTCAACTTTAATCAGTTACAAGCAGACGTCTGCAGCGTCACCAGCAGCCGTCACACACAGAAGTGGGAGGAAGAGACCAACAGCTGTTTTATCACTTTGAAATGCTCCATTTCCTTTCTCATTTCAATGAACTCAGACACATTTGTTTCCGTGATTGTTAAAATTGAACACAAGTTATTTAACTTGCAACACAGAAGCATTTTACATTCAACTGAAAGAAGTTGTTTTCTTAACAAGACAATTGTTTTACAAAATATGAATAAAAATCTTGTTTTATTGTCAAAATTATCTCATTAATTCTGAAAAAGAGAATGTTTTACTTTTTAATCATCTCATAAATTCAAAATAAAGCAACATTTACTATTTTATTTGTAAAAAATAATGTTTATTCAGAAAAACAAAACATTTTTATTTATTTAAAAATTATTTCATTAATTAAAAAAAATTAAGTTTTGTAAAAATTCTCTTGTATTTTTAGAAAAATGTTTATCAAAAATTGTTTTTGATTTAGTGAAACAATTTTGTTAATTATCTCTTTAATTCAGAAAAAACAGAATGTCTTCATTTTATTAAAAAATGTGTCTTATTTAGAAAAACAAAGTTTTACTTTGGTGGTGGTACAAATCATGACGCAACAAATACACATGCAAATAGCAAAACGCCTTCGTTGCTCAACAGAAACTTGAAGAGAATCCTGATCTATCCTCACTGAGGAAGAAACTAACAGTCTGCAGGAAGATTTCCTCAGAGACAAACAGCCGTCAGCTAACAGACGTTTGATCCAGAGTTCAGAAGAAAAGCTTTTTTTTTTTCTTTTTTTTTAAGCTCTAGACGACGGCAAGTTGGAAAAATGTGGCTGTGTTCAGCGTGGGAGTTTATTTGTTGTACTGGACGAATCGACTTGCCAGAAGTGATTAGATTTTATCTTCAGGAGCAGAAAAAACCTCAACTTTGTGTGTGAACTTCACTCCTGACAACTTCATGAATCTCGGGCAGTAAAGTGTATTGTTCTCGGGGATTTCTACTGAAACCTGACGCAGTTCCTACTATAAAAACGCCTCACGGACAGACAACACCGGTGAGTGGAAACGTCTCCCAGCTCAATGCTAACTGTTAGCCTATGACTTTTTCGCTAATTTACTCATTTTTCAGGGGTCTCTGTGGTACTTCTGTGGTACTTCTGTGGTACTGCGTGTACTTTAAACTCCATATCAGACTCTGGGTCGAGCGCATACAGCTCCATAACAGGCTGCTCCGTTTTATTCTGTCGATCGGAGTCCGATTATCCATCAATGCTTATAACTAACGTCCATGTGAGTGATTAGGCCGATGGTAGAAATAATTCTGTGACCCTTCAGAGTCTGTCTCTCTTTCAGGGCGAAGTCATGAAATGGGCGTAAAACATGTTGAGATTGGTGGAGAGCTTCGGTGGTTCAATACAGTCAGCTGTTTTTCATCTGTGTTGGAAATTAGGTGCATGAAAAATTAATATTTAACACCAGATTAGTTTCTATAGTAGCGATGGGAACATATTTAGCTTATAAATGCTTGTATTTGACTTTTGGAATGTTTGAAAAGCATGATACAGCTCCTTCAAAAAAACTGGACATGCATGTTTATTCTTTCACAATTCCCGCCTCCAGTCCCTTTAAAGCAGAACTCAGTAACTTCAGCTCGGGGCCCCCCTTTCACTGTCGTAAAGTACATGGAATCGCTCCGTAGACACTTTGTTTAGCCCCACAGGGATTCCAAAAAGCATTTATTGAGGTAAAAAAGTTACTGAGTTCTCCTTTAATGGGTTATCCTTGGGCTGGTGACAATTTCAATCTGTCCAGTAATTTTTCGGTAAAGTTGCTGAGAGACGGACAAACAAGCCAGTGCTACTGCAAACATAACTTCCTTGGTGGAGGTAATAAAAAGAAACTTGTGTTTCAGGTAGTGGCGTTTTTGCATTAAGGGGCAGTGGGGCATGACCCCACCAGGGGGTGCTGTTGTGCCCACTGATACATATATAGGCCTTTTTTTTCTTAAAGATTCTGATTCTTAATATATATTATTTTTCACTTTTTTTTTTTTTTCCTTTTTTTTTTTTTTTTCCCCTTTTTTTTTTTCTTTTTTTCCCTTTTTTTAAATCACTTTAAAATAATGGGACACAGTAATGTCGCTGAGCTAAAGTTATAGTGTAGTAGAGTGTGCATTTGTCTCTGAGCTTATGCTGCTTGCCAGTTTTTGCTCGGTGGGGCATGGCAGAGTTGGCCCTGCAACTGTACGTCATGAGCAACACAAACTGTTGTGCGTGCATGCGCATGCTCAACACGTGCTTCAGTTTAGTACGTGGGGCCTGGAGGCCGAGGCCCCTGAAGCGTTGTCACTGGTTGATTCGAAAGGGCGGTGCCCACCCTTTGATAGCTGTAGACTAGCTACCTTAGTTAACGAGGGACTGATGAATATGCGATACATACGAGACAGTACAAAGTAATGATGAATCGTGTGGACTACCTAACCACTGCCATTTAGCAAGTTGCCACTTGAGGGGAAACTGGAAATTAAAAGTTTGGGACCACATCGACCAGATGAGTTTACCATTTTTCAAGAAGGCAAAGATAAAACAAGATCCTTCAACTAAGATTGATTCCAAGGAAAAACGTTGCTAAAAGCGAATCAAAAATATCCCTGTTCTGCTTTCCGTGTCTTCTCTTTGGAGGGGAAACTGTCTGGACAACAACTGGATTTAAAGATTTAAAACATCTGTCAGAAAAGCTAGTAAAACACAAAAGCTGTGCATCGCATGAGGATAATGCAGTCAAGTTAGCCTTACTGGGAAAAGCGAATGTTGCATCTCAGCTTGTCAGTGCATACAAACGTGGGATTGTACAACATAACCGACAGTGTGAAGAAAACAGGTACGTTCTCGGCTGAATTATAACCTGTATAAAACTTTGTGGAAAGTATGAGATTGCTCTTTGTGGACACAACGAGTCTGCTAGCTCCTTAAATCCTGGCATTTTTAGGTGCATATTTGAGACGATGTGTGAAGGAGACTCCGAACTCAGGAACCACTACGATGCTCAACCCAATTTAAAGGGCACCTCAGCAGTCATTCAATACAAAATTTTGGATTGCATGTACAGTGTTTATAAGGATGAAGTTGCTCAACAGGTGGCAAAGGCACCCTTTGTTGCTGTGCAGGCAGATGAGACAACCAATGTGTCTTGCAAGTCACAAATGGTCATCGTGCTGCTATATGGTAAACGCCAAAGTGACAGACAGGTTTTGGGAATTCATTGAGGTAAAGGACAAAACGGCTGCTGGTCTACAAAATGCCTTACTTTCATCTCTTCCGGCCTTGAACCCAACCGACAAGCTCATAGCGCAAACATATGACGGCGCTGCAGTAATGAGCAGAGGTGTGCGCGGAGTTCAGACTCTTGTGAAGGAGCATTATCTAAATGCGCATTTTGTGCACTGTTACCCGCATTAATTAAACCTAAACACTTCAACACATGAATTAAAAGGGTTTTTTGCTGATCTGTCAGCTTTTGCCACTTTTTTCTCAAACTCTCCAAGAGAACAGCAGCTCTGGCCGAGACATCAGACCGGTGCATCCCCAGACCTCCAGCCACGCGCTGGAATTTTAAAAGCAGAACTGCTAACGCTGTACGGGAATGCTGCAAGGAGCTTAATACGTGTTTGAACCACATTCGCACAGCAGGGGGATGGGACAGAGTGACCATCAGCGAGGCCGATGGTCTGTCAATGCACCTGCAGGCACCAAAGTTTCCACACTTCCTACGGTTCTTTGCAGAGCTCATGCCAGAGGTGGACATGTTGTACAGTGTACTGAAAAAACGGGACAATGATGCGGCTGGCATCAACCACGCGATGAATGCCTTCAAGACAAATGTAGGACGTCTGAAGGAACGAGCTGATGTGACTGTGCAAGAAAGTCATCCAGAAGGAAATAAGAGGAGAAAAACCAACACGGCTACGGTCCTGAAAGAGGCCTGTGACACTGTGATGAGTCAAGTGGAGGAAGGTTCACAAAGAGTGACCATTTGATTGCAGCAAAACTCATTGATTGCACACTTTTCCCCAAGTTTCTGCAGTCATTTCCAGAGGCTGAGCTGGAATGTGCCATAAAACTATGGCCAATAACAAACAAGGGAAAGCTAAAAACAGAGTGGATGTCTCTTTACCAGCACAGTGAACTCGGCAAAGGCAACGCTGCACTTTTATTAAAGTCCATTCATGAAAACAACCTCCAGGAGGTGTTATCTGAAACCGTGACACTTCTACTGTACAAATCATCATAACACCAACGACAAGCACTGAATCTGAGAGAAATTTCTCCACTCTAAAAAGAATAAAAACATTTCCACGGAATACAATGGGACAGCAAAGACTGAACGTCCTGGCAAACTTATCCACCGACTGTTTGACTTTAACAGCAAGGTCATAGAGAAGTTTGCTGTCATGAAGGATCGCAGAGCCTCCTTCCTTTTTGCAGAAACAGTTCTGTCTGTGGTGCTTGAATGGCTGTTGAATATTTAGTCTTGTTTCCTTGTGCAGTGACTGCGCCTTTCATGGCATGAAATTTGCATTTTTTATCGTCCCCGATAGTGTTGGTGAATCTTTTGTAAATAATGTGGGGATTCTTAAACCCTTTGGTGGTGGAAATTGTAAGGGAACATCTCCATTATTGTGTCATTTAGCATCTTATCACTATTGCTGTGACCCCAATGTTCCCCTTGCGCAGCAAGCTGTGTTTGTATTGCAAGTAAGGCTCAGTTATGTTTGGATCACATCAACAAATTTTCTCGTGTAGTCTGTGGCCCAACCAGAATTTCCATAGAAAAACTGCCACTGGTTTCGGGTGTTTTGTCCTGAGGATGGACTCGTTTCTGATCCTGCTACACCTGGAACGGCAGCATCGTTGCTTCTGCTTTTTCTTTTCTCTCCATCTGAGTCCTTTATTCCTCCGACTTGTCAGACTCCCACCCGGCTGCCGAGCGTCCCCTCAGCAGCAGGGTGAGTCCGGGAGACGGTGTGGTGTTTATCTCAGATTTTAATCAGCCGTCAGCTCACGCTGAGCGGGTCAGACCGGGCCGGCCGCCGCCGAGCTCTCCGCTAGGCCGTGTCTGGCGCGGCGGCGGCACCGCGTTCCCAGGTTTCCAGAGGTGTGAGGCTTCCAGCTGGACTCCCAGAGAGCCGAGCTGCGCTCACCCGCCTCAACCTCCGGCGCTAATTAATGTGTTTAGTAGCAATACTGAATAATAGATTAAATGGCTGCTCTCCTCGGGGTGATAAACCCTTCACACACACACACACACACATACAACATAATGTACATGCACATGCTGATTCAGACCCAAACACACACACACAAGGAGTGCCTGTGAACACACACACAGACACACACACACACACACAATCTAAAGTCATTCAGCTGCTGCCTCCCAGGCATCAATGCAATAATCTCCTGCTGAGCATGCAAGTCTTACACACACACACACACGTCTGGTTTTCTACACACGCGCATGCACACACACACACACACACACACACACACAAAGGCTGCACCATCCCCCAGTGGTTGCAAGTTCAACTCCCATCTGTTTCCCCGGTCTGAACCTCGTCTCCGTTGCCTTCGTGTCTACATTTACTTTCCAGTGGCCCCCTGAGAATTACCCAGAATTCCCTCCGCTGCAGAATCATATCCAGAAACCGAATCTGGGGAAATGAAAATCTCTTTTTCAAGTCCGACACAGTTTCAGCACCTGGATGAGGAGCAGAGCCCCCCCCCCCCATGAAGCCAGGAAGAACGAGAACTTTGTATTTTCATGAGCGTTTTCTCTGCTGGAGGGAAACCAGGTCCGGTCGGACAAATGCCACCTGTTAGACCGTGTCTGCAGGAAACACCCAAACTAAACTAAATAATAAGCTACATATTCATATTCATGCACATCTACAGACCTCACAACAGATTCTGAGTGTTGAGAATATTGTGCCTCAATGAATCAGAGTGAATTGCAACAAAATAAGAGGAAAATGTGACGTTTTCCACCCTCGCCTGCATTTTCCTCCTTATCTGACTGTGACGGACGGAGCTGGTCAAGCATGACGACAAAGATGCTTTCAAAACAGAAAGGGTTTTATTTACCCCCAAAATCTGTTTGCAGGGTATTCCTGCTCATAGGAATATCTGTTATGATGAGTAACCATGGCAACAGGATATCTGTTGATATAAAGCAGAGGTGTCGAACTCATTTTAGTTCGGAGGCCACAAACGGCGGAATTAGATCTCACGTGGGCCAGAGGAGGAAAATTATCACACCATAACCAAAACTGCAAATGTTGGCCTGTTATTTTAGCACATTAAGATGTTTATATTTAATGAACTTTCCTTTAAAAAAAAAAAAAAGAATTTGAAATTTATTAAGGAACATAAGTGGTTCTAACAATAATTAATGTTATATTTAATTTTATTTATTGATTCTATGTAGGCCTATTAATTCCAGTCAAAATTTTATATATTTTTATGACAAAATATTGAATAAATTTTAGAATAAACTTCTTTGAATATAAATTTATAGAATGAATTTTCCCTTAAAGCTTCCAAAATATTGAATTTTTTAAATATATTTATACTTTTATTATCATCATGAAATGAAATGAAAAATATTTTATTTATCCCAGGAGGGAAATTCAATAATCATTATTATCAACTCATTCAAATAAGACACTACATGTTCAATGTAATCACAGATCACAATAAATCTACAAAATCAATCACTAATACTGAATCACAGGTAACTAAAAAAAGAAAAATAAATATTTCCACGTGTGTGAAGTAATCCTGACCTCAGATCTGTAAGGTAATATTGAAATACTTCATATTTAGACATTTAAAACGACTCCAGGTTCTGGTGGACCAATTAGAAACTAGAGTTTGTTTTAATGTTTTAAATGTGACATTAAATAGTTAACCTTGCGGGCCAGACTGGACCCTCGGGCAGGCCGGTTTTGGCCCCCGGGCCTTATGTTTGACACCCCTGACATAAAGAAACAGCTGACTGAGCTTCAGAATGGAAGCAAAGAGGATGAAGTTGGATTTCTTCCCTCCATCCTGACGCGGAACATAAAAAACCTGAAGCTGGAATATCAGGAATTCTTCACCGAAACACGGCTGCAGCTGCGTTTTCCCGTCGGTCTAAATCCTGGAAATGTTGCAGAGGCGACTCAGCTCCGCTAGCTCAGACTTTCCATCAGTCTGTCAGCCAAGTTTTGTCTTTTGTAAAAATACACTGAAAAAATTTACACTTTGGATCAACTTTTAAAAAATGGCTGTAATTGGTTACACCGAAATTATTAGTTTTCTCAAATTGAATTTATGATGTGGCGGAAACCATTCATTTTCATTTACTGGAATTATTATCATTTACCTTAAGACAAAGAAAAAATTGCATTCATACAAAGTGAAAACATATTTCAAAACAAAGGCCATAAACAATTATTTATCCTTTGTTACAATTTGATTTTAAATTTTTGAATAAACTGAACTGCTGTAATTTTTGTTACCTTTTTCTTCTCATTTTTCCAAAGTTAAATTTCTGATTCAGTATAAAGTAAAATTTTAATTACACCTTAACCAATACATTATATTTAGTATCAAAGTGGCACTTAATGTATGAATCTGTGATAAAACAGCAACATAAATGCTGGCTCCATCTCTGACATCATATAACAACCACATATGGAGGTGAGTTTATCTCCTTGTGCTGTCCTTCACTCATGGTGCAACTTTAATTACAATTAGAGTTAGAATGCTTTATTGTCATTGTACACAATAAACATTTAAAAAACAAGTCAGTTGTGCAAAAACGCAGAAAAAATACAGGTATAAAATTATAAAAGCGACAACACATCATAAAAATCAATAAATAAGAGGGACAAAAAAAAAAAAAATCAGCCAAATGTGTTGGAAATCATCAACATATCAGATATCGGCCAAACGTCCAGTATTGTGCGTCCTAGTCTTTAAATTGAAGCACTTCTGTTGCACTGCTGCAGTTTATTTCAGAGTAAATAAAGAAGCCAGCTCTTCGTACATTGTTGCTGAAATTCAGCCATCAGCATTTATTTAAATGATCAACAACAGAAATGTCTTTGCTCTGTAAAGCCTAAAATCCTGCAAATTAAACTGTTTTCATGGTTATCTTGTGCTTGGTCTCATAATGAACCTGGAATCATCTTCCTGGCCGAGACTCTGGCATCTGATATTGTTTCTGTTTGTCTGACATGAAACTAAAGGATTAAGATTATTAATTAAAGATAATCCCTTCGTCTCTGCCGCCAGGCCTCGTATCTCCACACCAGCTCTTCCTTCTCTTCATTGTTTGCCGAAGTGAGCTGTTGAAGATAAAAATCTTTCCAGACAGACGAAGATTTTCCCCCGTTTTTTCAATGGCAGGTCTTTAACCTCATTCCACACCTCAGACGTTCAGAGTGTAACTAATGCAAATCCTCAAGGGCGAAAAGTCTCCTGTTCCTCCTCCTCAGCAGGCTTCCTGCCTCCGTCTTTCCCACACAACACGGCTTTTTCTTTTCTACAACAATAAACAATAAATAACGCAAACTGTGGGCAGCAGAACATCCATGTTCTTCCTCCTCTGTTATACCCGCCTGGAAGCTCCTGATAAGCAAAGTCCTGGCAGCCAGACGTTTACCTCCCTCTCCATCTCCTCCTCGTCCTCCTCCAGCCTTCATCTGAACCTCAGGAAGAGTGCCGAGTTGTATTTATGAGCAAGTCGCCGCTCGTCGTTTTTATTCTTACTGGACAAGCGGAGGACAAAAGATGGAGAGGCGAGTCCTTTATGTTTACAGGTTATCTACACCAGATCATCCACGCCAGGTTTTATAGACCAAGTTATCTACACCAGGTTTTCAACACTGGGATATCTACACCATGTCATCTACACCAGCTTATTGACACCGGGTTTTTTTTTTTTTGTTATACTTGTATGATCCCGAGGGGAAATTAGGGCTCTGCATTTTACCATCTCTGTACTGTGAGTATCAGAGAGCAGTGGGCTGCTACTTAAAGCGCCCGGGGAGCAGTTGGTGGGGGGTTACGGACCTTGCTCAGGGGTCCACAGTGGTACACCCAGGAGTCGTGTCAGGAAATCGAACCCGGGTCCTCCGCGCCCAAGCCCACGACGCTACCACTGGGCTATCCACTCCCACACCAGGTAAACTACACCACGTTATCTACACCAGCTTATTGACACCGGGTTATCTACACCAGGTAAACTACACCGGGTTATCTCCAACAGGTTAACTACACCATGTTTTCTACACCAGGTAAACTACACCAGGTCTTCTACACTAGGTTTTCTACACCAGGTTGTCAACACCAGGATTTCTACACCAGGTTAACTACACTATGTTTTCTACACCAGGTAAACTACACCAGGTCATCTACACCAGGAATTTCTACACCAGGTTAACTACACCGGGTTTTCTACACCAGGTAAACTACACCGGGTTTTCTACACCAGGTAAACTACACCGGGTTTTCTACACCAGGTAAACTACACCGGGTTTTCTACACCAGGTAAACTACACCAGGTTATCTACACCAGGTAAACTACACCGGGTTTTCTACACCAGGTAAACTACACCGGGTTTTCTACACCAGGTAAACTACACCCCACAAAACACCCGGGTTATCTACACCAGGTAAACTACACCGGGTTTTCTACACCAGGTAAACTACACCAGGATTTCTACACCAGGTTAACTACACCATGTCACCTAACCATTTCTACACCAGGTTTTCTAAACTAAGTTATCTACATTGTCCTGTTTTCAGAGTTTGAAGACAAAGTCGGCTAAAACGATGTTATTGTATATTCATATCGTCATTCATGAACTCGGCTTCATTCGTTTAAATGTGCTTGATAACTTCTACAGTGTAAACTCATTCCTGTTATAATAATTTATCTTTACAGGTTTAGTTCTACATAATTTCATTTAAACCAGAGCGACGTCTGTAAATCTGCTGCTGTGCTTCTCCTGCATTTACTGGATTTCAACATCACCTAATAGTAATAATAATAATAATAATAATAATTTTGAAAATGTTCAGATACCAGAACTGGGCAGAAAATGGCAGAGAAACCTTCCAGAAAGCTGGAGAAACTGTTTATCCAACATTCAGATCAAAGTTTGAAATTTCTAATTAACTTATAATCAAATGCTGAATCATAAAATCATAAAACTGAGATGATTATTCTTTCACTGGAATATCAACAAGTTTAGTTTTAGCAGGAAGGAACACGTTTACACAGCGCTTTCCTTTTCCCATATCCGCTGGTATTGGATGGGGACAGCCCGACATTTACGCTTTTAAATACTTTTCATTTCTAATTTAAGCATGGAAATTAAATCCAGGCGGATTGTTGGGAAGATTAAATTGATTTCTGCAGCAGCTGATGCTGAGAGGACTAACCAAAGACTGAAAAAAGAAGGAAGCGTTCGTACAGAGAAATATCTGCAGTTTGCTGCCACGTCGCAGCTGCTGCAGCCTCAGAGTCACAACGAGAAATCAACAGTTTCGTGAGACACTTGCAGCAGACGACGACCGAGCTTGTAAATTTATCATGTTCCACTTGTTCAACTCGTGTTGCATTAAATGTTCATAAAGCCTCTCAGCTTGATTCTGCAGCAGAGATGAGAAGCTGTTGACACCAGCTCATTCCAGCCTTCGCTCCAACCATCATCATCATCATCATCTTTGCAGCTGAAACGCTGCTGAGGCTCATTAATGACCATCAGCAGGTGATGGGAGCCGGACTCAGCTCAGGGGGGAGGGAACTCTGCCGCTGATGCTGGTTCTCTCTGGAAACCTGTCTCAGGAGTTCACACGCTGACGTGACCATCAGGTCTACAGCTGTTCTCTCATCTGGATCAGGTGTGACGTCAAAAATGACTTAAAGTCTTGTAGTGTGAAAAAAAAACGATAACATTTAATGAAGTTCCGAGAATATCAGATAATCTGAAACATGGAAGTGAAGAAATGTTGCTCTGGTGTCGTCTCACACCTCCTTACAGCTTTCTGTTAGTCAGGTCCTGATGGAGGTTTTCCCCCCTGGTTCTGGTCCTGATGGTGGTTTTCCCCCTGGTTCTGGTCCTGATGGAGGTTTTTCCTCCTGGTTCTGGTCCTGATGGAGGTTTTCCCTCCCTGGTTCTGGTCCTGATGGAGGTTTCCCTTCCTGGTTCTGGTCCTGATGCTGGTTTTACCTTCTGGTTCTGGTCCTGATGGTGGTTTTCCCTTCTGGTTCTGGTCCTGATGGAGGTTTTTCTTCCTGGTCCTGATGCAGGTTTTCCTTCCTGGTTCTGGTCTTGATGGAAGTTTTCCCTCCTGGTTCTGGTCCTGATGCAGGTTTTCCCCCCTGGTTCTGGTCCTGATGCTGGTTTTCCCTCCTGGTTCTGGTCCTGATGCAGGTTTCCCCTCCTGGTTCTGGTCCTGATGCAGGTTTCCCCTCCTGGTTCTGGTCCTGGTCCTGATGCAGGTTTTCCCTCCTGGTTCTGGTCCTGGTCCTGATGGAGGTTTTCCCTCCTGGTTCTGGTCCTGATGCAGGTTTCCCCCCTGGTTCTGGTCCTGATGGAGGTTTCCCTCCTGGTTCTGGTCCTGATGCAGGTTTTCCCTCCTGGTTCTGGTCCTGATGCAGGTTTACCCCCCTGGTTCTGGTCCTGATGGAGGTTTCCCTCCTGGTTCTGGTCCTGATGCAAGTTTACCCCCTGGTTCTGGTCCTGATGGAGGTTTTCCCTCCTGGTTCTGGTCCTGATGCAGGTTTCCCCCCTGGTTCTGGTCCTGATGCAGGTTTTCCCTCCTGGTCCTGGTCCTGATGCAGGTTTCCCCCCTGGTCCTGGTCCTGATGCAGGTTTCCCCCTGGTTCTGGTCCTGATGGAGGTTTCCCTCCTGGTTCTGGTCCTGATGCAAGTTTACCCCCTGGTTCTGGTCCTGATGGAGGTTTCCCTCCTGGTTCTGGTCCTGATGCAAGTTTACCCCCCCTGGTTCTGGTCCTGATGGAGGTTTCCCTCCTGGTTCTGGTCCTGATGCAGGTTTTCCCTCCTGGTTCTGGTCCTGATGCAGGTTTTCCCTCCTGGTTCTGGTCCTGATGCAGGTTTTCCCTCCTGGTTCTGGTCCTGATGCAGGTTTCCCTCCTGGTTCTGGTCCTGATGCAGGTTTTCCCTCCTGGTTCTGGTCCTGATGCAGGTTTCCCCCCTGGTTCTGGTTCTGATGCAGGTTTTTCTTCCTGGTTCTGGTCCTGATGCAGGAAAGAAAGGAAAGGGTTGGCTGACAGGAAAACTGTCCGGTCCGTTGGGGCTGGTTAACTTCATCATTCCAACCCGGTCCTTCGTGTCCTGACTGGGATCTTCATCCAAAAGTCTCAGTCGGTCCTTCTATTAACGATTAGAAAACCAATCCTTGCACTCCGACGACTTTTAGCCATTTCATGTCGCTTCGTCTCTGCTGACAGATGATTTTACGGCTGCTCAGCCAAAACTCATCACTTCTGCTGTACAAATAAAACAAGCCTCGTATTTTTTTCAGGAAATGCTTCATCCTGGATTTGTGACGGGCAGCAGGGTCTGACGGAGCCGTCAGCCGTGTTAACTCAGGGTCACGCTCAGGTTGAAGCATGATTCAGATCCGTGTTACATGCTCTACTAGCCTGAGATGCTCATCTTCCTCGCCTTCGTCCCATTCACCTCGCTCCTATTCAGTCCGTCTCCATTCACTTCAGCCTGATTGGCTGGCACGGATGAGGCGGCGTGCTGCATTGCCAAAGCAGCTGACTTCATTTGGGTTCCTTTGTAAGAAGACGTGTTTATTACTGCTGCAACACGTTACGATCCAGGCCTCTCTCTGTCTCATCTTCCCCTCTTCAGCTGCTCCTCTGTCACTGTGAAGCTCGTCATCGCCAGCCTCTGTAGCCGTGGCGACGCCCAGCTGCAGTGAGGCAGCTGATGCTCTCATTACTCTCAGTTCAGAAGGAAATGGGCCTCGGTAGGTCATAACTTAATTCACCGGCATCGAGAGAGAAGGCCCAGTCCCCTCTGAGCAACTTCGTTAAACCTGGAATGACCACAGGGACATTGCTCCCGGACAAGCCCCCATTCTGTTACATCCCGACCAAGGCGCAAACTCAGCTGGAGTTGAAGCTATTTCCTGGTTGCTCAAAAATTGTAGACCTCTTTATCCATGAGGGCAGAGGTCTGCAATCTGCAACCTGGGCCTTCCACAATGACTCCCGGGAACTTTAACCAAAAATGATAAAGAACTGACTGATATTTAAAAATACCGATGTATACATCACAATTGTAGGCTTTAGCTGGGTTATTTCATGGCATAATTGTGAATTCCCACAACATAATGGCACTAAAAGTACCAAGGCAATAATATATTTTCTTTAAAACCATTTCTTTTGTCATTAACTCAGAAATAAGCGTCTCCCCCCCCCCCAACAATTTTCCACAAATACCTGCATTTTTATTGAACCTTTTTTGCAAGGGTTTTTTATTTTAAAATCTAAAATAAAATAAAAATATTCCTTTAAAACAAAAACAAAAATATCGATAGTAAGTACTAAAAAAAAAAAAAAAACGATAATTTGCCTTTTTTTTTTTTTTTTCAAAGGTCATGGTATATTTGCGGCTCTAAAAGACTTATTTAGCTGCTTCAGGAGAAAAAAAATGGCTCTTTGGATTGTAAAAGTTGCAGACCCATGCACTAAAGGCTGGAGTGAATCCCCATGGACTCCCATGTTAAACAGGCCAACTTCACAGCAGATATAAACATTTACAGTAGAAAGAAACATTTTTTCTTGTTGTAAAAATGTTTATTTCTGCTGTGAACAGGTTTATTTCTGCTGCAAACATGTTCATTTCTGTTATAAACATGTTTATTTCTGCTATGAACATGTTTATTTCTGTTGTAAGCATGTTCATTTCTGTTATAAACATGTTTATTTCTGCTGCGAACATGTTTATTTCTACTGTAAACATGTTTATTTCTGCTGCAAACATGTTTATTTCTACTGTAAACATGTTTATTTCAGCTGTAAACATGTTTATTTCTGCTGAGAACATGTTTATTTCTGCTGTGAAGTTGGTCTTTTTAACATGGGAGTCTGAGGGGATTTGCTCTGTTTTGCAGCCCCGAGTGCAGCCTTTCTCAAAGTGGGTGCCAGGGCGCACTGGGGTGCCTCCTGACAGTGTCTGGGGAGCCGCCAAAAAAAATACATATTCTGACATTTTAATTTAAAAAAAAAATCTAACATTTCATGAATAAATGTATCTGAATACATGAATATATTCTTTTTATTTATTTTTTTTACATGTGAATGGATTGATAAAATTGTAAATTCATTTTTGATGAATGAATATATAAAATCAACCATAAAAATCTGTCTCATGTACCCATTGTCAGTAATGTTGCATGACGTCCCCACTGGGGTCAGCCTGACTGTGCAGCACATTGTTTTATAGTCTAATTTAACCATGAAAATACATTTGATTTCACAAAGAAAAAGGTACAAGCAACAGCATCATGGATCTTTTTTTTAAAAAGATAAGCCCCACAAGAATCAGACATGATTGTTACACTGGGTTGACTTGAGAGTTTATGCACTTTTGAAAGGTGCTCTGACTGAAATAGGTTTAGGAACGTCTGCCCCAGTGGATGAAGAGAAAACGACAAATATTTAGAACTTTCCGGGTTTCTGCATTGGCCTCACAGTCTTTCAATATCTTTCTATATAAAAACTCACTAACAGTCTCTGCTTTCTGAAATGCCGGAAACATCTTCTACAGCACCTTCAAGTAAATTTTCTTTGTGTGAGACCTGTTTTTCACTTTAAAGATTTGGAGTGTGTAACCACGATTGAAACTGCACCCATGCACAACATTTTCTGTTCCAGCGATGCACTAAATTACTCATTTTGCGGATCACTCAAAGTGCTTCAGGCTACACCACAGTTCCAATCCTTTCAAACTTGTTCTGGAAAAAAAAAAAAAAACTTGTCCTTTCATCTTTTATACCGTTTGCATCCAGACAAACGCCTCCATGTCATTAAAGAGGAGAGAAAATGTCCCGGACAGATTCAGTAACTTGGCCGACCCCGCTGGATATTTCAGAACCTTTATTACTCCGTTTGCCTTGAGCATTCATTCATTCGTTACTGCCGCTTTCTGCCATCTGCAAAAACCAGTGTTCTCTTCTTCCTCATTATCTGACATCACAATAACAATGAACAGCGCCCCTTAGTGGCGACCTACAAACATCATTTCACATTACTGCCACTGGGATGAAAGGATGGCTTGTACGACAAACGACATATCTGCAACATTTCCTATCCGACCGTAGCTGTAGTTGCAGTCCAAGAATGGTAAAATAAAAAACAAAATCTGCACATAGCACAGAAGGACAAAAAACCCTAATGTTCAATTTCTGTCACAAAGTAAACACGTTGACGCTCCATAATTAAAACAAATGCTGACATAACTAACTGATAACCATGTTTCATTTTCACATCAATTTATTGCTTTAACAGGCATCTTCCTCTTTACCTTCACCTCTTCTTGCTGAGCTGATGAGTTCAGTCTGTCCCTTTGAAAGGACAATCTGCTGCTGAGTCGGCTCAGTTTCTTCTCTCTTTTACTCAAGATTTCCATTCTCCATCTTTTGCTCCCAAATAACAAAACACTTATTATTACGCTTCCTTGATTTGTGTCTTTGACATCAAAATAATCTATTAAATATCTTTAATGGTATGGAAATGTTACAGTAGCGTATTTCCAGACCGCTCTGTTTCTCAACTACAGCTGAACAAACTTCTGAGTTAAAGAAGAAAAAAGAAATTTGACTGCCAGAGTTGTTTCTCTGTTTGCAGTGATGGTTCATACTTAATAATACTGATGAGACACACTCAAGACAAGTTCTTTATGTCATCATTTCCTGTTTCCTGTCAATGATCCAGGTGGGAGGGGCGGATCTGTACGTCTCCATCTAACAGCATGAGGATCATTTTGATCCAGTCTACCAAAGTTTTGAAATACCCAGATAACAGCCTGAGATCCAAGGACTTGAATCCAGGGATTTGGAAAAACTGGGCCCTGAAGATAGTTTTTATCCGCGACTCTTTTGTCCTCCACGTTTCTGCTGCCGACGCCGAGTCTCCAGCAGCTGTTTGGGAGTCACCTCGCTGCTGCTGGAATCCCGCTTTCCTTCAGGGATGAAACTGGAACTCTGGTAAATCTGAGAAAGCGAGGTGATTCTGGGATGAAGACGGACGTCCTCTGAGACGCAGATGAGACTCGGAGGCTGGTCTCAGGTCAGCTGGTGACTGAGTGCCAGAGACAGGCAGCTGGCTCTGCATTCTTTCTATGTGACAGTCGTTATGATGAAGGTGGCAGAAGAGGAGCGGAAGATGAAGCGTTGCTTCGGACTGCTGACGCTGATGCATTCATTATCTAATTATATTCATTTTGATATGAAAATGCATTTCTCCACAGAGATGTCGGTCCAGTATTTGCGCTGGCCCATAAACTGAGGTGTGCATGGATCCTCGCGCATCATATTACTCACAAACAAAGAAGTCCTGTTTACAGCAGTAAATATCAGGACTGAACACGTTTGTGTTTGAGTTTGCAGGAGGTTGTAATCACTGCAGCGCAGGAGGGGCGATGGTGATCCCTGTCACTCCTGCCTGTCACTTCCCATCACTCCAAACTGCTGCTGGTTCATTTTTCTCTGCAAAACATCACTGAGACCTTTTGTGACACGACAGCCTTAAATTTCAGTGGAAAACAAAACGCAATCACTCTGGAAAATGTAAAAATCTTCTGACATGAAACACTCCAGCAGGTCTGCGAGATGGAAATAACATTGTGCTGTTTGCAGATAAAACTCAGGTGTTGACACCATAAATAACTTTAGATACCAGAAAGTCAAAGATGACATCATGAGACAACTTCATGAAGACACAAGTTTGTCTGCTGCAGCTTTCGGTGCCAAACAGAAAAAACGAACTCAACCTCATGTCCAGCAGAGCGAAGGAGGAGCTGCCTTACCCATCTTGGCAACACTTTATAATAACCATCTGTTATAACTAGTTAATAGAACATTTGTAAACTGTTAAAAATTGATTGATAACTTGTTAAGTGTTTGATAGTTTAAGGATTTATAATGTTGCTTTATAGATACTTAAAAAACCCTTAATAAATGTTAATTAATGAGTTATAAATGACTTATTTGGAAATAAACTGTTAATTAATTATTAATAACTATAGCTTGAAAAGTAGTAATAGATCACGAACAAGCCATTAGTGAATTACTCACTAATGACTTGTTAAGGATCCATTAATAGTTTATATATGTTTATTGGGACATTGTTGCAGCTGTTCCTTATTTGTTAACTGCTGGTAAATGAGGAATAGTTGCAACTTTAGAATAACGTCCCAATAACATATATAAAGTTATTGTTAAAGTTAAAGTTATTGCTCCATAACTTCCAGGTGGATCCTCCACAACCACCTGGATTTACGACTACCTAACAAACAGACCACAGTTTGTGAGACTGAAAGGTTGTGTGTCTGAGATGATGGTCGGCAGCACTGGAGCACCACAAGGAACTGTACTCTCACCATTCCTCTTTACACTGTACACCTCAGACTTCCAGTACAACTCTGAGTCCTGTCATCTGCAGAAATACTCTGATGACTCTGCAGGTGTGGGGTGTATCAGTGATGGACAAGAAGCCGAGTACAGGGAACTGGTCAATCAGTTTGTGAAATGGTAACAATCAGCTCATCTTAAATACCAGCAAGACTTCAGGAGGAGCAAGAATAAGCAGCATAGTCCTGTCTACATCCTGGAAGAGGAGGTGGGGGGTGGAGAACTACAAATACCTTGGAGTTCAGCTGGACAACAAACTCGACTGGAAATGCAACACTGACTACATCTACAAGAAAGCTCAGAGCAGACTCTACTTCTTAAGGAAGCTGAGATCATTCAACGTCTGCACCAAGATGTTGCAGATCTTCTACAAGTCTGTTGTGGAAAGTGCAATTAGCTTTGCAGCATCTGCTGGGGAAGCAGCATCAGAATCAGAGACTTGAAGAAACTAAACAAGCTGATCAAGAAAGCTGGTTCTGTGCTGGGAGAAATCTGGAGCCGCTGGAGCTAATCGTTAAGAAAAGAATGCTGCACAAGCTGATGAAGATGATGGAGGACACTTCCCATCCTCTCCACAACACGGTGAAGAATCAACAGGTGTGTTCAGTGGGAGGCTGCGTGAGGTTCTCTGTAGGACAGAGAGATACAGAAATTCATTCCTACCAGCAGCATCAACCTAAAGAACAAGACTTGGGATTTTTTTTTATCACTTTATTCTCGAAAAATGTTAACTTTATTCTTGTTAATTTTACAAAAATAGTCATAAATTATGACCTTACTCTCATAAATTTACAACTTTATTCTCATAAATTAGGACTTTATTCTTGTTAATTTAAAACTTTAATAGATTTACGACTTCATTTTTCTCAGAAATTTATGACTTCATTTTTTGTAAATGTATTAATTTGTTCTAATTAATTTGCCTCTTCATTCTCATAAATTTACGACTTTTTAAAAAAAATACATTTATCACTTTATTTTAATAAATTTACCACTTTATTCTCAAAAATTTACAACCGCTTTTTAAAAATGTATTATTTTTTTAAAAAACATAAATTTACCACTTTATTTACATAAAGTTATATGTTGATTCTTATAAAAAACACATTCATTATTGTAAATTTATGACTTAATTCTCATAAAATCATAATTTTTATTCTCAAATTTACAACTTTATTTTCTTTAATATATGACTATTTTTGTAAATTTACGACTTTATTCTTGTATATTTACAACTTTATCTTTATAAATTTACGATTTCATTCTCATAAATTTAAGACTTTCTTCTTATGGATTTTATCCTTGTAAAGTTATGATATTGTAAATTTAAAATGTTGTTCTAGTAAATGTATGACTGATTTGGAAATTTATGACTATTCTTGTAAAATATTTTTTTTTCTCATGAAATAACCAGCCTTTACCTGTAACTTATGTCTCAAAGTGTGTAAAAAAGATTTTAGATTCCAGGCGTGGGTGGAAAAAAAGCCATCAACAGTGAAAGGTGACAATTTTTCTCATCCTATCCAGCATGAATCCCTCATTTGTTCATCATATCATCTCTCCGCCATGAGCAGACAACTACATCTGACCTCACATGAATCCCTTCCTGAAGGTTGCCACAGCTCATTTAGTCCAACATGTACCCAGCAGAGTTCACACAGACTGAGAGCAGCATTTCCGTGTTCCCGAGATCACATCAGATAGGAAACACTCTGAGCATTACCGAGCCTGATTTGCTCTCGTTACCGTAGCAGCAGATGCTGAAGTCGCAGCACAGACGCAGCTGCAGGTTTTTCATGAAGCTCGTATCGTTCGTGAAGTCCCCTCGCAGTGCTCAGCTACTCTCCCACCACCCCTCCGTGCACAGATGCACTCTACTGTCTGCACTGTACGCTGGATGTGCTGGAGGATGACATCACCGAGTCCACAGAAAAGACAACAGGCTCAAAGCCGAAGAAACATGAGGAATAAACAGAAATCTCTGCTAGTCACACCTGAATTAGTTATTATGACTGTTTTTGATCAGCATTTTCCAGCAGTTTGATGATGTAACTGATTAAATCAGTGCAATAAAGAGGAAAGATGGACAGATGGACAAAACAATCACAGATACACAATCAGCTGCTGTATCAATCCCACATTCGGTGTGTTTCTCCCAACAGTCAAATAATTACATTTATGGATAAAGCCCCACTTTTACACCCACAATCCACGTCTCATTTCTCTAAACAGATCGGACGTTCTCACCAGTCTTGGTGCTTTTTCCAAAATAACCCGGATTTTTCAGCACAACACCACTGTTCACCTGCAGAAGCTCAAATCTCTCCCAAAACAGTTCATCAATGTGTCAAAATCAACTTTCTTTCTCACAGAAATAGAGTGCCAAAATGTATCATCCCTGTAGCATTGTATGAGCACTGCTAGGCTGGGCGATATGGACCAAATATATCACGATATATTTATTTTAGATGGCGATATATCCCGTTTTTTTTTACCCTAATTTGTCTGAAAGTTTCATTTCATATCAAACACCATTTTTTTAGCATTGTTTAGCGTAAAGGTATCGCTCCACTGCAGTGATGGAACTGACAAACACCGGTTAGAAATGTTTAAATAATTTAAATAATACGGTTTAGAAAAAATATTGATACACTGAAATATCACGATATTTTCATATGCCGATACCATACATATGTCTAAAAACGAGGTATGCTTGGTATCTTTCAGTACTTTAATGCAGGTTACTGCACATTATTTTGGTAAATTTATAATATTACTATCACATTTTATATTTGAACATTTTCCACTAAATAAATGTGAATAATCTTAACCTACTAAAGTTATTTGATGATTGAAAGAAGTTTTTAATCTTATTTTTGTTTAATTTACTCTTCAATATAATCAATTTTTGTTTTAAAAGTATTTCTTTCAGTACTTCTGTTCTCAACTTTTACTTATATTTAATATTGCCCTTTTGAAATAGTAATGCAAAATGTACAATTACGTAATTTTCTTTTAAGGGAAAAAAAGTTTCAGTATCGATGAAAAGATACCATAAACTACTGGTATAATGTCATCAGGAAAAATGTTGGTACCGTCCATCCCTAGTTCCCGGTCTAAATTCCAGAAATGTTGGTTGTTGATTTGAATGAAAATCATTTTTGTGCAAAGAAAAAAAAATATAACACTAGTGCAATTATATTGATACTTTAATGTAAGTCTTGAAAAGTATCTGAATCTTCAGAAATATGGAGGATACCATGGTTTTTGATGGCTTTAAACTATCACACACTTCATAAATAACAAATATGTGGTTTGTGGTGGATCCGGTTCTCCCTGGTGACAAAATATCTACATGCCAAATATCATCTTATCTCATCCAGATAATGACAAATTCAGATTATTGTTATTAAATGAATAATAATTTGGTTGTTTATCCATTATTGAGTGAAAAATAGTGTTCAACAAAATACTTTTTTGTGTAAATCTGTTAATTTGACAACCCTAATAAAACGTACTGGTATCAATATTGATATCAACAATACTAGTCCTTTATTTACGTGTTATCAGATCGATACCAAAAGTTGCAGTTTCACACTCCCCTATTCCATTGTTGGGTACACCTCACCGATGCCGTAATTAGCAAAGATCCTGGTCGGGGTGGGAAAAAACACTGATTCACTGAAATATCACAATATTTTCATATGCGGATATCATATTGATATTTTAAAAAGCGGTATTGATCTATTTTACTAATGAAATCTTGTGAGATTTGATCATTCTGTTACAAAATCTCGCTAGATTTCTTGAAATTTTGCAAGATTTCGTAACAGAATGATAGAATTTCATGAGATTTTGTTCGTTAAATAAATCAATACCATCTTTTAAATATTGATACATCAACATATGAAAATATTGGGATATTTCACTATATTGATGTTTTTTTTCCACCCCTAGATCCTGGTCTATTCTCTATTCTGTCTGCCACGCCCTGATTTCTCAGACTTCTGGGACTGATTCTGCCTTCACGTGGTTTCGTATTTATGGTGAATACTAATGTCCCACATAAAAATTGCACTTGAACAACCACTCATGTCGTAATTTTTACTGGAATGCTGGAAAAAGTTTATGATACCCGAATGTCCAGATGAAATAAACTCTGACCTTTCAACATGGCGGAGAGCAACAAAAACATCCTGAATGGATGCATTACATTATATTTTAAGATCTCTGCTGCTGCTATTTGGTTAGTTTGTTGTCTGCATAGTTCTGTGATTTTCAGAACTTTAATTCTGCTTCTATTTAGACTTAGTTTGTGTTTAAAAATATGTTTATTGTGTGATTTACCTCCTCAGAGCAGATGCTAGCTAGCAGCTAGCTAGCTAGTCAGTCGAAGATAACCTCCAGTGATTCATTCGCATTTGTCATTTCTCTGTTCTAAGCAACCTCAACACTGTTAATATCTGTGCAAGGATGTGTTTATGCCACATTGATATGTGCATTTACGACTAATAAAGTAAAGCAAAAAAATTTAAATTGTAGAAAAAAACCTCCAGTGATTCACTTCATTACAACAAATCACCTGAACACAACGCGCTGGTCATTTCTAATTAACAAGAGGAAAAGATAATCTTTTCATACCACATGAAGGCAGCATAAATCTACCCTCACCTGTCCTGATGAATGAGTTTTCATCTTAAAGCTAATGTTGCCATTAAACAGTTGAGTCAAACTGGAATGTGAGATCCTGACTGACTTCCCTCCCACACATTCCTGCCCTCCTCTCTGCGTTGTTCCCGCTCTGTTTTCGCCTCAGCCTGTTGTTGTGTGAAATGTAAAACAGACTGAGCTCTGCCACCTGTGAGACGGTCTCTGCAGTCGGAGCGGAGCAGCATGGCTGCGTCTTCAGGCCAGCTCTGAGCTGATAAACAAACACGTCTCTGCGAGCTGGGAGTTGGTCCTCAGAGCTGCTGCAGCTGACACTTCAGACTCGGCTCACAGTTTCTTTTAACAGGAATTATTCTCAGCGATGACGGGGTGAAGCGCTGACAGCGGCTGTCATGCAGCCACAGCAGCGCTCATGCTGATCTCAGGAAAATAAATCGCACCTGGAAGAAACTGCTCGCTGTTAAAATGGATGCAGCACATAGCTGGTTCTCCACCAACCACAATCCACCTGAGAACGTGGAGAACACGCAATAATTCACAATAATCCAGATGTCATACGTTGGTGTTTAACCCTAAAAACTCCACTGGATGTCCAACAAATCATGTTCATCATCAGTGTCCACCAGTGATGCTGACTGGGATTAAAGGTTCTGGATGCTGACTGGGATTAAAGGTTCTAAATGCTGACTTGGGATTAAAGGTTCGAAATGCTGACTGGGATTAAGGTTCTGATGCTGACTGGGATTAAAGGTTCTAAATGCTGACTGGGATTAAAGGTTCTGATGCTGACTGGGATTAAAGGTTCTAAATGCTGACTGGGATTAAAGGTTCTAAATGCTGACTGGGATTAAAGGTTCTAAATGCTGACTGAGATTAAAGGTTCTGATGCTGATTGAGATTAAAGGTTCTGATGCTGACTGAGATTAAAGGTTCTAAATGCTGACTGGGATTAAAGGTTCTAAATGCTGACTGAGATTAAAGGTTCTGATGCTGACTGAGATTAAAGGTTCTGATGCTGACTGGGATTAAAGGTTCTGATGCTGACTGGGATTAAAGGTTCTGATGCTGACTGGGATTAAAGGTTCTAAATGCTGACTGGGATTAAACGTTCTAAATGTTGACTGGGATTAAAGGTTCTAAATGCTGACTGGGATTAAAGGTTCTGGATGTTGACTGGGATTAAAGGTTCTGGATGCTGACTGGGATTAAAGGTTCTGGATGCTGACTGGGATTAAAGGTTCTGATGCTGACTGGGATTAAAGGTTCTGGATGCTGACTGGGATTGAAGGTTCTGGATGCTGACTGGGATTAAAGGTTCTGGATGCTGACTGGGATTAAAGGTTCTGATGCTGACTGGGATTAAAGGTTCTGATGCTGACTGGGATTAAAGGTTCTGATGCTGACTGGGATTAAAGGTTCTAAATGCTGACTGGGATTAAAGGTTCTGGATGCTGACTGGGATTAAGGTTCTGATGCTGACTGGGATTAAAGGTTCTGATGCTGACTGAGATTAAAGGTTCTAAATGCTGACTGGGATTAAAGGTTCTAAATGCTGACTGAGATTAAAGGTTCTGATGCTGACTGAGATTAAAGGTTCTGATGCTGACTGGGATTAAAGGTTCTAAATGCTGACTGGGATTAAAGGTTCTGGATGCTGACTGGGATTAAAGGTTCTGGATGCTGACTGGGATTTAAGGTTCTGATGCTGACTGGGATTAAAGGTTCTGGATGCCGACTGGGATTAAAGGTTCTGGATGCTGACTGGGATTTAAGGTTCTGGATGCTGACTGGGATTTAAGGTTCTGGATGCTGACTGGGATTAAAGGTTCTGGATGCTGACTGGGATTAAAGGTTCTGGATGCTGACTGGGATTAAAGGTTCTAAATGCTGACTGGGATTAAAGGTTCTGATGCTGACTGGGATTAAAGGTTCTAAATGCTGACTGGGATTAAAGGTTCTAAATGCTGACTGGGATTAAAGGTTCTAAATGCTGACTGAGATTAAAGGTTCTGATGCTGACTGGGATTAAAGGTTCTGATGCGGACTGAGATTAAAGGTTCTGATGCTGACTGGGATTAAAGGTTCTAAATGCTGACTGGGATTAAAGGTTCTAAATGCTGACTGGGATTTAAGGTTCTGGATGCTGACTGAGATTAAAGGTTCTGGATGCTGACTGGGATTAAAGGTTCTGATGCTGACTGGGTTTTAAGGTTCTGGATGCTGACTGGGATTAAAGGTTCTAAAGCTGACTGGGATTAAAGGTTCTGATGCTGACTGGGATTAAAGGTTCTGGATGCTGACTGGGATTTAAGGTTCTGGATGCTGACTGGGATTTAAGGTTCTGGATGCTGACTGGGATTAAAGGTTCTGGATGCTGACTGGGATTAAAGGTTCTAAATGCTGACTGGGATTAAAGGTTCTGGATGCTGACTGGGATTAAAGGTTCTAAAGCTGACTGGGATTAAAGGTTCTGATGCTGACTGGGATCAAAGGTTCTGGATGCTGACTGGGATTAAAGGTTCTGGATGCTGACTGAGATTAAAGGTTCTAAATGCTGACTGGGATTAAAGGTTCTGATGCTGACTGAGATTAAAGGTTCTGGATGCTGACTGGGATTAAAGGTTCTGATGCTGACTGGGATTAAAGGTTCTAAAGCTGACTAGGATTAAAGGTTCTAAAGCTGACTAGGATTAAAGGTTCTGATGCTGACTGGGATCAAAGGTTCTGGATGCTGACTGGGATTAATGGTTCTGATGCTGACTGGGATTAAAGGTTCTGGATGCTGACTGGGATTAAAGGTTCTAAATGCTGACTGGGATTAAAGGTTCTGATGCTGACTGAGATTAAAGGTTCTGGATGCTGACTGGGATTAAAGGTTCTGATCGCTGACTGGGATAAAGAGGTTCTAAAGCTGACTGGGATTAAAGGTTCTAAATGCTGACTGGATTAAAGGTTCTGATTTCTGGTTAAATTGATTAAAGGTTCTGATGCTGACTGGGATAAAGGTTCTGATGCTGACTGGGATTAAAGGTTCTAAATGCTGACTGGGATAAAGGTTCTATGCTGACTGGGATTAAAGGTTCTGATGCTGACTGGGATTAAAGGTTCTAAATGCTGACTGGGATTAAAGGTTCTGGATGCTGACTGGATTAAGGCACTGACTGGGATTAAAGGTTCTGATGCTGACTGAGATTAAAGGTTCTAAATGCTGACTGGGATTAAAGGTTCTAATGCTGACTGAGATTAAAGGTTCTGATGCTGACTGGGATTAAAGGTTCTGATGCTGACTGGGATTAAAGGTTCTAAATGCTGACTGGGATTAAAGGTTCTAAATGCTGACTGGGATTAAAGGTTCTGGATGCTGACTGGGATTAAGGTTCTGATGCTGACTGGGATTAAAGGTTCTATGCCGACTGGGATTAAAGGTTCTAATGCTGACTGGATTTAAGGTTCTGGATGCTGACTGGGATTAAAGGTTCTGGATGCTGACTGGGATTAAAGGTTCTGGATGCTGACTGGGATTAAAGGTTCTGGATGCTGACTGGGATTAAAGGTTCTAAATGCTGACTGGGATTAAAGGTTCTGATGCTGACTGGGATTAAAGGTTCTAAATGCTGACTGGGATTAAAGGTTCTAAATGCTGACTGGGATTAAAGGTTCTAAATGCTGACTGAGATTAAAGGTTCTGATGCTGACTGAGATTAAAGGTTCTGATGCTGACTGAGATTAAAGGTTCTGATGCTGACTGGGATTAAAGGTTCTAAATGCTGACTGGGATTAAAGGTTCTAAATGCTGACTGGGATTTAAGGTTCTGGATGCTGACTGAGATTAAAGGTTCTGGATGCTGACTGGGATTAAAGGTTCTATGCTGACTGGGTTAAGTTCTGGATGCTGACTGGGATTAAAGGTTCTAAAGCTGACTGGGATTAAAGGTTCTGATGCTGACTGGGATTAAAGGTTCTGGATGCTGACTGGGATTTAAGGTTCTGGATGCTGACTGGGATTAAAGGTTCTGGATGCTGACTGGGATTAAAGGTTCTGGATGCTGACTGGGATTAAAGGTTCTAAATGCTGACTGGGATTAAAGGTTCTGGATGCTGACTGAGATTAAAGGTTCTAAAGCTGACTGGGATTAAAGGTTCTGATGCTGACTGGGATCAAAGGTTCTGGATGCTACTGGGATTAAAGGTTCTGATGCTGACTGAGATTAAAGGTTCTAAATGCTGACTGGGATTAAAGGTTCTGATGCTGACTGAGATTAAAGGTTCTAGATGCTGACTGGGATTAAAGGTTCTGATGCTGACCGGGATTAAAGGTTCTAAAGCTGACTAGGATTAAAGGTTCTAAAGCTGACTAGGATTAAAGGTTCTGATGCTGACTGGGATCAAAGGTTCTGGATGCTGACTGGGATTAAAGGTTCTGGATGCTGACTGGGATTAAAGGTTCTGGATGCTGACTGGGATTAAAGGTTCTAAATGCTGACTGGGATTAAAGGTTCTGATGCTGACTGAGATTAAAGGTTCTGGATGCTGACTGGGATTAAGGTTTTGATGCTGACTGGGATTAAAGGTTCTGGATGCTGACTGGATTAAAGGTTCTAAATGCTAACTGGGATTAAAGGTTCTGATGCTGACTGAGATTAAAGGTTCGGATGCTGACTGGGATTAAAGGTTCTAATGCTGACTGGGATTAAAGGTTCTGATGCTGACTGGGATTAAAGGTTCTGGATGCTGACTGGGATTAAAGGTTCTAAATGCTGACTGGGATTAAAGGTTCTAAATGCTGACTGGGATTAAAGGTTCTGGATGCTGACTGGGATTAAAGGTTCTGATGCTGACTGAGATTAAAGGTTCTGGATGCTAACTGGGATTAAAGGTTCTGATGCTGACTGGGATTAAAGGTTCTAAATGCTGACTGGGATTAAAGGTTCTAAATGCTGACTGGGATTAAAGGACTTTTTTAATATCTCAAATGCAGCCGGCGATCAGGAAGGCTTCTCCCCCCATCTTCCATATAATGGAGTTCGCCGGGGTCCAGCCCAAAAAGGTCCATAAAAGTCCACAAAAACTTGTCAATATTCCTCCATACTGCTCGTCCAATGTAATCCAAGTGTCCTGAGTGGGTAGCGTCCATAATTTACTCAAAACAATGTCATTTAGTATATTTTTAGAGCCGAAACAGAACTACATCGCATCTCTAGCAAGCACGTCGATGCACATTCACAAACCTACGGAAGCCACAGCAGACGAGATCGCGCGCTCTTCTTCTTTCTTTGTTTGTTTTAAATCAGTATCCAACCCCTCTTGTGTTTGTCCCGGTTTGCCTGCAGCTCTGGCGCTCTCAGCACAATGTAAACAGCAAATTTCTTCTTCTACGCTGGTATTATCAGCAGAGTAGGCTCTGAACGCCGAGGCTTCCGTAGTGTCGCGAACGCGCTTTGGCGCTCTTGCAGGAAAAAGGATACCGCACTGTTTAGGCTCTAAAAATATACTAAATGATGTCGTTTCGAGTAAATTCTGGACGCTACCCACTCAGGACACTTGGACTTCATTGGACGAGCAGTATGGAGGAATATTGACAAGTTTTTGTGGACTTTTATGGACCTTTTTGGCTTGGACCCTGGCGAACTCCATTATATGAAAGTTGGGGAAAAAGAAAAGCCTTCCTGATCGCCGGCTGCATTTGAGATATTAAAAAAGTGCTCCAGAGTCTTTCTCACCATGAGGGGAAGTGGAAAATAAAGTTACATCATTCTGTGGGTGAACTATTCCTTTAAGCTTCTGGAGCTGCTGGCTGAAAGTCTCGTCTAAAGGAAGTGGATTGTTTTTTTCACGTCAGACCAGTGACGGGGATTTCATCCTTTTCATCTATAACTCAGTCAGTTCTGCATCTGCAGCTTCATCTGGGACATTAAGCAAATATTAGTCTGGATCAGACTCTGCTGGGAGAGTTTTGACCCTGAGCTGATTTTCAGAAAGCAAATTAAAATCAGATTATTCTTTCCGTCTTTATTAATGATTAATTTACCCAGTTTAAAAAGTTCAGATAGGGACTGAAAGCCAAATTTCTCTCAGAGTTTATGATAAACTCCCAGTATTAGAATTTTTCAGGAAACAAATTTTTGCAGACAGGGTGAGATGGTGTTAATCCACTTGATCAGAGCTCATCTATGTTCAGTCTTTTTAAAACTTTAAATCATAATATTGCAAATGAACATCTATAACGTAAAGACACTGGTGCTCCAGACTAGAGGCGTCTGTGTGATGCTTCAAACCTACATTATGTCCTCAGTCATCGGATACAAGATGACATCCACGCTTTTAAACCAAAATCATAGAAACCAAAACGCATTTCATTAAAAATGTTCAACAGAAAAAACTTCCTGCTTGGAGCTTCGGTTTAGCTGCACATCACCAGCTTTTCTTTTTCCTCGCAATTAGCACCGACTCTCCGAGTCCCAGCTCGGGTTCTCCACAGGAAACCCCCACAGCTCTCCTCAGCTGACAAATTCGTTCAGGAAAAAGTCTGATCTGGATCTTCAAGCCACCGCTGAAGAGATCCGCAGAGCAACTATCGATGAAAGATGAGGTTCATGATGTCTGCTCGAGTTAAAACAGACGAGAAAATACTGGAAAACAGGAACCTTGGTAAGAAAACAGCCATTTCCAAATGAAATAAGTCAGAAAATCCCTCCTCTTTCTTATTCCAGAATCATTTTAAAGACATATTTCTATGTTATTAACCGGGGGTTGTACATCAGGGTCATCCAATCAGATCAGAGAGCGGGTGACCTTTTCAAAGCGCATCGTTCAGACGACCAAACATGAATGAAGCTGCGGTCGTTAATGACACGTGACATTTATTTATAGATGTCAGAGAAAATGAAGACAGCTGCAGGAAGGTTTCACAGCGTGGTTTCTACCACATCGGTCACGCTGCAGGTCAGAGAGCCACGTCTCAGTCGCTCCAGTCTTCCACAGCGGCGTAAACAAGGCCTGTCCAGCATCACAGACACCAGGAGAGCTCACAACGCAGCTTACTTCCACTCCACTGCAAATTACGGATGCACCATGCTGGATTTTTGGACGATATCTGACATGCCGATATTTTAAAACTCATTTGGCCGATAATCTATACCGATACCAGTATTAATGATAACAAGGATGTGATATTCATTTCCCATTAAAATGTGAAAAATATGTCGTAATGTTGCATGGTGGGCGTGGCTTATGTTGTTCCCATCCCCCACTGATGAAAAAAACAAACAAACAGCATAATATTGATCACTTTTTTTACTTACAGTTTGACATTTCTATATTTCCCCATTTCAGGACGAGCTGGGATCAATACCGGGGCTGATATCTGGTCAATATAGACAGATATTGACTATCAATTTCATGTGAATATTGACCGATACAGACGTCAGGGTGACGCAATAGCTATTTTGCATCTCCACTGAAAATATCCAGTAAACACAGAGCTGGGTTATTCTGTGAGTAGTTTTGAATTAAGGCCTTTTCACACTGGGATCGATGTGAAAAAACGGCACGAAATTGCAAATAATTCGGTGAAACATCGACACATTTGTCAATGCACACCTACTCCGACGCGAAATTACAAAGATGCAAGAAAAAAACTCACATCTGTTATTCCAGAGGAACGTGAGCACATGCAGCAGTGACGGAGGGAGGGGCGACTGCAGGGAAACTTCTGGATGCTGAAAAACAGCTGATCTCACCGTGGAGATGCCACATGCGGATTTTAAATATAACACCTGTAGCTAATAAGCTCAAATGGCTACAAAATGTAGGGAAACACTGTTACCTCAGCGGTGATTTTTCCCATCGTTTACCAAACAAGACGCTGCGACACAAAGATGCAAACACCTGAACCACAATGATACAGTAGCAGCGACCGAGCCACACTTCTCTCTTTTGCTTGCGACCAGCTCTGTGACGGTCAGAGCGCCTTCTCTGATTGGTGGATTGCGTATCTGTCGGATGTGAATATGAAGAAAATCGACCTCAGTTTGAAAAAATAAACATCACAAAATCGCAAGACGGAATTTTGTCACTGATGTGAACGCTCCCGTTGACTTTACATTAATTTGATTAAAGTTACTGCCGTGCAAATCTTTGGAACGAAATGTTCGGAGTAGGTGTGTATAGGCCTTTAAAGACGCAACGTAACTTTTAGACCATGTTTCTCAATCCTGGTCCCCAAGTACCACTGCCCTGCACGTTTTAGTTCTTACCAAAACGGCCGACCTGATGCAAACTACCTGAACCACTCATGTTCTTCACAAGCCTGCTGATGAGCCATTTGTTTGACTCAGGTGTGTTAAAGTATGGTCCCCTGGAACACATGTTTCTGTTTTAGACCTTAAAAATCTGCGTTTGACTCATTTTGATGCCACACCATCATTCTTTATGCACATTTTCGAGCCGTCACTGCCCAGAGGCGTCCCGGGGCTCAGAAACAGCAGTAGTAGGGCTGGGACGATTCGTCGACGTAACCGATTACGTCGACGCAAAAAATACGTCGACGCAAAATATGCGTACCGATGCGTCGTCAGACCAAAACAAAGATGGCGGCGCCATGCGACTTCAGACTAAAACAAAGATGGCGGCGCGATCTCCGCGAGTGGCTCTTCCAAGTTTCCAAAGTGTAAGGCAGTGAAGGTCCACACTCGTTTATCGAAGGTATAACTATATATTAGGGATGACGAATCCGAAGCCTAATGAGACATGAGACAACTTCCGTGAGATGGACGCCATGTCTTCAGACACGTCAGGCCTGTTTGAGACGGTCAGCATGAAGCACGAGCTCCATCTGCTGGCCGTGGGTGGAACTGCAGCTGATGTCGGGCGCTGTCTCGTCTCTGACTGAATATAATTAAAGTCACGTTCTCAATCTCATGTTCGTGTTTCATCTGTTGGTAATAGTATTGTGTCGTCACTTCTGGGATAAATAAAGAGTTTTTAATTTCATTTCCAAGTGATTGGCACCCGTATTTTTCTGGAAGCTAGAACCATGTTCAATATAGATGTTCAACGCTGAATGTTTACTTATCTTCATTATCTTTTGTTGGAAAATAATATCTGTCTTAGCTTAAATCCTCCAAGTTTACATGATCATATTATTTCAATAATGACTTTTTTATTATTATTTCCATGTAAATGAAAGAATTAAAAGCCTGTTTTTCAGTCCGCTGTGTTTTCAACATAAATTTTACATTCTGTTGGTTCATGAAAAAGTCCATGACAGGCTGCTGCTCCCACTGCCTTTTTATTCATGCTCTTTTTTACATTTTAGATATCTATATCAGCATATATAAATTGCTGTCTGTCAATTTATGAGGAGATAATCGATAATTGAATCGAATCGAGTCGAATCGAACTAAGAAAGTGAATCGTTAGATTAATCGATGCATCGAAAAAATAATCGATAGATTAATCGTTTAAAAAATAATCGTTTAACACAGCCCTAAGCAGTAGGTAAGATTCCCATCCGGGACGCGACTGTGACGTTGCAGCCGACTATTGGTTGCAGCACCGCGTCACTCACTAGCAACCGGGTGTAAACCAGGGATCAACACCGCAGGTGTTTTGAACGCCGTTCATGTCGGATTCGGTAAAGAAACGCAAGGAAACATTACTGGAGGAAGAGAGGAAAAGAAAGAGAGGAAGGGACAGAACGAGAGTCTAGATAAGACTGGATTTCACTGGCTGGAGTGAATCACAGGTATGATGAAGATGGATGCTAGTTTAGCCGCTGATAGGGGGGGGTCACTGAGAAAACTGTTTAAAGACACACAACGGAACTTTAAAGAGCTTATTTTTGGAGGACAAGGCCTCTTTTTTTCCTCTAACTGGAAATTTCAGCAGCCACACAGGACTCTGTCATAAAAACATACTTCACGCCCCGGATCAGCCCGGACGTAACATAAGAGTGTTTGGTCCTTTTTCTTTTAAGCTTGACGAGACACCATTCACATCAGCATGAAAGTTTTTTCTACATCTACATGTCCGACCAGGATGAAGTCACATGAGGGAGTCAGATGTGCTCCAACTAAATGACAAGCTGAGATTCTGCCAGATTAGACATTACAAACAGCAACTTGTAGATTTCATTAAGTTTGCAGACGACAGCAGAGCTGGAAGCAGCTGTTGGGCTGTAAAACAAATGGCTGAACATTTCTGATCTCAGAGCAGCAATACGACTGAAGTTATGAGAGACTGGAAAATTCATTTAGAAACTGAAGACTGGAAGATGGACTGAGGCAAAAATGGAGAAATTCATGTTCAAAACGCTGTTTTTTTTTTTTTTTTTTTTTAAGAGAATTAACCCTTTCCTTTCTAATCTAAACCAGCCTGAAACTGAGGGCCGGATCTGTCAAAGGTTTGCGTGTATAAAAACGTGAGCGATCTCATTGCTCACGCAAAAAATGTACAAACTGATCTACTAACAGCGTGTTAAGAGTTCGGTCTTCAAATGTGCTAAATAGTGCCTCTTATCAGTTTTGCACTTATGTTGCTATGAATATGCAATATGGGGCATTTACACCCAAATGTACGTGTGATGGGAGGAGAAAATGTAAATATTAATTTAGCACTCGCAAAGGGATTTATGAAACCGTGAGAGGCTTTGCTGGTTTTTTGTGTCCATTTTAGTGCGTGTGAAAAGCAGGTGCAGATTGCAGCTTCTGAGAGGGACGGTCCTGGACACACACATCTGATTCAAAATCACTTTTCATGAGCAGTGAGGACAACATAAGTAGTTCTCATTGTTGAATTCAATAAAAAATTACCACGGCAAACACCGGTGTTGAACACGGTGTAAAATATTCTGGACAAATGAAACAAAGTTTGCAGCCGCTGCAGCTTAATGAGAACTAAAGCTGCGTTAAAGGATAACTTTCTTTTTTCAACCTGGACCTTATTTCTAAGAGTTTATACGTGCATTTACTCACCGGTAAAGTTTCTGCATCACTTTGACTCTTTGGGAAGATATTACGGTGAGTCGCCCTTGGGTACATTCAGTAAAATGGCGGAGACGAGGCAGTCACTACAAAGACATTATCTGCAGTAAAACGCCTTCATTTTATCAAAGCTTTAAGTAGAATGAACGGCTGTACTACAGAAGTGAACATCGCAAAACGCTCGACCCTGAAAAGTGTGTAGAACACCCTGATAACTAAGAGAAAGCTAAATCTGGACTCACGGGACAATAGTACCCGTTTGTTCGTTCATTCTACTTAAGGTATTGGTGAAAATCAAGGAGTTTTGCTGCAGATAATGTCTTTTGACTGCCCGTCTCCACTATTATACCGGATGTACACCGAAGGGCGACTCAACGTAATATCTTCCCAAAGAGTCAAAGTGATGCAGAAACTTTACCGGTAAGTAAATGCACGTATATACTCCTAGAAATAAGGTCCAGGTTGAAAAAAAAAGAAAGTTATCCTTTAATTGTGTCTTTTTATTTCCCGTTTCTGCCAACGTCACATTTTCTCTTGGATTTTAGTGGATGGATCGCATCACCTGCAGCCTCTGAAGCCGTTGGCGTTGTACCAAACCGTGCACCTCGTGTGTAATACAGACCATGTCAGAGCTGCAGACACTTTCATCTGTTCAGCAACTCCTGATCCATGTCCTCATAAACCGGACACTGCTGAGACTCTGCACAGATACATGTTGTATTATTTAAATGTTTGTATTTATCATACCTACTTTAAATGTTATTTCATCTCCCTCCTCCACTAATATCTCCCTTTGTGGGTCGTATTTCCTTTTGCGTCTCTCGCAATTCGTCACAATGCAAACCTCCAAACACGCAAAATCCTCATTTATATCGGGGCGTTTCCAACACGTTTGCACCCGCTGTCATTTTTGCGATCATTCTTTGTAAATCACCTGCAAACCGTGTTTCAGCCCTGCGTGCAAAATTCTAGATTGCATTGGTAAAGTATTGAATAGATTCGGCCCTAAACCTTTTAATCCCAGTCAGCATCCAGGAGAAAAAACATTGGCATTTACAAGGTTATTCTTGTTAACTAAAACTTACAAAAAAATGAAAACTAAAATTTAAAAAAAAGATATTTTAACTGAAAAAAAAAAAAGAAATGATAACTGAAACTATATTATGTCTTTACTAAACTAAAATTATTGCAAAAACGTCCTCAGTTATTAAATTTGTTTAATACACCTGCCTTTTGGGTTGATATCAAATATATTTTTATCCAATCTGTTTACTTTGCTCTACCGGTTTTACTCCAAGTGACTTTCTGATGATTTTGAATGTCACACCTGACAAATACCTATAATTTACCCAGAAAAAGCTAAAACTAACACCAAAACTAATAAAAACTAAACTAAAACTATTTTCAAAAAAATAAAAACTAATAAAAATCGAGCAAACCTGCTAAAAAACTAACTGAATTTTTAAAAAACGAAGTCAAAACTAAATAAAAACTGAAACGAATTAAAAATCCAAAACTATTATAACCTTGGATTGAAACAAACAGAAACAAACAGAAACTATTTCCATGTTTCCTCATCTGCAGTTATTTCTGCTGCTATTCACCTTCTATCCTCACAAACCAACTCCAGCTCAGCTGCATCACAAAGCTCTTCTTTCTTTAATTCAGCAATTGAGGACCATTATTTTTCTTTTTTCAGGCACACAGAACTTTCTGTCCACTTGTTGATCTTTAGCTGCTCCTGATTGGACATTACCGTCAATTTAAGCTCTCTGATTGGTGGAAAGTTTGACAGTGCGTGTCTACATCATCATTTCCATGTCTCTTAACAACATACAGTAGTGATGAGGATGTTTTTTATGATGAAAATGGGGTAAATAATGGTGTTATCACGGATCATTGTGGATTTACCACATAGAGTCTCTGAATAAAAACACTGAGGAATAAAAATGTATATAATTGTGATGAAGAGGATGGATGCGGCTGCTGAAGGCTCCTCAGATTAATGCAGGATGAAGTCAGACGATCTGCAGGTGAAGTCTGTGTTTCTGGAGCAGAGCATTGTTCTGTAAACCTGCTGCACTGAACGCTCCCCGGAGCCACAGTCCACTTAGCGCGGAGCTCCCTCCGGTCCGCATTCACCGCTCTTTTAAAGGCCGCCTCCATTTACTTCCATCTTCCCCGAATCGCAGCTCTGCTGAACGAGCGGAGGATGCTGGAGGAGGAGGGAGGCACTGACCCATGAGGGCGAGTGCACAGCTCAGACCTCCACTCAGAGTTTCTCATCTTCCTCCAGCAAACCACAAATACTGGAAATGATGCATTAAAACAGAAACCATCACAACATCCCCAAAATCCAGCAGATGTGGCCCAAAATTCAAGAATGAGAAAGTAATCCTATTTTTTTCTAAAAAAAATTCCTAAAATTCCTATTCCTAATTAACAGTCATCAAACGAATATTTTTACCAACAAAATCTTGCAAGATCTCATTGTTCTATTACGAAATCTGCAAGATTTTGTTGGTAGAAATATTGATCTAAATAAAATGATCATGACATTTTCACATAAATTTATAACTGAAAATAAATATCTAAATTTACAACTTTGTCATGAATTTATGACTTTATTCTGGCAAATTTATGATTTAATCTTGTATATTTATGACTTTATTATAAAAAATTCACGACTTAATTCTCATAAATTTATAAATTTAAATAACTTTTCTCAGATATATGACTGTGATTAGTCATAAATTCATGACTTTGTTAACTTTCGACTTTATTCTCATAAATTTATCACTTTGAGAATAAAGTTGTAAATTTGCCACTTTGTTCTCATTAATTTATGACTATCATTGTAAACTCTCAACTTTATTTTAATAAATTTATTACTTTAAGAATAAAGTCATCAATTTACACCTATTTTTGTAAATTTATGACTGAAAATAAAGTCATAAATTTGCAACTTTATTCTCATAGGTTTATGCCTTTATTATAGTAAACTCACCTGTTTTGTCTTAAATTTATCACTTTGGGAATAAACTGATCAATTTCCGACTTTATTCTTTTATATTTATGACTCATTGTAAACTCAACTTTATTCTCATAAATTTATTACTTTGAGAAAAAAAGTCGTTAATTTACGACTTTATTCTTTATTATGACTTTATTATTGTAAACTTTCAACTTTATTCTCATAAATTTGTGACTTTATGTTGTAAATTCATGACGTTGAGAGTAAAGTCGTAAATTTATGACTTTATTCTCGTAACTTTATGACTTTCAGAATGACGTCTCCAGATCACACTGTCCTGTAACTCAGAACACGAGCTAAATCGGATTATTCCAGGTATCATGTCACATGTTGATATTAAAAATCTCTCCCTAGAATGACCAATGAAAACATGACCAGAACTAATTATTCCCGTGTCCTGGTGTCTGGGTCGTGTTTTCAGGTCACACAGTCGCATCACTTCTGATCATGCCATCTGTTCCGCCTGCAGCAGCAGGACGCGGGTGAAGGAGGAAATCCGTGTTATTGTTCTGAATGCTTGACCTTGGCGTGTCCTGTCGCTGGTCGAGGTGGCAGATTTGGCCGCAGGGCCGACTCTGAGACTTTACCAAAAATAAAAAACGGAGCCAGCAGCCTCCTGCAGCAGAGTTCACTGTCACAACAATCAGACTTTCAGTCCGTACGGGGAGAACGTCTCCTGACAGCAGAAACATTACTGTCTGCTTCAGTCAAGACAAAACACTCGTAAATCCACTTAAAAGCTCGTTGAGAAATTTGCATCCAGAAGCCTGCTGGCGCTGCGGGACTCAGTCGAGAGGAAGGCTTTTCTTCTGCAAGCAGATGTCTTCACCTGCTCATTTTTGGAAACTTCTGAGTTGAAGAACGAACTCGAAGCTGCAGGTCGATGGCGTGCAGGTTCCACGTTTCTGAGTTGGTCTGAAAGTCGGGATGCACCGACCCATCCAATCAGCAGCTGAATAAAATGCATTCATTGTATTTGAGTAGCAGAGGAAAAGACTTTGAGGAAGTTCTGAAACTTCCTGACAGCGTTGGATCTCTGGATCTGCATCACCCAGCAGCTTTAAGCAGCTGCTTACATGTAAAACAAACACGTGTCAGAGATTTCTCTGGAGAACAAAACTGTTTTAACCAGACTGCATGTTTTCTGTGTATAGCAGCTGCAGAGACTAAGTCACCATGGCAACACGTCCATCTAGACCGCACCATCACCACAACTCACTGAAATTTCAAATTTAGTGGCTTTTATGCAGAGGAGACCGATGATAGTAGCACCTTTTGTTGGAGCAAATGTTACTCAGCGGTTTTGACATGTGATCCCATATTTGTCTGCTATAAATGAGACGCATTTGGACTTCTACACCATCACAGATTAGTTAAATTAATGTCAAATACAAAGTGGTGTGTTGTTCCAACCTCCCCCAGCACCAGGGTGAGGTTGGGGATGAATGTAACAATGAAGTTATTATGCTTTAAAAAAGATCCACACGAATAAAGAAGGAACTATACACTTGTGTGACTGCAAAAATAATGATAAACTAAATAAAAAGTATCAATTTAACCCTTTGTTAACTGCAAAAGAAATGGCCCGTCTATGCCTGCTCTGTTATTTTTGTGCTGTGGGGTCATTTTTGGGGATATCCTCAAGTGCTTTATGTTTTTATAATCTGTTCAACTTAAACTACAAGGTTATGATCATCAATGGACAGTAATAACTTACAAAATCGGAAATGTTTTCATCACATCTTGCTAACTAAAAGAACAAAACTTAGTGATCCAAAACATTTCTAAATATACAAAATTAAAATAAATACTTCTTAAAGAATAAGTTCTTTTTTTTCCACCTGGACCTTATTTTTTTATGAGTTTATACGTGCATTTACTCACCGGTAAAGTTTCTGCATCACTTTGAGTCCTTCAGAAGATGTTACGCTGGTGTTCCTCCAGTAAAATGAAAGATACGGGGCAGCCATGATATAAGACATTATCTGCAGCAAAACTCCTTGATTTTTGCCAATACTTTAAGTAGAATGAACAAACGAACGAGTACTATTGTCCTGTGAGTCCAGATTTATCTTTCCATTTGTTATCAGGGTGTTCTACACACTTTTCAGCCACACATTCATGATGCGCGCTTCCATAGCACAGCTGAGAAGAGCAGCTGCTACCCAGACAACAAAAACACAATTTGCGAAACTCTGAACTCACAGGAAAATAGAACTTGTTCGTTCATTCATTCTACTTAAAGCATTGATGAAATCAGGGAGTTTACAGCGGATAATGTCTTATAGAAAGGCTGCCTCATCGCCACAATTATACCGGATGTACACTGAAGGGCGACCCAACGTCATATCTTCCGAGTGACTCAAAGTGATGCAGAAATTTTACAGGTGAGTAAATACACGTATAAACTCCTGGAAATAAGGTCTAGGTTGAAAAAAAGAGAAAGTTATCCTTTATCGCATCTTTAGTTCTCATTAAGCTGCAGCAGCTGCAAACTTTCTGTTTCATTTGTCCAGAATATTTTATACCGTGTTAAACAGCGATGTTTGCTGTGGTGATTTTTATTGAATTGAACAATGAGAAATACGTTGCCCTCATTGCTCATGAAAATGATTTTTAATCAGATGTGTGTGTCCAGGACTGTCCTCCTCAGAAGTTGCAGCCTTTTTTTGTGCAAAGCCACAATCTGCACCTGCTTTTCAGACGCACTAAAATAGATGCAAAAAACCAGCAAAGCAATGCGTCTCACGGTTAATAAATCACTTTGCGAGTGCTAAATTAATATATTTACATTTTCTCCTCCCATCACACACATTTGCATGTAAATGCTCCATATTGCATATTCATCGCAACAGAAGTGTAAAATTGATAGGAGGCGCGATTTAGAACGTTTGAAGGACCGAATCCTTTTTAGCACGCTGTTAGTAGATCATTTTACATTCTTTTGCTTTTGCAGTGAGATAGCGCACGTTTTTAATACACGCAAACCTTTGATAGATTCGGCCCTAAGAGTGTTACAACTATAATTCCCTATAATATAGAGATCTCAGTTTAATTAAAGGTGACGTCTGATGTTCAGCTGTTGGCGTCACCTGACGCACCTCAGCATCGTGGAACTGGCGTGTTAGACGTACATGTATACTAAGAATCCTAAACAGGAAACTTATGGAAAACGGTCCTGCAGACTGATTCCAGGGATGAAAAAGCAGCAGCGACATGCAAACATGTTTCTACGTCAGTCTTTGTTTGTTTTACTGGGACTTTAAATCTTCATACAGAGAAGAAGAATACGCTGAATGATATGAAAGCTAACGTAACAGAGTTCCTCTCAAGGATTTTCTGTTCACCATCTCCTCCACAAAGCAATAAAATGGACCAAATCTAAATTCCTGGAACCAATCCAGACCCTGAATACGTCTAAAGACCGAAACTGCAGCTCAGGCATGTACTAAGTTCTTCTTTTAATGTTCTACATCATGTTTTCACTTCATGTAAACCAGATCAAAACGTCTATCCACATAAACTCATCCAACAGGACCAGACGTAACTTCCTGCAGCCACATTCTTGAACCCCCCTCCCTCATCACAGCCTCTCATCTGCCCCCAGGCCGGTCTGCTGCTGGACTTACAGGCGTAGGTCATGGCGAAGCTGCTCCCCGTGTCCACCATGTCCACCTGCGGCACCAGTTTGGGGACGTCCTGATGCTGGGCCAGGGCGAAGCGGAACACCTCGTACTCGTGCGAGCCGGTGGGGAAAAGGCCTCCTGTTGGAGACACGGCAGACAGAGACAGAGATGTGGTCAAACATGTCCTGGTCATACGTATCAGCATCTGTGTGACGTCACCAATACGACAAGCCTCAAAGAAATGATTCATTGCGTCAACTCAATTAAACTGAGGGCAGTTTTCCATCCAATAGAAATATGTAGGGTGAACTCAAAATATATCCATTAATGCAACGTAATATAATTGAGTTAGTCCAACACATTTTTATTCAATTGCTTTAAATGGAAATGATCACATTTGATAGACGAGTTACTTCGACACAAACTAATGTAGTTCAGTGGAGTTACTGCCTTATTACAAGTGTTGTACAGCATACTCTGATATAATACAATTAGAACATGTTATGACTGCCAAAGTTGTCCAAATGGCCAAAATGAGTCATTAGGCATCAGTTTCCTGACTCTTTTAAGCAGTTAGTTTAGATATTCTTACCTATTATATAGAGCAAGGCTTGCTTTACCAAGGTTTAGCCATGAAATATCCAAGTGTACCTAACTGCAGTCGGGTCCTTCTCAAAATATCACATATGGGAGAGAGTGATGGAATTACAGGGACATTTGACTCCCAGTGCAGAAAAGAACAGACAATACCACAATGCATGGTGGGAAATACAGTGGGGGGACGGGGTATTGAACACAACATTTTTCTCAGAAAATATATTTCTGGTAGAGCTATAGGGGATTATCACGCTTACCGGAAGTTGCCGGCTTTTGACACTTCCTCTTCCGGGCCATGTTAACGACAGCCGTTTCTGCTCTGTTATACTGTTTAAATCGGATAAACTCCAAACATACTTAAGTTTTCATTCTAGACTGAAGTGATACTGGATCAAAAGCTGGATCAAAGCGATCGATTTGCCGCGGTGAAGGGCCGAACTTTATAATAAAACACACGTTTGTTTGTCCCCGGTGGGGCACAACACCGGCACTTCACAGCATGCTAGCATTAGCCAGCTAGCGTTTACTGACGTGCTTAACATTGTGCGTCTTAAAACACAAACATCTGAAAATCGGGTCTGTACCTCCCCGTTTCCAGTGGAACAACTGGGGACTGCCAAGAAAGGAGACGCTTTCAGATGATTGTGTGTTTTCAGCCGCACAAAGTTAGGCACGTTATCGACCTGGCTAATGCTAACCTGCTAACACGACTGCGCAGTCTGCCGGCCACAAAAAAAACGTGTGTCGTTTTATTATAAAGTTCGGTCCTTTACCGCGGCGAATCGGTCGTTTTAATCCACTTCTTCCTCAGCATCACTTCAGTCTGGAATGAAAACTTGGCATTGGCGTTTATCCGATTTACAAAGTTTAACAGAGTAGTAGCTGGCCGACTACTGTTAGCAGGTTAGCATTAGCCAGCTTGATGACGTGCCGAACTTTGTGCGGCTGAAAACACACAAGCATCTGAAAGCGTCTCCTTTCTTGGCAGTCCCCAGTTGTTCCACTGGAAACGGGGAGGTACAGACCCGATTTTCAGATGTTTGTGTGTTTTAAGACGCACAATGTTAAGCACGTCAGTAAACGTTAGCTGGCTAATGCTAGCATGCTGTGAAGTGCCGGTGTTGTGCCCCACCGGGGACAAACAAACGTGTGTTTTATTATAAAGTTCGGCCCTTCACCGCGGCAAATCGATCGCTTTGATCCAGCTTTTGATCCAGTATCACTTCAGTCTAGAATGAAAACTTAAATATGTTTGGAGTTTATACGATTTAAACAGTATAACAGAGCAGGAACGGCTGTCGTTAACATGGCCCGGAAGAGGAAGTGCCAAATGTTTCAACTTCCGGAAACCGGAACGCGGAAGCGTGATAATCCCCTATTGACGTGAAAACTTCACCAGATGTTGGCAACAACCCAAGTAATGCACAAATACAAAGAAATCCTAACATTTCTGTCCATAAATAAAGTTATGTGTAATATAGTGAAATGACACATGGAATAAGTATTAAACACATGAGTAAATGGAGGACAAAAAGATCTGGAAAGCAGCTGGAGTCTGTCAGTATTTAGAACGTAATCCTGTCCTCTATCAGTGCAAAGTAATATCAGCTGGTTTTGTCCTGATTGATGCCTTTAAAAAGGTTTCTCATCACCAAGGTGTCAGACAAGAAGCATTGCATGATGGGTAAAAGCAAAGAGCTGTCTAAAGACCCACACAACCTTATTATTGCAAACACACTGAAGGCATTGGTTCCAGTTGCATTTCTAAACTTCTGAAAGTTCCAGTGAGCACCATTGGGACCATCATCCGGAAGTGGAAAGAACACGGCATGGTCATAAAGCGGCCACGGCCAGATGCTCCTCACAAGATTTCAGACAGAGGAGTCAGAACAATAATCAGAAAGGTTCTCCAACAGCCCAGGACCACTCGTGGAGAGCTTCAGAAAGACCTCGAATCAGCAGGTACAGTTGTTTCAGAGAAAACAAGAAGTCATGCACTCAACCGCCATGGCCTTCATGCACGCACACCACGCAAGACTCCATTTCTGAAGAAGAAGCAGGTTGATGCTGGTTTGAAGTTTGCAACACAACATCTGGACAAACCCATGATATTCTGGGAAACATAGTCTGGTCACATGACACCAGAACTGAACTCTTCTGATGTCTTAGACACAACATGTTTGGAGGAGAAATGGCACCACACTTGACCCCAAATAACCATAGCAACAGTGAAGTTTGGAGGTGGGAACATCATAGTGGGGGCTGCTTTTCAGCATGTGGTACTGGCAGACTTCATATCATTGAAGGAAGAATGAATGGAGGAAAGTAGAGACATATTCTGGACCAGAATCTGCTGCATCTGCAGCTGCTGAAGATGAAAAGAGGCTGGATCTTTCCGCAAGACGACCGTCCCAACACACAGACAAGAAACACTCACCTGCTTTAAGAAGAAGAAGATAAAGCTTCTAGAATGGACCAGTCAATCACTCGAACCTGAAAGAACTGAAGATCCGAGTTCACAGAAGAGACCCGGAACCTTGAAGATTTGAAGGCAGGTTTGTGGAAGAATGAACCAAAATCACACCTGAGCAACGTTTTCCACTGGTTTCTCCGTACAGGAGCCGTCTGGAGGCTGGAATCACCCATATTACCACTATATTACACATATTGCATTTTACTATATACACATACTTCATTTATGGACATAAATGTTAGGATTTCTTTGTATGTGTGCATTACTTGGGTTGTTGCCGACATCTGGTGAAAACTTCATGTCAATAGCTCTAATAGAAGTATATTTTCTGAGAAAAATGTTAACGTGATCAATACTTTTCACCCCCGCTATATATAAATAAGCCCAACAAACTCATTAAATTTGATTTGAATGTTTTTGATGAAATTATTTAATTTATGTTGATGAAAAATAAATATATTTACAATTAATTTCTAAATTTGTGTTAAATTAATCAAATCTCAATGCATCAACTTTAAGAGGAGCTTGAATCAATTTTTTGGGTTTGCATACTCGTCAGCCATGAGATGACCGATATTATCAACCTACCGATATTATCGTTCAATATCAGTTTTAAAATGTGATATCAGAAAAAAAAAGGTACCATTTATTTCGGACAAATATTCTTACTAATAAAAACTCTCGAGATCTTGTCGTTCTGTTGCAAAATCTTGCGAACAGCTTCAGCCCTGATCAAAACAGCCAAACATTTGGAAGATTTTAACACTTTAAACACCAGTTTGATTACCTGACATGACTGCTATTTAGGAAAAAGCAAAACATATTTAACCTAATAAAACAAACATTTTATACACAGGCCTATAAAGGGGAAAATAAAAGAGACTTTTCACTATTTATAAATTTAAAACCTCACGGAAAATTTTTGTAACAATGAAATCAAGAGAAAGTGATTTAAATTGGACTGAATGAGACATTTTTGGCCTCAATGACTAAAGAAATATTTAAAATATTTGTGGCAGTATATCGTGATATTCGAAAATATCTGCATTTTTTTATTGATATTCTTACTGACAAAATGTTTCAAGATCTCATCCATTTCAAAATCTTGCGAATAGCTCCAGCTGTGATCAAAAGGGCCAAACATTTGGAATATTTCATTTATAATATTATATATTATTTCTAATAATAATAATATTGCTATATATAAATTTAAACCCTCACAGATCATTTTCGTAAGAACAATGAGCTCAAAAGAATCTGATTTTAATGGGATTGAAGGGGACATTTTTTTGGCCTTAATGACTAAAGACTCTTTAGTCTTTAAAGCCAAAATAGAGATGTACGATATCATCGGCCGATAAAACCGATAAATTGTGATATTGAAAAATATTGGTATCTGTTTTTATCATACTGATATTTCTACTATCTAAATCTCCCAAGATTTGATTACAGAACACCAACAAAAGGTTCCGAGTGGAGGAAGTTTTCCATTTTAAAAGGATAAAAATGTCTTAAACACTAAAACAAGGTGTGAAATTTCATGTTATTTTAGGCTTCTAATGCTCACTGTTCACCATGACATCCTCAGATAATTACCAAGGTTGCGTAGATCGGTATCGGTTAATATCAGATATTGAAAACAGAGTTGGACAACATCAGTTTATTGGATATCCGTAAACAAAAAAAAAAAAAAAGCTATCAAACATCCCTGGACAAGCTGATGTTTCTGTTCCAGTATCATCTGAGTCCAGTTTTATCACAGGTAAACTGCATCTGCACCTGGTCAGAAACTCATGATCGCAGCCTGGATGGTTTACATCATTCACATCTTTCCGCTGGTCCTGCCCCACCCACAGGACCTCTGATACCAGCGGGTTAACCTGTGGCCACGTGGGACCAGGTCATGGGAACAAGACGGCTCAGTTGCAGTGATGTGTTAGTTAGATAAGCGAAGCTACAGTATAATGAGGCTGTGTCTGGGCTCCCTGATGGTTGAGACATTTAACATTTAACATGAAGAGTTTTGATTTGATTTATTTTGATTTTAATCTTGGAATTAATTATGACATCCTGCAATCTCTTGTAATTAAGCACAGAGTCATAATTAGTCAGACAGTTAAGGGAGCTGGTTTAAAGCAGAAATATGGAGACGTTGGTCACAACCAGGACAGGGCCAGGACGCCCTTGAAAGAGACGTTTTTAATCTCAATGGGATGTTCCTGGTTAAAAAACTGTTTTAAAAAATTACGGTCATATTCATTTATCTAAGGAATCCCATTATGATGCAGGATATGAAAATTTTCAACCGATACCATAACCAATATTTTTCTTCTCATGGCAGATACCAATGCTGATATTAAAAGCTGAAAATGATTTTATATTCATTCCTTGTGCAGAATCACAAACGTACCAGTAGTTACTGGACACATCGTAATGTTGCACAGTGGGCGGAGCCTAATGTTCCCATGTCCCGCAAATTAAAAATAAAGAAAAAAAAACAGCATTCCGCGGGTTCGCCAACCAAGCAGCGCCTATAATATATTGATTAATCGTATTCGATATTGGGTCAATATAGGGCCTATATTAATATTCTGTTTTGAAGCCAATATCAGCCGATACAGATATTGGGCCAAAAATATTGTCGTCTTTTACAACCATATGTCTTGACCACCAAACAGCATCTGTAATATTGGATATCAGTCAATATCAAAATGATAATGATAATGATATTTGGTAGCCGATATTGATCGATATTGGGTGATATTGTGCATCTCTAATCCCCATTTGTCTCTACCGCCAAATGTCTGTAATATTGGATAATTATGTCTGTCGATATCGGACTACTAATGATTTTTGGTTTTGAAGCCAACATTGGCCAATATCAATATTGGGCTAATAATACCATCTCTAAGCCCATTAGTCTTTACTACCAAACAGCGTATATAGTATTATATCGGTCGATATCGGGTCAATATCTGACTAATATTGATAGTTGGTTATAAAAACAATATCGGCTGATACAGACACCGGGACAATGATATCATGCATCTTTTATCCCCATTAGTTTCTACCCACCAACAGTGTGTAATATTGGATAATCATATCAGTCAATATCGGACCAATAGTGATATTTGGTTTTGAAGCCAATTTTGGCTAATAATGATATCAGTCCAATAATATTGTTAATGTCTAATCATTAGTCTCTATCCACAAACAGCGTCTGTAAGATAGGTCAGTTATGTTGCTCGACATCAGGTTGATATGGGTCCTATATCGATATTCTGTTTTGAAGCCTATATCAGCCGATACAGACATCGGGCTGATAATGTTTTGCATCTTTCAACCTTATTGGTCTCAACCAGCAAACAGCGTCTGAAATATTGTATAATTAAATTGGTCGATATCGGACCAATAATGATATTTTGCTTTGGAGCCAATATTGGCTGATATCAATATCGGGCTAATATTGTGCATTGGTAATCCCCATTGCTCTCTACCATCAATCATTGTCTGTAATATTGGGTAATCATATTGGTCGATATCAGTTCGATAATGATACTTGGTTTTGAAGCTAATATCGGCTGATGCTGATATTGGGTCGATAATATCATTTATCCCTAACCATTAGTCTCTACCACCAAAACAACATATGTAATATGGGTTATTTATACTGATTGATATCAGGTCAATATAGGGCCTATATCAATATTCTGTTTTGAAGCCAATATCAGCCGATACAGACATCAGGCTGATAAAATTGTGTCAAACAGTATCTGTAATATAGGTTTATTATATCGGTTGATATTGAGTCAACATCGGACATATTTGGTTTTAAAACCAATATCGGCCGATACCTATATCGGGCAGATAATATCATGCATCTCTAATCCCCATTTGTCTCTACCACCAAACAGTGTCTGTAATATTGGTTAATTATATTGGTCGATATCGGGTCAATATGGATCGGTATTAATATTTGGTTTTAAAACCAATATCGGCCGATACCTATATCGGATAATATCATGCATCTCCAATCCATAGGTCTAGTCCATATGTGGAAAAACAAGCAACCCGTGTTAGGACCAGACTGTGTCATTATTTTTAAGGGTAATTATTCGTTAATTATCTGCATATTTATATATAAAATGTTTTAATATTTCACCTAAATATCAGCACATTATAAAAACTGGAAAATGAAACTGCACAAAAGCAAAAGAATGTACATTTTTTGTCTTTCCACTTCTTGTGCTTTCATATAAATTTAGCAGCCTGAACAAGGAAACATGCGGGATGAGGATATTTTAAATAAGAAGCAAACAGTCCGATATGTAGATGAGTGGATATTTTCATGGATCAGTAAAACAATCTTCAGGGTTTGACATGAGTTGGTCTCTGTGTCCACAGTTAAAAATCTAAATGGCATCATATTAACATGTTTTTCGGGGAATAAGAAGATGAAATAACTTTTTATTATTGCAAGAAAAAGAACCGACCAGCTCAAGTTTCTGACCCACTTCTCCACTTTGCATCTACTAATGTAAAACAAGGATGGAAGCCTGGCTGCAGATGGAACACCTTCACCGCTCTGGCATCTGATCTGGATCAGCATGAAAAGTTGAACACGTCTGAGTCAGACCACATCCCAGCTATAGTCAAACTTTCATAGAAATCCAACCGCAACTTTGTGTGTAATCCTGCCAACAAAAAGCCACCAAACGAAAAAAGATGCTGGTTGTGGCAATTTTCATGAAACTGACCTCCATCTGCTCCAAGATGCAAGAACTGCTGCTGTCCACACTGCAACTCAGGTTTGTGGTTTCAGTGCAACTTTCTACACTGTAAAACAAGTGTTGGTTTTAATAGAATATATCTAGTAGATATAAATTCATTTTGACTTAGTTGTCAGTAATATTAATCTTAAAAAGGTTGTAAGAACTTTGGAGGGAAGAATTATGGATAACTTATTGAAGTTGAATCATTGTAATTAAACTGCAAGGAAATCAGTGATATGAAGGAGCAGGTTTCCCACAATGCAGTTCACTTATTTTTAGAGATAATTCACAAATAAAGGATTTACAAATAATGTTGGTGTCATGTGACATCTTGTTTATTCTAGGGATGCACAATATTGGAATTTTGGCCGATATCTGATATGCCAATATTTTAAAACTCATGTGGCCCATAACCGATAACGATACCGATAATAAAGCTGAAAAAAATAAGCAGTCATTTCAAATAGCAGTTTTCTTATCTGTTTCTGACATTTTGGAAAATAGGGGTGGGAATAAATAGCGATACACTGAAATATCACAATATTTTCATATGCCGATATAAAATCGATATTTAAAAACGCTGTATCGATGTATTTCACTTACAAGATCTCGCGAGATTTCATTGTTCTGTCACAAAATTTCACGATATTTTGTGAATTCTTGCAAGATTTCGTAACAGAACGGTGGAATATCATGAGATTTCGATACTGTGTTTTTGAATGTCAGTATATCAGCATATGAAAACATGATGAAATTTTCGTGAATTCTTGTGAGATTTTATAACAGAATGATGAAATATTGCGAGATTTCATTAGTAAAATAGATCGATACCACATTTTTAAATGTCAATATAATGAAAATATTGCAATATTTCACTGTATTGATATTTCTCCCCCCTCCTAGTCTTTAGAAGTTTTGAAGTCTGTAAAAAAGAAGTTTAAGACTTTTGAAACAGCGGCCTGATTAGTTAAATATCGGTGGGGTAGCCAATGTCCGATACTCAGTTTTAAGGCCGATCTAGGCAGATACCAATAGGGGGGGGGGGCGATTATATTGTGCATTCTCTAGATTACTTACATTTATTCAGTGGAAAATGTTGAAGTAGTAGAAGTAGTAGTAATATTATAAATTTACCAAAATATAATGTGCAGTAACCAAATCAACTAAACCATTCTAGTTGATCGTACTTAGTCACTCCCATTCATTTTTAATTTAACAAGTTTGCATATTTATTTCAAGTAAAGCCAACTAGTTAGTTAGATTTTACAGTGTAATAATATTATCGGATATTATTATTATGCCAATATCAGCATTAAAATGTGACATCTAAAAATATTGGTGCCTTTTTCTCCAGACCGATATTTTTCTAACAAAAATCTCTCAAGATCTAGAAATATTAACATCATCTCTAATGATGAATGACTTAGGATAATTTCCTGAATTATGTTTGTTTCAAACAATAAACAAGTTTATTAATGAATAAGAATAAGATGTGGCGCATATTATTCGCCAATATTGGCATTAAAATGTGATGTCTGAAAATATTGGTACAGTTTTTTCAGGCCAATATTTTCCCAAGAAAATCTCATGAGATGTTTTTCCATTAGCATGAATCTGCGTCATCTGCCAGGCTCCCGGTGTTTAATGAAGGTATGAATTTTCATCAGTTTACTTGGGAAAACAAAACTTTGCTTTGACATTTCATGCAGGTTAATGTTCAGTTAAGTTCACATGAAATACTCAGAGGCGTTTGAACAAACATGGTTGGGTCCCTTTGATGAAAATCAGAATAACTTCAAGCTAAATGAACAAAAATTATTTAAGAAAATTATATATTTCTTCCTTTTATTATATATTCATTTTACTGTACATATTTATCATTCTGGTTAGAGAGATCTACCGGCCTAACAACCGTATCGGCCAATATCAGCATTAAAATGTGACATCAGAGGTAATGGTTTATTCGGACCAACATTTTTACCAATGAAATGTCACTAGATTTCATAATCTTGTGAGATTTTGTTGGTAAAAACGTTGGTTTGATTACTTGACATGACTGTTTTATATAAAATGAAAGCGTAACATATTTAAATTAAACAAATGTTTTATACAAGGGCCTATAATGGGAAAAATAAAAGCCATATATTAAAGATAAATTTCACTATTTATAAATTTCAACCTTCACAGGTCATTTTTGTAATAATAATCCCAAAAGAATGAGATTTTTGTGGGATTGAACAGGACCTTTCTGGACTTGATGACTAAAGAGTAGAGATGTACCATATTATCGGCTGATATCTGCATTGAATTGTGATATTGCAAAATATTGTACATAAATCTGGCGAGATCTTATTTCCATTAGCATCAGTCCAGCATGTATAAAAGTCGCTGTGATCCTGGAAGAACTTCATATCCCAGCATTCCTTTCAGAGTCATGTGACTACGATGCAGCTGCTGCTGCTACAGACTGACTTTGAAGCTGCTTATAATATGTCTGAGTGGAGGAAGTTTGTGTTTTAAACTGACAAAAATGTTTTAAACACTAAAACAATGGGGGTTTTTTCTAGGCTTTTTATGCTCTAATATCTGTGTATATATATATATATATATATATATATATATATATATATATATATAAAATCACAAATTGCCAACAAGAAAATAATACATTTATGATGATAAAGTAATAAATTGTAAGAATACAGCCCTGAATTGAATTTAAGAGATGGAAATCGTAAATTTATGAGAATAAAGTTGTGAATAAAAGATAATGGGGATAACAAAAGACATTGATTAAAGATAAAAAAAAAAAAAAATTAAATCACTATGAATTTAAACCCTTACAGATAATTTAGTAAGAACAATGAGCTGAAATACTTTTTTTTTTTTTTTACATTGCCACTAAAGAAAAAAGATGTATGATATTATTGTCAGGTATTTGCATTAAACTGTGATATTGGCAAATATCTGTATTGGTTTTAGCGTGCTGACATTTTTACTAACAAAATCTCGCGAGATTTTGTTCCATCAGCATTGGTCCAGCATTCATAAAAGTACTTGTTATTCTGGAAGAACTTCATATCCCAGCATTCCTTTCAGCGTCATGTGACTACGGTGCAGCTGCTGCTGCTACAGACTGACTTTGAAGCTGCTTATTATATGTCTGAGTGGAGGAAGTTTTTGTTTTAACTAGATAAAAAGGTCTTAAACACAAACGTTTTTTTTTTTTTTTGGCTTCTTCTGCTCACCGTTCACCATGACGCCCTCAGCCAATCACAAAGGTTGTCTTCTGTGCTTTCATTAGTATCCAGCTTCATAGTTTTTAGTTTGAACTGGTCTGTGACTTGAGACCAGTTCAGTTTCTATGCATACATGATTCCATTTTCACCCCTCCAGCTAAAACTGCCTCTTCTCCATCTGCAAACTCACTCCATGTATTTTAAATTGAATTTCTGTTCATCTTGTTCTGCCTGTTATCAGCTCAGTGAGAAATATGACTGTTGAATGCAAATGAAAAAAGTCACAAGTGTTTTTGCCAAACAGAGTAATGACTGGATGAAGTATCCTCTTTCATTTAGTGTACAGAGTAATTAAATCATCTGGTCCTTACCAGGTCTGAAAATTAAATACATACTCTCTCAGGTTAACACTTTGCTGCCTCCAGAGGAAAGAAGAGCATCAGTAGCAGCTGCTAATCAATACACTGATGAACCAATCAGGATCAGAGGTAGCTCCTCTACAGCAGCGCGATGCCAAGGAGGAAAGACATCGGCAACAGAGCAGCAGCTGTTGCTGCCAATCTGAGAAGGTTATCAGGTCATTTCCAAACTGTCCGTCGGAGAGAAAAATCGACACGTAGAAAACCTTCAGGACAGCTGTCAATCTGCCGGGAGTGGACGCCCAGCTAATGCATATACATTATACACACACACACACACACACATGTATATATATACACACACACACACACACATAATATATATATATATATATATATATATATATATATATATATATATATATTATATATACATACACACACATACATACATACACACACACCCATAGGTACGACGCAAAAAATTAGAATATCCTGAAAAAGCTCATTTCTATAATTCAACTTAAAAGGTGGAATTTACATATTGTATAGACAAATAATATGCAAATCAATATATTTTAAGCTTTTATTTGTTTGAATGTTGCTGATTAGGACTTGCAGCTTAAGAAAACCTCAAAATCCAAAACTCAAAATTAGAATATTGCATAAAATCAATTTAAAAAAGGACTTTAAATACAAAAAAGTCGGGCCTCCTAAAGTAAAATCTTGCATCAGTACTTAATACTTGGTTTGGGCCCTTTTGCATGAACGCCTCCTTAACCCGGCGTGGCATGGATGCGAGCAGCTTTAACCCGGCGTGGCATGGATGCTAGCAGCTTTAACCCGGCGTGGCATGGATGCTAGCAGCTTTAACCCGGCGTGGCATGGATGCTAGCAGCTTTAACCCGGCGTGGCATGGATGCTAGCAGCTTTAACCCGGCGTGGCATGGATGCTAGCAGCTTTAACCCGGCGTGGCATGGATGCTAGCAGCTTTAACCCGGCGTGGCATGGATGCTACAGCTTCTGGCATATCTCAGGTGTTATGGAAGACTAACATGCTTCCATCACAGCCGTGAGCTCTTCTTTATTGTTCGCTCTCTTCCCGTTCAGCTTTCTCTTGACGATGTCCCACATGTTTTCGATGGGGTTCAGGTCAGGTGAGTTTCCGGGCCAATCAAACATGGTTGTTGAACCAAGATTTTGTACTTTTGGCAGGTGCCAAGTCCTGCTAGAAGATGAAGTCTGCATCCTCATACAGCTGGTCCACTGAAGCAAGCATGAAGGTCTCCAAAATGTCCTGGTAGACGGCTGCATTGATGCTGGACTTGATGAAGCTCACAGGTCCATTCCTCATGAAGTCCTCCACACTTTTGAAAGGTCCTTTCCTGACCATCTTCTCCAGGCTGCTGTCAGCCCTCTGGCTTCTACACCGTTTTCTTCCACACTTCTTCCTTCCACTTAACTGTCCATTAATGTGCTTTGAGACACTCTGAGAACATCCAGCTTCTTTTCCATCACTTTTTGTGTCTTTCCACCTTGTGCAGGGAGTCAATGATGGTTTTCTGCACAACTGTCAGATCAGCATCTTCCCCATGACTGTGAATTCTTCTAAACCAAGACAGAGACTTTTTAAAGGCTCAGGGTACTTATGGAGGTGTTTGGATTACTTACCTGATTAGAATGTGACACTCTGAGCTACAATACTGGAGCTTTTCACAGTATTCACTTTTTTTAGTTTTAGAGTTTGAGGTTTTCTTAAGCTGCAACTTCTAATCAGCAAAATCCAAACAAACAAAAGCTTGAAATATATTGATTCACATATTATTCGTTTAAACAATATGTAAATTGCAACTTTTAAGTTGAATTACAGAAATGCACGAACTTTTTCAGGATATTCAATTTTTTGGGGTAGTACCGGTTATATTTTTATATATACACACACACACACACACACACCACACACACACACTGTATACAAATATATTCCCCTTCAGCCACGCCTGCAGGACTATCTCAGCATGAACAGATGTGGTGCAGCTGCCCTTTGAAACCTATTTTTGCCATTATTGGTTTTCATTTTGACAGACGTGCATTACCGTGTTCTTTACTTCGATTTCTTTCTCCTGCTGAAAGTCCTAGTTGATCTTTAAGCTTATCCTGTATTTTTCTCTTAACCTAAAAAAAAAACATGTCAAGATAAATGAATCCAAGCAGAGGCTGAAAGTATCCACGTATGTTTGTCATGACAACCACCACGCTGTTGACCCACTGCTCTGCACGGCAGCAAGTTTTCAAACTCTAGAGAAGCCGTCAGAGGTTAAAGAGAAGAGCTTCATCTGGTGACTGGCGGCTCCCAGGTCTCACGGTTGTCTCTAACAATAACAGCTGGTTGGTTGGCAGTAATTGCTGTTAAAAGCCTCTTCTCGCAGCTCTTGTTGGAGCCATTTTCCAGGCTCTCACACCCTCTTCACTCTGATGTGGTTTAAGGGTTGCGTGGAAATAATGTGAACACTTAAACTCCGACAGATCGACCCGCTCCTGCTCCCGGAGAGAAAGAGGAAGTGTTTGGAAAGCCTCCATCTCCAATCACCGAGAAAACTCAACTTCCTCACCACTAATGTGAAAACTCTTCTTTCAGAGTGTTTCAGGTGCAGATGAGAAGGTGGATGTGGTGGAATGAGCTCAACAAGATTTTTAAACCAAATAAGTTGCAGTTTGTTGCTCTTATAGCGTACGAGCCGAAAGTTTAGACACCCTCCCATTAAAGGAGTGATGACATAGCAGTAAAAACTAGTTTATGTTGTTGGCATTACTGCATATGTAAATACTCCAAAGAAAAAAACGGCATTTTTTACAGCGGAGTATTGTTTTGAAACGCCAGACCTCACTTCCTCAGTAATACAGTTGGGTCCGGTGATGATATGGAGCTTTACCCGGAGACCACATTAACTTCATTTTGATTGGCTACACCTTATTTGGCTATGACCTTATTTGGAGAATCTAGGTCACACTGCGGTTGGACTTTGCTAAAGGCTAACTGCTAGCAACATGGGCACTTCAGACAGTGAGCTACGTTTATCAGACAAGACAGCATTTAGAAAATAAATAAACTTACAGGTAATGACAAGGTTGTGGTCCCCTCCCTCAGTGTTGCTGCAGAAGTTTTCTTTTAAATCCATTTGTTTGAAAACCCAGACCTGACTGCACAGAAGTTACTACTAGCTCCTTACACGAAGCTGAATCAGACAGGGAGGGGAGGGGGGAGCGGACGGTGCATAGACCGTTAGGAGGGGGGCTGTTTAGTAGATAGTGTGCTCTTATTGGAGCAATTAAATTACGTAGAATGATAGAACTACGTAGAATGATAGCCTGCTGTCTGATTCAACTGTTTCTGAGCAGAGAGACAAAGCTGACAGACCATAAACAGGAACTTTGATTCTCACTCTGGACATTCACATGGTCTCATCAGTGCACAACAGATCATATTATACACCCAAAACCCCAGAAAAGTTAAATTTGATGTCATGGCACCTTTAAAGAAGAGGCTCAATTCACAATAGTGAAACTGGAAAAGTAATAATACAAATTTATAAAATTATGATTTATTAAGATAAAATGTTTATTTTGAATTGTGTTTTAAAAGATAATTGTAAAAAAAAAAAAAAACTCATCTCAGACAAATTGGAGCACCTTGCTCATGAACAGAGGAGTGACATATCTGTCAACAGGTGCAGACGTCTGATTGGACGTTACAGAAAACACCTGATTGCCTCAAAATGTTGCTCAGTATAATTGTAGTTAATTTATTTCCACCATGTTTGTTTTATTTTTTGTATATATTTACTGTTGAACCACATTTCAAAATCAATGCCATGATTTTCATAGAATTTGTATTTATTATTGCTTTTCTCAATTTCAACTTATTTCACTGACATCTGATTTTTTCTGTTTTTATTGGGAGGGATGGAAACTTTACGGTCCGTCACTCAAAGGAAAGACAAAGATTTTACATGATTGTTCTAAAAATTTGACTGCAAACATGTTTTATTTTTTAAATTTGTAGTCCATTTGTGTCTAACTGTGTTCACACCGGATATTCGTATACGTAGATTTCATCGCGTGAATGCTGGATGTTTACTCACTTGTTTCGGGCGGGTTTTTTTTGCGTGAATGAAGCGTATGATACGCGCGAATAAAACGCTTCATTCGTGCATCAGGTTGAACTTTCTGGAGTGGGGGATGGTGGTTTGTCACACGTCAGTCACCTCAGTCCGGTGGACACAGCAGAACCTGGTTATTTTAGTACTTTGAGAGAGCTGCAGCGTTGTTCCTGCTTCGGAAGTCGGAGAACCGAAGACGCCGCCGTGTTTGGGTCCATCAGATTCTCCAGAGGTCTCGGACCTCGGTGAGTTTCATCACCTGATCCAGGAGTTACGTCTGGATAAATTTATGGTATTATTCCACCGCTTTTGTGAGCAGCACTTTGTGATTTTATCTGTCAAAAGCGCTTTTTCTCTTCTTACTATAGAAGAGAGAAGCGAGCTGCAGAGCGCCGGTCCGTTCACATCACGTCTCATTTTCAAGGTGGGAGCTCATATTGTTCGCACGTATAAAACGCGCGAGTTCAATTTTTTCAACTCGTGCGAACAGGCGAAATACGCTCTATTCACATGAGTAAAACGTTTCATTCATGTGAATAAAGGCCTTTACACACCTACTCCGACTATTTCATCCGAAAGTTTCGCACATTAAAAGTTTAAATCGGTTTAATGTCAAGTCAACGGGAGCGTTCACATCAGTGACAAAATTCCGTCTTGCGATTTTGTGATGTTTATTTTTTCGAACTGAGGTCGATTTTCTTAATATTCACATCCGACAGATACGCAATCCACCAATCAGAGAAGGCGCTCTGACCGTCACAGAGCTGGTCGCAAACAAAAAGAGAGAAGTGTGGCTCGGTCGCTGCTACTGTATTATTGTGGTTCAGGTGTTAGCATCTTTGTGTCGCAGCATCTTGTTTGGCAAACGAGGGGGAAAAAAAAAAAAATCACCGCTGAGGTAACAGTGTTTCCCTTCATTTAGGACCCGTTCGAGCTTATTAGCTACAGGTGCTATATTTAAAATCTGCATGTGGCACCTCCACGGTGAGATCAGCTGATTTTTCAGCATCCAGAAGTTTCCCTGCAGCCGCCCCTCCCTTCGTCACTGCTGCATGTGCTCACGTTCCTCTGGAATAACAGATGCGAGTTTTTTCTTGCATTTTCGTAATTTTGTATCGGAGCAGGTGTGTATAGACAAATGCGTCGATATTTCTCCTCCGAATCATTTGCAATTCGCATTGGTCCTGGTCGGAAAAGGCCTCAAAGGGGACTTTAATTTCTTTTTTAACCTGGACCTTTTTTCTAGCATGAAATATGTTCATTTACTCACACAGACAGTTTGGTGCAGCTTGAATTCCTTCAGGAGATATTTAGATCCACTCCAGATCAGCGTATGTGCGATATAATGGAAGCGATGCAGGGAACCTCGTGCAGCCTCTAAATAAGGCATTATCTGCCACAAACTCCTTCATTTCACCAATGTTTTGTTACCAAACATTAGTCAGACCCCCCTGTGAGCTCAAAGCAGCTTTTTTGTGGTGATTCGTCCTTATTTACAGACATTTTCACTGCGGAGGCTTCGATGACGTCACTATTATGGGACACCATAACAAGTAAATGTCTGTAAATAAGGACGAATCACCACAAAAACGCCGCTTCGAGCTCACGGGGGGGGGGGGGGGGGGTTCCAACTAATGCTTAATGACAAAACATTGGTGAAATGAAGGAGTTTGTGGCAGATAATGTCTTATTTAGAGGCTACTCGCGGTTGCCCCATCACTTCCATTATATTGGACATACGCTGATCTGGAGTGGATCTAAATATCTCCTGAAGAAATTCAAGCTGCACCAAAACTGTCTGGGTGAGTGAATGAAAGAGAGAAAAGGAAAAAAAGACTAAGTAAAAGAAGGAAGGTGTCAGATTTTTATCACTAAGGTAAAAGTTTTGTGTTTTGGTCAGCTGCTCTGAGTCTTCGGTCTCCATAGCAACTGAAAGGACCAGAAAATGTTGGGGGAGCTCAGTGGAGCTCACGAGCTGCTAAATTATGACAGTGGGAATTTCTTTACACTTTAATTTATCAGTGAAGTCACGGGAGTCCAGATGAATCAGAAACATGATGGTGGTAGAAAAGGTTTCAGGTCTGAGCTGCAAGTTTCTGCTTCTAAACAAGTCATGCACGCCATGAAACGTGCATGATGGAGGATTATATCAGCATTACTGGAACTCTGTACTGGACGTGCTCTACACGCTCTGACTGAGGGTTTTTTTCTCTTAATAAGTACATATGCAGAATAAAATGTACCGTTTGGGCTTTTCATTGGAAACTCTGCAGACCGGCTCAGACCGGACCCCCATCGTTCCTTCCAGGTCGCCTCGTCAGCATCCAACTGCAGCCGAGTCCAGACCAGTGGGCTGATGAATCACATTAAAACTTGATTTTGGGAGCGCAGCACGCTCCACGGCCCACAGCTGCCTGATCCACGCCGCCGAGCACGAGCCGTCCAGGCGCAGCCCGACGGGAATACAAGGAGCTGAGGCAGGTGAACGAACGCTAACACGATTATCCTCTTCCATCTCTGCCTCTTCTTCTGCAGCATGAGTTGTTGCAGTTCCTGACATCCCCCCCCGATGCTAAAACTGAACCAGGACTCATTTAGTGGTTTATTCAGGCGTCCTGGAGCAACATCAGGAAACGCAGGGACCATTTGGCTGCTTCAAGCTCTGCAGGGACACTTTTCATGGAAAAGCTCTATAAATGTTGCTCTAAAATAATAATTTGAAAAACTAAGATAAAATATATATTTATCATCATCATTATTGTATATTATAATAACATGTTTATTAATAATGATAAAAAAATAATTATAATGATAAAACCACATCTTCAGTGTTATCCCTGTAATATTTGCAGAACCTTTGAAACATGCCGTCCTGCTGACAGAGTGCTGACTGTGTCTCCAATCGCTCTGGAGTAAAGCTGATAAATAATCTTTCATAAACTAACAAAAGTAAACAAAGGTGCTGCTGCACCAGCATGTTGTCCAAACACAGAAGTCCAGCCAAGCAAACTCTGCAGGCGGCTGAGACATTAAAGACGAGGATCTGCTGGTGAGGAAACAGGGAGGATTGTTACTGAGAGAAAAGGTCTGATAGGATCCAGGTGTGTGGGGAGGAAACAAACCACAAAAATGATGGAAGTGAGGAGAAAACGGCAGAGTCATGGCTGCATGAGCTTTAACACGGTACGCTGGACTCATCAGGAAGGTAAAAACAGCTGATTATCCCGACTGTCTGCAGCCCTTCAGCTATTATCATCTATCAGCTGGCTCATATGAACAAAGTTATTATGGTATGCACTAATGTGGACTTGTTTAACTGGGTCAATTTGATTATGTCTGCAAAGTTTGTGGAGATAAATTAGCCTGTATCTACAGAGGTTTGATCATTTCCATCCCGTCCAGGAGGTTTACAATCCAGCCGCTAAATGTGGCGTTTATCCACATGATCCATGATAACACCATTATTTACCCCATTTCCATCATAAAAACATCACCATCACTACTATGTTGCTAAGAGACCTCTATGTAGACCTGGACATGATGATGAAGACACGTACTGTCAAACTTTCCACCAATCAGAGAGCTGAAATTGACGGTAACGTCCAATCAGGAGCAGCCAAAAATCAACAAGCGAGGAGAAAGTTCTGTGTGTCTGAAAAGAAGAAAAATAATGGTCCTCTATGTCTGGAATAAAGAAATAACTGACTGGGATCAATGGTTCTGGATGGTGAGATTAGATGTTCTGATTCTTGACATTGACTTGGATGTATTTTTCACTTCTAAATATTTGTTGTTTTTTATGTTGTTCACCGTTTCTTAGTGAACATTTAATTTTCTTGTAAAGCTCTTCATTAATTGCTTCACTATTTATTATCTTTATGTTAGAAGTCAAAGAACTCAGGAACTTTCTGACATGGTTCATTTAATTTAAAAAAAAAATCTAATTACTCATGTCATCAGTTGGATGCTGGTCCTGATTCCAACATGTCACCATGGACCGTTCATGGTCCTGATTACTAATTTTAATATTGTTTAGTGGTCCAGTTAAACTGTTCCAGGTTTCAACTTTTTCTGCCTTTCGCTCATTTTCAGTCCAGCTCGTCTACCAGAAGTTAGACAACACTTCTGCTGCTGAAGCCTCATCAGAAACGGTCTCCATGATACTCAAGGATGGAAAACAGGGAGAGAAGTCGTAGGTATGTCACATGACAAGAACTGGACTGAAGTTCAGTCCCAGAACCTGGACCTCAACAGGTCTGATTGAGGGACGGATCCTGGATGCCAACACTGATGAAGTGCGGGACCTGGACAGAGAACACAAGAGAAGCAAAACCATCCAGAGTTTTGGAAAGTCCTTCCAGGATCCTGCAGAACTGGTCCACTACGGACAGAGGTGACAGAAAGCTTTGTAAGAGGGTTCAGTGAAGCTGCTCAGACCAGACTTCACCGTCCCGGTCCTCAGAATGTGACCGGTTCTGGTTCTGCCTCATGCTGGATGTACATTTATGTTCTCACAGGTTTTTAACAAACTGATGCGTCTCGTTTCCATCAATTAAAGAAAAACGACTTTTCCCCTGATTTTTCCAGAGTACTCCTAATATTTATGATAATGATTATTACTCAGTAGGAATGATGACTCATGATGCCCTCTACATTACTGAGTCTCTCCTCACAGCTTCACCTGAGATGTTTGATGGAAAAAACATGAGTAATAATGAAAGATGAATATTCCCGAGTTTCTTTTTGCTTTGGATCAATGACTCCGTCCATGGTGCTGAATCCTGATCAATCCAGCTTCTCCTGGGAGAGATTTGAATTGTTGAAAGTAAAACACCGTTTTTCTACTTCAGATCACGACATGACGGCTTTTCTGCGCTGAACGTTGCAGGAATATTAAAGCGCGGACAGAAAATGTTGGAAATCACAACGTGAATAAATGAATGACAGACTGGAATCAGGGAGGGAAAAGCCGACAAGCTGAGATTTCAGTCAAAACAAGAATTTCCCAGCAGATTAGGAGGCAGTCTCGATGCTGCGCTCGCGCTGATGTGGGATCACATCCTCCCTAAAAACTGACCGCAAGATATGGAACCGAGATGGCGCAAAACTGCGGGAAACACTTTCATTTCCACCTGACTCAACCTCAGCTTGTGGGTGAGTGGAGGAACGCAGCCCGGTCCTGTACGCGCGCAGTCCTGCGCGGATCAGTTTCCTAAATTGTGGGTAAAACTAGAGAATTGTGGGAACGGAGTCGGGTCCTGGTCCCGGGGCGACCCCCGCGGCTCACTCACCAATGTTGATGTTACTTGGGAAACTTGTGCCGCTGCAGAGTCCAATCATCATCATCATTATCATCGTCATCAGGAGCAGCGGCGGCGCGAGGACCGAGGGGAGCGCGAGGACCGGGCAGCTCCGCGGCCGCATCTTTCCTCCAGCAGCACCGACAGGAGACGCGGAACAACCGGAGGAATCCCATTCACACCGTGGCCGGCAAAGATCCACCGCAGGCCGGCCCCAGACTCCCACATCCAGCGGCGGCCCGGCCCGGTCCGGTCCGGTCCGGTCCGGTCTCTGGAAGTCTGCTCTCTCTGGACTCTTCCTCTGGTCAGACATCCATGGTTGGAGCGCAGAGCTGCTTCCGCGTGCGTCCGCTCAGACTCACTGTTTGTTCTACCTCTCCATCTCCCCTCTCTCTCCCTCTCTTTCTCCCCCTCTCTCCCTCTCCCTCTCTTTCTCCCTCTCTCTCCACCTCTCCTCCCCTCTGAGTCCTTCTTTCTCTCGAGCTTCACATGAATTTCAAACAAACAAACAAAGGACGCATTTCTTCAGACTGGTCGAGCGCGCGCAGCGTCGCCAAACATCAGCCAGAAACGCAACCTCGTGACCATGAAAACATTACTTTAACGTTACTTTAAACTGATTTACCCCATCATCATCATCATCATCATCATCACGCTGATGAGCTTCTGATTCATTTTTACAGACTCAACAAGCTGCTGCGACACATCCCGCGTGCCCGCCAGGTGTGATCAGAAAGGCTGATTGGATTTAATCACTTTCAGCTGGTGGTATGGGACCCCAGAGGGGCCATAAAACACATCTGGAAAGAATTCAAACATAAACGAGGAAATATGTGGAGGAATTGAAGGAATAAATATGAAAATATTAACTGAAATTAAGAGAAAAAATCTGGAAGTTTCATGTTGATGACGATAATGATGATGATGATTATTAGTATCATTATTCAAGTCAAACTAAATCAGTTCAGCTTTGACAGTAGCTGGGTTTCCATTACATCTGGAATTTCGCAAAATCAAAATATCGCAATTAAAAACTGCTAAAGGAACACCTACATTTTGAAAAAAAAACTGAAATATTGCAAAAAAGTTTTTACGCTCTCACAAGGTGATTTTTCAGACGTTTCGGATAGGACTGGGAAAAAGTATCGATACACTGAAATACTGCGATATTTTCATATGATGAAATCATATTGATATTTAAAACTGCAATGTAGATCTAACTCCATTAGGTTCATTTTGTCTTCAGCAGTTCAAACTTAGTTTTGTTTTTCTTTTGTTCAGACCAAAGCTGTTTGCAAGATGTTTCATTTACCTTAACATGTTTCTGTCATCTGCAGTCTTCCTCAGAAGCGTCAGTTTCCTAAATCAGCTGATCGCTGTGACGTGTCCTTATGTGATGTTCCCAGGTGGTCAACCTGACAGATCTGTCAGAGTGACCCCGCCCCACCCCGCCCCGCCAGCCGGTGGTCTGTGGAGGAGAGCGTCCCAGGTGTGCGAGAGCGTGAAAGCCCCTTCATCCCGGTTCATGGTGGCCTTGTCCCGTTTCCTGATTTCGATGGCCTCTTTGATCCAGCGCTTCTGTTTGTCGTTTTCAGATCCGATTATTTTTGCGTTGTCCCTGTCCCTGATGTGGTTATTTCTTTTGCAGTGGTCTGATATGGCTGATTTCAGATTTTGTAGTTCTGCTTTTTCCTTTAGTGTCCTTGTGAATCACAAGGACAAAGATTCACAAGGACACTTGAAACTGAATGCAACATCTTGTCATGACTGGATAAATGGAGGCAGGAGATGTTTTCTTCCAGTACTTTTGCTGGCACACAGGAGCCATTTCAAGCTGGAAACCAGTTCACTCAGCATGAGATTAACAGAGACCAGTCCTCCCACAACTCCTGCACACACAGAGAATAGAAATGTCGTGTGTGTCGGCAAATTCCCACACTCCACATAATTTACAGACTTAACGTGTGTGTGTATAATATATCTGTATATATATACATATATATATATATATGTATATACACACACACACATATATATATATATATATATATATATATATATATATATATATATTTTTAGGGGTGCAACAATACAGTACATGTATTTGTATCAAACAGTTCAATACAGGTTTGTATCAAACTGTCAGCACTGTGTATCGATTATCTAACAATACAGAGGTTTTAATTTATTTTATCAACTTCGGCTCTGATAATGAGCTCTGTGTTGAAAACTCAGTGGATCTGTTTTCGACTATAATCAGATCTGGCATTTGGAACTTCTTTGGTTTTCATGTTGAGTATGATCCTGATGGTAAGCAGTTGTGGTAAAAAGGACACTGAGTTTAAAAAAAAAAAAAAGTATATTTTTGTATCGAAAAGATACCGAACCTTGAATTTTTGGTATCGTTGCACCCTTAATATAAATATAGATAGATAGATAGATAGATAGATAGATAGATAGATAGATAGATAGATAGATAGATAGATAGATAGATAGATAGATAGATAGATAGATAGATAGATAGATAGATAGATAGATAGATAGATAGATAGATAGACAGACAGACAGATAGACAGACAGAGATTTATAGATAGATGGATTTTATATACATGTATAGGGCTGCACGGCGGCATGGTGGTTAGCACCGCAGCCTCACAGTAAGAAGGTTGCTAGTTTGAGTACCGGCTGGGGAGGGGTTCGAACAATTCCAACAGTGGCCTTCCTGTGTGGAGTTTGCATGTTCTCCCCGTGTATGTGTGGGTTCTCTCCGGGTACTCCGGCTTCCTCCTACCATCCAAAGACATGCATGTTAGGTTATTTGGTCACTCTTAATTGTCCCTAGGAATGAATGTGAGTGTGAGTGGTTGTCTGTTTCTTTGCGTTTGTCCTGTGACAGACTGGTGACCTGTCCAGGGTGAAAGAAAGAAAGAAAGAAAGAAAGAAAGAAAGATTTTTAACACAACCTTTAATTCCATCTCTTCAACTCATATTCCATTATGCCCGTTCTCATCCACTTAAAAACATTTAACAAAAGAGGTCAAAACTGAAGCACTCAACACAAAGCATCTCAAACGGCCCACACCTGTACAAACCTTCCCAATTTTCTTTTAAAATTCAAACTCTGCCTTGAGATCCCACCCCCTTTTTTCCTTAGTTTTCCAAATCGCCAACTTGGACACCCCTGAAATAAAATTAAAAAATGTACATACATAGTTTTTGCAGAGTACAATGGACCATAAACAAAGTGACACAAGGAAAACTGCACTCCAAACCGTGTAAAGATCAACTCCAAAAAACTAAACCAACCCGCCAGACGTGAGCATGGAACAAACAAGTGATGTGGAGTTTCTGACTGTAAACAGAAAGGGCAGCCCTCCCCTATCCCAGGATCGAGGTGTACCAGATACCCGTTCGTAGCTATGGCCCCATGAACAATCCGCCACTGGAGGTCACCCACCCGCTTTTCAATGGGAGGGTTGTACAGGGACCTCCAACAGCCCCTCGGGGTTGGTTCTGTGCCAAAAATTTAACCTTAACACTAACGTAATAAAAACCTCCTCCAACTTCTCACCCCCCAATTTCCCATTTTTTAAAAAAAAAAGCCGTCCTCCTCTTAGAGCCAGTCCTCAATGTTCAGAGAAACAGTCAGCGAAGGAAAAACATATTCATAAACCTCATCACACTGGTCAGACAAGAAAGAAAGAAAGAATGGAAGGAAGATGCGTTTGAATAAAACAGACGGCAGTTTTGAGATAAAAACATTTTTGTAATAATCATCAGTGAACACAACAACTCATCTTTGACCCGCAGCCAGTTCAGATCTTTGTGCATTATTATAATATTTGTCCTAAAGCTGCACCGGCACAACTTGCCGCGCAACAGTCGAGGTGTGTAAAGTTTAGCGCTTTCATCACATGAATCGTAATATTAGAAGTTTAAAGATTTGCATGTCTACTCATAATGATAAGTCACATGACCTGATCTACGCCTCATTAAGTGCAGATATTTAATATTTTCTTTTCTTGACATCATCATGTTCAGAAAGCAGCTGGAGATGATGTGATCTTTGTGACGTGGTGCTCTTTGGTGATGCGCACAGTCGGGTCGGCAGTCGCTGGTTATGGTCCACTGGGGCCTGGGCCCCGAGACCGCGGGGGGTTTCGGCTGGGGCCGCCCTCTGGGGGGGGCATGTCCATCCTCTATTGGGGGGGCTGCTGGGGGCCCGGGTCTCGGACCGTGCGGGCGTCCTTCTCCTTGCAGAGACGAGGCTGCATCTGCATGACTGCATCACCATAGAGACCCTTTATCATGCATGTTGACACTGTGACTTTGTGACGCTGCTTCCCGTTGCGGTGATTAGGTTGTACCTCCTCTCTGCGTAGTTCTGCATGTGTATGTATGATCTGATGATACTTAAGCCACCTGCAGGTCCTCCTGCGGGGGATTGTTAGTTTAGTTTTCCAGCAGAGACCTTGGAATGTTGTTTAGGGGTTTCTATAGAGATGCACCAGTGAACTGTGGAAGTGTTTCCATTTTTTTTTTCTCTCCTCTCTCTCTTTCTCTCTTTCTCTTCCTCACTCCTTTCTCTCTGTTCAACTTTCTATCATTGCTTCTGTTAACTTTCATTTTTCTCTTGTCAAGCCCAGCAATACGATGTAAAATGCTGCAATAAACTAATGTTTAATTAAAGAAATAAAATGAATAAACAGGATATCAAGGGGAGCCTTGTGTTCATAAAGCTCCGCTTGGAAAAGCACATCCGTTCAACACAATAAGGCAACCAGATCACCATTCTGCTTGCTACGATGCTGAACAGGACAAATAAAAAAGAAAAAAAATCTGACCACCAGATCAGTTTTCATTCTAATTTCTTTTCTCTGGTGAAGGATTCACGCAGCATGAAGCAGAAACTCCAGCACCTCCTCGCAGACCTTTCCCAGCTGATCCGGTCGGGATCTTATCAGGACGCAGCATCAGCCATCACATCTGCCTGTCAGCAGAGCGTGTGCCCAGATTAGAGCGTTTGATGCAGCTTCTGTGTGGCTGCAGATAAACCAGACCTGCTGCCTCAGCTAACGGGCTGTTAGAGTCCAAACCGGGGAGGACATGGAGGACAAAGTCAGACTGTTTCCTGACTCGCAGGTCTAACTTCATTTCACCAACTGCATTCAATAACACCTCAGCGAGGGTCTCACCTCTGATGACTCTGCTGGTCTGAGATGTGGAGAGGATGTTCCCAATCCTCTCAACCCAATGTTCCCAACAGAGCGCTTCGCTTTCATCCTGCAGGTTTACTGCTGGTGCCCTGAGGTTCTAAAGATAGACTGGGAGGCAGAACCTTCAGTTATCAGACCTGGAACCGGCTCCCAGTCTGGCCTCAGGAAGCAGGACCAGATCCCAGTCTGGCTTCAGTTTGGAGCCAGGTGGCCTTGAACCATGTCTCAGACGTGCTCATGTGAATTCAGGCTCTGCATCTTCCATCATGACTGTTTATGACATCATCACAGTCTGATTCGTTTTTTCCAAACAGAAGCCCACACAAGGAGTTTCTCAGCAACAATAGATGTGAACGAGTCATTTACCTGGATGTGTTATTTAGGCAAGCAAGTTTATTTGTATAGCACATTTCATGTACAGAACAATTCAAAGTGCTTTACATAAAGCATTATAAGCAAAAGGGAAAGAAAAATGGATTAGAAGCATGATTCAAAATTAAAAGCAATTAAGATTAAAAAAGAGAGAATATAGAGATGTGCGGATTTTAACTTTTGAATAAAATCTACGTAAATGCAGCTGAGAACAGGTGGGTCTTAAATAAACTAAGCGTTTCAGCTGATCTGAGACGTTCTGGGAGTTTGTTCCAGACATGTGGAGCATAGAAGCTGAACGCAGCTTCTCCATGTCTGGTTCTGACTCTGGGAACTGATAAAAGGCCGGATCCAGATGACCTGAGGGGTCTTGTAGGTTCATAGTGGGTCAAGAGGTCACTGATGTATTTTGGGCCTAAACCATTCAGAGCTTTATAGACCAGCAGCAGAACTATTCTCTGATGGACCGGCAGCCAGTGTAAAGACCTCAGAACTGGACTGATGTGGTCCACTTTTCTGGTCTTTGTGAGAACTCGGGCAGCAGAGTTCTGAATGAGCTGCAGCTGTTTAACTGATTACAGTTAAACTGATTTACCTGGACGACTTATTTACCCGGATGAGTTATGTACACGGACGAGTTATTTACTTGGTTCTGTTGGTCTTCTCCCCCCCCCCCCCCCGGTGCGGCAGGCTGCAGCTGCTGGGCTGAGCACGGTTGTCTCCAGCGGATCCTCCCACGCTGCCGTTAGCCTGTTAGTCAAGTGCAGATAAATTAATTTGGGAGGATGAGGATGAAAGTGGGTGGTGATGTTCCTCCTTGTCTATTTTTTTTTTTTTGGGGGGGGGGGGGGGGGGGGGGGGGGTAAATTGGCTGTCTAGAAAGTGAAAAGAAGGATTATAAGCGTTCCCGTTTTTCTTTGTGTGGGTAAAATGTGTAGGAGGAAGCCAACAACTTCATGTTGAGCCTAATAAAGCGCTGCTGTTGGACTGTGAATTGATGTCATACATGAATAAGCCGATGAGACAGTCACAGTTCTCTTTATATGATGATGTGCTGCTGGAAGTTAAACCACCTGCAACATTTTAATCTTGGTGGAAAGGCACTGATGAAACAGTCCTCTACTTCCGTCCAAGCTGAGAAACATCAACAGTTATTCAATAAATCTCCATAAAATTGGGTCTAAATGTTCCTGATCACTGGAAGATGGATCCTACAAACCCTGCAGGTCGTCTGAACTCTCTTCTGAAGCTACCATGAAGTTTATGTTGCCATTTTTCTCGACTACTTGCCGGATTGTGACATTCAGCTCAAAGATTCATGGTTTTTTGGAAGACGTGTCTTCTGTCTTAATCCAGTGATCTTCCATTCAGAGAGAGTCCGAATGCTGAACTGGTCTTCCTGCAGTCCAGAGTCCAGCTGCTGAACTGACTCACTTGCAGTCTAGAGTCTGGGTCTTGAACTGGTCCAGAACATTCGGATCATCATGAAAGCAAAAATCCAGCAACCAGGTCCAGGATTGTCTAGCAGCCAGAATCAGCATCAGACCGGAGTGGGACGACATTTCTCTCCTAAACCTCACCTGTTCTCCAGGAGTACCCCCTCACCTGTTCTCCTGGAGTACCTCCTCACCTGTTCTCCAGGAGTACCTCCTCACCTGTTCTCCAGGAATACCTCCTCACCTGTTCTCCAGGAGTACCTCCTCACCTGTTCTCCAGGAGTACCGCCTCACCTGTTCTCCAGGAGTACCTCCTCACCTGTTCTCCAGGAGTACCGCCTCACCTGTTCTCCAGGAGTACCGCCTCACCTGTTCTCCAGGAGTACCTCCTCACCTGTTCTCCAGGAGTACCGCCTCACCTGTTCTCCAGGAGTACCGCCTCACCTGTTCTCCAGGAGTACCTCCTCACCTGTTCTCCAGGAGTACCTCCTCACCTGTTCTCCAGGAGTACCGCCTCACCTGTTCTCCAGGAGTACCTCCTCACCTGTTCTCCAGGAGTACCGCCTCACCTGTTCTCCAGGAGTACCTCCTCACCTGTTCTCCAGGAGTACCTCCTCACCTGTTCTCCAGGAGTACCTCCTCACCTGTTCTCCAGGAGTACCTCCTCACCTGTTCTCCAGGAGTACCTCCTCACCTGTTCTCCAGGAGTAGCGCCTCACCTGTTCTCCAGGAGTACCTCCTCACCTGTTCTCCAGGAGTACCTCCTCACCTGTTCTTCAGAAGGACCTCCTCACCTGTTCTCCAGGAGTACCTCCTCACCTGTTCTCTCACCATCTCGTCCATCTCGCTCACACCCCGTGATGCAGCCATCATTACTTCTGCTCACATGAAGGCCGAACCGTCTTCCTCTCCGTCCTGCGGTTTGCCAGCACTCACCTGGACAGGTGTCTGTTCTCTGTGATGTCTCTGCCTCCCAGACAATGAAAAACCTGCTGCTCCGTTTCCTCTTCGGGGCAGCGGCTGCAGCTGAGGTCGACCAAGAAACCAAGAAACCTCTGACAGGAAACTGTGAAGAGGAAGAGTAACTCCAGATTTGATCTCGTTTTGTTTCTCTTCTCACGCCGAGGTTGTAAATCCAGCTCTTAAAACCTATGTGATTATTTCTGCATTTTTTTTCTTTCATGTCTTCCAAACATAACCTCTTGTGAACAAACCCTGAACTTGTTCTCATCCACTGCAATCTGCGCCCGAATCAAAATTTCATGCTGTTTCATAACATTTGTGCTGTGAGCTGTTTTGTCTCTCAGCTGAAGAACCAGCTGCTGTTTACAAGCTGCTGCCTTCAGCTCCAACATACAATCTTTCTATACGTTAAATCATCTAACGCTGCCGGCGGGCTGGTGAAGGAATGAAGCTGGTGCAGTTTTCTGTAAAGGACGATGGAGGGATGAATAAATGATGAGAGCATTGTGCCCACACAGCACTGTTTCAGCCATGTAGAGCATGTGATGTGTGTGAAAGCTGGTTTAAATGCTCAGCCCTCATTTTCCTCATGTGAGAGTAAAATCATAGATGTGGAAGAAAGTCTTCTCTCCGATTCTGCTTCTGCCCTATTGTTCTGACCCCCCCCCCCTTACAGATGATGATCATGTTGCAGAAAAACCAGCAGCTGTTGCAGTCCTCGCCTTCCTAAGCTTTGTTTTGTTTGCAAAGACCAGAGGTCCTACAACAGGGGTCCACAGACGTCCTGGGGTCCCCTCCATAAACACACAGTAAACTGAATGCAACATCATGACTGGATGAATGGAGGCAGGAGATGTTTTCTTCCAGTACTTTTGCTGGCACACAGGAGCCATTTCAAGCTGGAAACCAGTTCACTCAGCGTGAGATTAACAGAGACCAGTCCTCCCACAACTCCTGCACACACAGAGGATAGAAATGTCGTGTGTGTTGGCAAATTCCCACACTCCGCATAATTTACAGACTTAACGTGTGTGTGTATAATATATCTGTTTATATATATATACACACACAGGCACTACCCCAAAAATTAGAGTATCCGGAGAAAGTTCTGGTATTTCTGCAATTCAACTTAAAAGGTGGAATTTACATATTGTATAGATAATTAATATGCAAATCAATATATTTCAAGCTTTTATTTGTTTGGATGTTGCTGATTAGGACTTTCAGCTTAAGAAAACCCTTAAATTCAAATTAAAAAATTCCAAAAATTAGAATACTGTGAAAAGCTCCAATATTGTGCAATCTGGAAAGTAATCCAAAACATCTGCATAAGTGCCCTGAGCCTTTAAAAAAGTCTCTGTCTTGTTTAAGAAGAATTCACAATCATGGGGAAGATGCTGATCTGACAGTTGTACAGAAAACCATCATTGACTCCCTGCACAAGGTGGAAAGACACAAAAAGTGATAGAAAAGAAGCTGGATGTTCTCAGAGTGCTGCATCAAAGCACATTAATGGACAGTTAAGTGGAAGGAAGAAGTGTGGAAGAAAACGGTGTAGAAGCCGGAGGGCTTCTACACCAGGGCATAGTCTGGTCACATGAGACCAGAACTGAACTCTTCTGATGTCACAACATGTTTGGAGGAGAAATGGCACCACACTTGACCCCAAAACACCGTAGCAACAGCAAAGTTTGGAGGTGGAAGCATCATGGTGGGGGCTGTTTTTCATATGTGATACTGGCAGACTTCATATCATTGGAGGAAGAATGAATGGAGAAAAGTAGAGAGACATTCTGGACCAGAATCTGCTGCATCTGCAGCTGCTGAAGATGAAAAGAGGCTGGATCTTTCAGCAAGACGACCGTCCCAACACACAGTCAAGAAACACTCACCTGCTTTAAGAAGAAGAAGATAAAGCTGCTAGAATGGACCGGTCAATCACCGAACCTGAAAGAACTGAAGATCCGAGTTCACAGAAGAGACCCGGAACCTTGAAGATCTGAAGGCAGTTTGTGGAAGAATGAACCAAAATCACACCTGAGCAACGTTTTCCACTGGTTTCTCCGTACAGGAGGCGTGTGGAGGCTGGAACCACCAACAAAGGTATTGCTCCAAATATTAAATAAATTTCAGTAAGCATATTTAATACTTATTCCCTGTGTCATTTTACTATATTACACATAAATACACATATATACACATAAACTGAATTTCCCTTCTGGGATAAATAAAGTATTTTTCTTTTCTTTTCTTTTTTTCTTTTCTTTTCTTTTCTTTTCTTTTCTTTATAACTTCATTTGTGGACATAAATGTTAGGATTTCTTTGTATGTGTGCATTACTTGGGTTGTTGCCGACATCTGGTGAAAATTTCATGTCAATAGCTCTATTTGAAGTATATTTTGTGTTTTGATAGATATATATTATACACACACATATTAAGTCTGTTAATTATGCAGAGTGCGGGAATCGGCCAACACACCAGACGTATGGATCCTGAATCTGATACCAGCAAAAAAACGGCCTCAAATATCTGCCGGCTGATGTATTGGTCTTTCCTTAGAAACAGCTTCAAATAAAGTATAAAAAAACAGAAAATATTGCTCTTAGTAAAAGTGTAAAGCTGAATAAATTAAGCTGACATTAGTTTGCTTTGCTTCTCTTTCCTAATGCATCATTTAAATACTCTGCAGGTGGTGGACAGACACAGCAGAGAGACTCTGAGTCTGCAGTCTTAGCATGAGGAATAATTCTTCCACATTTTGCTCTTGGTGCCTGATCTGATTCTGGGTCAGATTAAAGTGGTTTTCAGAGGGAGAGCTGCCTCTGCAGGCAGAAACTCTGCAGGAGGACGCGTCTCTCTGCTGCTTCGCTGCCTCGTCCCAGAGTCTCCGTCTCATCCAGAACTGCGTTCACTGGAACTCACTTCTGGAAACTTCCCCTCATTCAAAGCTGCAGCGAGCTGACGTAAAGATCAGGAGGTCCGCGGCTTTGTTGACTTTGGTTTCCATGAAGCAGCTCAGCAGGACGAAGCTGGGATCAATAGCAAGCAGAGCCGCTCGGTTCAATTAGAGGCCAGGATGGATGTCAGCGCTCGTGCTAAACTGCAAAATACTACAGTGATATTTCATTTGGAAAGCTAATTAATGTTAAATGCTGCAGGGGCAGAAAGTAGCTTCAGCATGACTCATGTTGCAGCTGCAAGACGTCTATGCATTTATCTTTATTACATCTCAGCAAATCTGAGCTGTTTCATTCATTTTTCTCCTGAAACTTTATGAACACACTCACAGGAGTGTAAGGGAAAAATACTTGCTTTATTTCCAGCTTTGTTGCCATGATTACAGTAAAAAAAAGAAAAGATGTGGTCTCAGTTATGGTTGAAACAAACCCAGACCTCCCACAGTGGTTGCTGTGGCCACAAGAGGGCGCTGCCACCAGAACAGAAACAGATCTCCGTTACGGTCCAACGGACAAAGATGCGTTTCTGCTTTAATCTACTCCTCACTTTCCTACAGTTGCCTGGAACCTTCCAGAAGTTACGTTTGTTGACTCTTGGAATGATTTAGGAAAATAATTCGACCAAATAACAAGCACTAAACTGTAGGAACGTGGAAATAAGATTTGGTACTGATCCGATACCAAGTAGATAAAGAGTTAGTATTGTCGATACCAATGCCAAAAGAACCTTTAATCACAGTCAGTGTCCTGAACCTTTAATCCCAGTCAGCACCCAGAACCTTTAATCCCAGTCAGCATCAGAACCTTTAATCCAAGTCAGCATCAAGACATCATGTTCCAGTTCAGCCTCAGTTGTCAGATTATGAGGGTAAAATAATGTAAAATAAATGCATTAATAGATAAAGACCAACCAGAACCAGAATTTATTCCTATCAGAACTTTGTAGAAACACCACCAGATCAGCAGTGAAGCCTTTTCTCATCTGCAGATCATCTCTCCATATTTTCTTTCAGGCACTGAAACAAACACAACAGAAACTATTTCCATGTTTCCATGTTTCCTCATCTGCAGTTATTTCTGCTGCTATTTACCTTCTATCCTCACAAACCAGCTCAGCTGCATCAGAAAGCTCTTCTTTCTCTATTCTCAGACATAGAGGACCATTATTTTTTCTCTTTTCAGCCACACATAGAACTTTCTCCTCACTTGTTGATCTTTGGCTGCTCCTGATTGGATGTTGCCATCAATTCACTTTCACTGATTGGTGGAAAATGTCTTCATCATCATTTCCAGGTCTCTTGGTAACATAGCAGTGATAGTAATGTTTTTATGATGAAAATGGGATGAATAATGGTGTTTTTATGGATCATCGTGGATTGTAAACCTCCTGGACGGGATAGAAATGCTGGAAAATTTCCATAGATCACTCACAGGATAAACCATCCATTACAGAGTTACACACTAACAGATGATGATGGAAGATATGGTGCTCAGAACTGCCGAAGATCTTCCCGAGTTTTAAAAGTTCAAGGAAATATTTTAATTGATTTTCCTCACAGTTACTTATCGGATATTTTTGTTGTTTGTGAAGATTTTCTGCTTTTTATCCACGTTTTTTTTACTAAACTATCCTCCGTCTCCATCTTTGTTTTTCTTCTCATAGTAACTTAATTTTCCGTCAAACAGATGCCGTCTTCCTTGTGTGTGTGTGTGTGTGTGTGTGTGTGTCGGCTGGTTGGTCAACTCCTGCCATCTCTCATACATCTAATGAAGCAGAGTTCCCAGGAACCCTGCAGGTGTTCCAGCTCCTGACGACAGTTCAGACACTCAGCAGGTGAAACATAATAGGTCACCTATTAATAAAACATCCACACCTCTGTTGGCTCTGAGGAGCCTCGGTGGGCTGGGGGGGGGGGTCTGGCTCTCATTACAGCCACGTTTACTCGGCTCTGCAGCCTGATGTGGCCGTTTACGTTGTAAATGCAGTCTTGATGGAGGGAGAATCCAGAGTGAAATACTGCCACATCACCAGCATGATCACTGGTTAGCTCTCTGCCTAACAGGTGATCAGTTCTTCTCCGCCCCTCTAAACCAGCAGGCTGCACCACAGCTTTGAGTATTTTGGGTTTCATGTCCCTCATCTTCCAAGCTGGTAGATGTTCTATTGCAGGACAGCACAGAGGGGCTTCCCTGCTGTAGCTTCCTAGAATAATAGCTGTAATCATAGCCTATTTTTTAAGATTTAATAATATCCTAATAAGGTAAATACAAGATTACTGCAAGTCTTGTAACATAGAAATATCTTATGGATGGTAAAACATCATAATTAGCTAAAATAGCTTTAAGCCTGACTCAGTCCAGCCAAACAACTTTGTGTTGTTGAAATGTGGACAGGTTTTAAGATATTTCAAAAATATTAGAAGAACAGTTGAACTTCTGAGCTTTAAAGGGCCTAAACAGTTAACATGACTCTGCACTCTCCTGGACTGTATGCTGCAGCTCTCTCTTTTTCTTTGTTAAATATTAAAAGTTTATTAAAAGTTTACATTTATGTATTAACAACAAAAAAAAAGAACTTTCAAAAGGGCATTTGCTAGGTCCAGAGGGCAAAGGGCAGGTGCTCTAGCACCACCTAGTGTCTACCTGTGCATGCCACTGCTGTGGTGACCTGCTGTCGTTTCTCTTTGGCTCCAAAAACAACCACTTCAGTTTTGTTTTTGTTCAGCTAAAGAAAGTTGAGAAACATCCAGTCAATAATCTCAATACATTTACCAAGAGCCTGTACAGGGCCCCGGTCTCCTGGTGACACTGTAATATATAGCTGTGCGTCATCTGCGTAGCTATGGTAACTAATATTGTTGTTCTTTATAACCTGGGCCTGTGGAAGCATGTAGATGTTGAACAGAAGAGGCCCCAGATTAGAGCCCTGGGGAACTCCACAGGTCATTTTTGTCTGATCAGATGTAAAATTACCTACTGACACAAAGTACTTCCTGTTCTCCAAGTACGTTTTGAACCAGTACAGAACCAGAGAGACCCACCCACTTCTCCAGTTGTTGGAGTAATATAATGTGGTCAACTCTATCCAATGCAGCACTGAGATCCAGTAAAACCAACACTGACATTTTTCCAGCGTCAGTACTCAGACATATGTCATTCATGACTTTGGTCAGAGCAGTCTCAGTGCTGTGGTGCTGTCTAAAACCTGACTGGAAGACATCATAACAGTTGCTTTCTCTTAAAAAGTCGTTCAGCTGATGAAAAAATGCTTTTCCGATGATCTTGCTTAAAATGGAAGATTGGAGATGACTCCAACTGGCCTTTAACTTCAACTTTGCAATACAACACCTGTGGAGTAAATTTTATTATTCATTCCACTCATTCTTAGAAATGTGTGTAGCCCAAACTAGTAGCTGTTTGTGTCTGAGAAATCTAACCAGCATTGGTCCTACAAGACCAATCCACATCTTCCAGCTAATCAAGAGACCAAATGTCAGTGCCGAAAGGCAGATACTGAATATTGTTTGCATGCATAAGTTCTTAATAAACCTGAATGGACTTTCTCATCTGGATCATTGTCAGAAGTTCTTATTTAATTTTCTCCACAACAGCTTTAACACTAAAAAGAAGCAAACACACTTGGTTCAACCCCCCCGCTGAAAATGCACACTCGTGACTAACTGCTGCCAAATAAAGCATGAAGAGAAAACAGAAAGCGATCTAATGAGAAATAAAGGCAGATGTGATCTGTGGGTGTGCGGTGACCCAGATGTGAGCAGGATCTAATAAAGTGAAATTCTATATAAAAGCAGCTTTTCTCCCCCGAGGAGTTGTTTTATCCTCCGTTTTTCTCCCCACAACTTCTCTGAGCAACAACACAACCATCTTCCTGAGGAATGTTGGCGGTTTGATGGCACCAACGGGCCCCTGAGCCAGGCAGCGCCGCCCGCTGCAGGAATCATCAGGCCGCTCTCATCTCAGGCCAATTAGCTGCTGCTGCAGCTCCAGAGGAAACAAGCTGTTGTCTGATCCTGACTGACAGCTCAGCTGCTGCTCTTTAGCTCACTTTCATCCGAGCAGCAGCTGATTTTACACTTTTATTCACTGAGCACGTGGAGTTTAGTTTTCACTGCGTTTCTGCTCTCCAGTGCAGTTTGAAAAAAATTCTGCTTTTAAACAAATCCACACAGCGGGCATGAATTTAACTAGATTTAGAATTTTAGGACTTATTTCACATAAAACTCTATGCATTGAAATTACTTCCTTATTTTTTTTTAATCATTACAATTTTTACAACACAATGAAATTAGATTTTTTCTTTGAATTTGACTCCTCAAAATCTCCATTTTTATGTCTAGAAGTCTAAAACTGCAGTTTAAAGGGGAAGTTCAGGATTTTTGACATAGGGCCTCATTTTCGAGTGAGCCAGGATACAACTTACTGTATCACTGGAAACAGTTTCAACATATTTCATTCTGTTATTCTAGTTCCAGGAGGTCGCCGATGCTAATGCTACTGTAAGTCAATAGGAATCTGCTAGTCTGTCGTTAAAAACAATCTTAACCATTCCACAGAACATCTGAGGCAAATCATTTATAACTTCAGACTATCTGTGTAAATGCTGTGTTAACAGAATAATGTTACAAATAAAACTAACCTTGCGTTTCGTTGCATTTTGATTGTTGCTGCTGAGACACTTTACAAAGTTTTACTTCCTGTATTTGGCAGCGGAGTGATGTCATCTGCTGCTACGTGCATGAAGGAATTTGATGACACAAATGTCCAGTCAAAACTACGGCCACGTCTGAAAGGCATGAGGATATGTTGGATTTTGAAGACAATTACGAACTTTTTTTTTATCAAACTAACTGTCACCATGTCTCTATGAACCAGAATACACTGACAAAGGTAGTAATACTACCACCCAGAAGCAAAGTATATAATTCCGCAGCTGGTAAGAAACTAGTTCCTCAATATGTAATGCAAAATTTGTCATACAAGGCTAGTTTAACTTGTTTAACACACGAGTTTACTAGTTTAACAGAGCATTTACACAGATAAGCTTGCTGATTTGCCTCGGATGTTCTGTGGAGTGGATGAGATTGGTTTTAATGACAAGCTAGCAGATTCCTATTGACTCAGACTACCATTAGCGTCGGCGACCTCCTGGAACTAGAATGAGGGGATGAAATATGTTGAAACTGTCTTCAGTGATAAGTAAGATACCCTGGCTCACTTGTAAATGAGGCCCTGTCAAAAAAACTTTCACTTTAAAAGGTTCAATTAAAAATGAGGAATTAGAATTGTCTGAAGTTCAACAAAAATTATTCATCGTTCAAAACTCAGCATCAGAGAGGGGCACATTCGTGCGTTTCTGTGGCTGCTGATTTCCTCACCATTTTGCCCGTATTTTGTATAAAATTGTGGGTAATATCATACCACTCATTTTCTCGTGTTCCCCTGAAACCCCCCTCCTCGGTCTGAACCAGAGTCGGCACACCACTACCCCTTCACATGAACGTGTAAAAAAGAAGGGCTCGGGCCGAGGGGGGAACTGGAATTCACCCTCAATGTTCTAAGCTGTTAGTCTTGGCCAGACTTCCCTCAGAGATCATTGCATCTCAGTGGGACTGACCTGGTTCAGTGAAGACTAAATAGAAATAATAAGGATGCTTTATCCACCCAGGATCTGCCCGGCTCCCAGTTTTTTTTAGGAGAGTGCAGTACTTTGTTTTGACTGGCCACTGTGGAGGCCATGCGGCCAGTCACATGAACATATAGGTTTGTACAAATATATGAAAGCAGAGAGGAAGGCTGTGGTCCACTGAAAGTGAAGACAGCAGTTAGTGGTAAGGGAGTGTGTGTGTGTGTGTGTGTGTGTGTGCATTGTGGTGTCTTGTAATATGACCATGTGACACCTGAAAGTTTAATTTTGTTGTTTTATCGTATAGTGTTTTTTTTTTTTTTTTTTGCCTGCCTAGGCACTAATGATGCAAATTAGCTTTATAACCTAAATACAACTTGTTTACATTTGTCACAGATGTTCATTAATATGTACTGTCCCAATCAAATAAATGAATAAATAAACATTTGAAAAGAATAAATGCACAAAATTTTAAGGCTTCATGAAAATACTGAACGCAAAAAGGTTTTTAGCACACAAACCATTCATTTATTGCAAAGTTAAAGTAAAATATAGGGTTACAAATATCTTAAATTAAGACCGTTCGGGAGTCGAAAGAGTCCGTTCTCTGAAAAGAGGTTGTTTATTGAATAGAAATACTATAAATATTAAGTTTGTATGGGTAATGAGAGGGTAACTACTCATTCTACCTGACTGGCATTTGCAGTTCAACTTACCGTAACCCCTCCCTTGTTCACGCTATGACGTCATTCCAATGGATTCTGAAAGGTGAGTAAGTAAAGTAAAACTTTGTCTATAAAATCAACTTTTACTTGAAATACATGTTTTAGACGTTTGAAATTTCAAATGCTAAAACAATTTCATTGAAGTAATTTTAAATTTAAAAAAATGCTGGTAAATAACATTTAAAATCAGGTGAAACAGGTTTGCTTGTCTGCAGCAGAGGTGTAGCAGTGCACGTTCAGAGGCTGAGCGTGCACGTGAAGCGTCCGTCCACCCCCAGCCGGTTGGAGCTGGTGGGTTTGCTGCAAACTGACCTACAAACTGTATCAGTGCACATCTCACAGAGTCAATCATGTTATAGTCTCCCATGTAATCTGTCCCCCCCCCAGCCCACCTCAGCATGGAGCCCTGCCCCTGCATCCCGTCACCATGGAAACATCAAATTACAGGAGAAAAGGAATCAAAGTGGCCTGACATTTCCAGAGATAACAGGAGTGAAACGATTAAACATGCAGGGTGCATCAAACAGCCCCGCTGATTGAGAGCTGCATGTTTTCCCGGTGAATCTCTCCCCATCTCTGACACGGCCGAGCTGCCACCCCGAAGATGAGGAGATTTCTCCCTCCTGTCCTCCTCTGCTCTCCTCTCTCCTCCTCATCACCCGGAGCTCTAACTCCTGCTGACAGCCGAGCCGGTGAGGAGAAGTTTTCCCCTTTCTTTGCTTCCTGCAGGCATGGGGGGTGCAGGCAATGGAGGAAAATGGAAAACAGTTTTCGTTTTAACACCTGATTTTGATGTGGAAGACAAGTGGCAGCAGTCAGAGCTGCGCTGCATGCAGCACCGACTCCTCCTGATCACGCGTGAAGGCTGACATCATGAGCAACCTCAGCAGGCTGCAGCGCCGCTCGTGTTGGTCCACAGTTCCAAGCAACTTAAACATTTTGTGCTGGTTTTGCTTCTTCGCTGCCCAGCAACCCTGTCCGAGTGCTTTTGTTAAGCAAACGAAGGATCTTCTGGGGTTGATGGGAAAACCAGTTGAGGATTAAGGACTCAATGTTAAAAAAAAAAAAGGTTTTAAAGGTTTTATTATTTTAAAAAAAACCAACAACGAATTCATTATGTCCAATACATTTGTTGAACAATGCACTCATATTCTGGAGGATAACTGTGTGTTGAAATTATATGCATTTGTTCTGTACTTCTGTTTTTGTGGAATAACAGCATAAAACCAATAAAACATATATAAAATAAAAAAAACCAACAACAACAGCAGAATCTGGGGAACTTCTGGGACCAATGACAAAATCCTGCTGAATAATCCTTTTTGTTAATGCAGATAACGATGCTGGCAGGTACACACAGACAAATTGCACCAACCATCAAACTAAATAATGGACCACACTGCAAAAACTCAAATCTTAGCAAGTATATTTTTCTTATTTCTAGTCAAAATATGTCATCACACTCAAAATAAGACAAAATTACTTAAAGAGAACCATTCCCTGTTCAGGGTGTACCCCACCTCTCGCCTGATAATAGCTAGGATAGGATCCAGCATCCCCACGACCCTGAACTGGATAAGTGGTACAGAAAATGACTGACTGACTGATTTCAGTGAGATACAGGAACTTGTTTTAAAGGGACATTGTGTAACAATTGTATATCGCAAGCAATTCATTCATATTTTTCATGCTGCATTCGCGTGAAACCGGGCAGATGGACGACAGCTGCTGCATGTAACGGCATAAACAGCCTCTATGTGAAGACGTGGTCTGTCAGTTACAGTGACTTCAGTCCACATCTGATATGTTGTCATGGCGATGTCTTATCGTTTTCCCTGATCCATGTTTTACCGTCTTTCTCTTGGCTTCTGTGATTAAAATGACATCTGGTTTGTTACCGACGGCCATCTGCCCGACTGCACGTGAACCCAGCATCAGAGTAACGCTCGGTTCCTCCTCACTGCACCGCGGTGACTTTTTAAAAGCATCACCTCAAACTGAGCCGACAACTCCAGTGTCTCCGGTGAGTTTCTGTGGTTTCCTGCTGTCACGCTTCTACTGAACGTAAAAACACGGCGATATGACATGGCAGCCACCACCGAGACGACCTGACCCGTTCAATGTATGAATGATACGAACGGCAAATTCAGAGCTTACAGGAGCACTTCAGTTTGTTGATGGGAGTGATTACTGATTAATGGAAAAACACTTTTGAACGAAATAATACAATTTTTGTGAATAAATAACAGGAGAACTTACACAATATCCCTTTGAGGCAATAGGCCTCATGCAACAACATCTTCATATTTTTTTCGTATCTTTCTTCTCTCACTTTTTCTCCTACCAAAGAAGAGGCTCAGGACCTTCCTTTTTAGCTTAGCTTTTTGATTTGACTTCATTTTATTCATCTTACTTATTTTACTTTTACTCTATTTTTTTTGTCATTGGAATTTATTTCAGGTTTTATTGACCAGTTTAAAATATTATTTTATGAATTCCTATATGTTTATTTTTCATGTTGCTCTTATCTGTCCACTTATTTTATCTGTTTTAACATTTATAACACCAGTGTTTCCTCATGGGGATCCTTCACTCTGGGGGCTTTGCCTACTTGGTCTGGAGAGAGCTGGTGGGTGGCTGCCCTTGTCCTGGTGGCGGGGGCCCGGCACTGCAGTGGTGTGGACCCTAACCTGCCCTGATCTGGTTGGTCCCTGCAGTGATGCCCTCTGTGACCATGTCTGGCTCCTGGTGTGAACGGATCCCCAACATATCGCTTCCCCACAGTCAAGCCAGATGTTTATTACTCTTAGTGCTTTTATTTAGTGTTCTTAGTGTTTTTACAGGACAATAGTACTCTTTCGTTCGTTCAATCTACTTAAAGTATTGGTGAAAATCAAGGAGTTTTGCTGCAGATAATGTCTTATATAGTGACTGCCATTACTCCGCCATGATTACATGGATACACGCTGAGGGGCGACTCAACATGATATCTTCCGAAGGAGACAAATTGATGCAGAAACTTTACCGGTGAGTAAATGCACGTATAAACTCCTAGAAATAAGGTCCAGGTTGAAAAAAGAAAGTAATCTTTTAAGCCATTGGCAGATTTTTATTTTTTGCTTCTTAAAAGCAAAATATCTTGGCCACTCTTAAAGTAAGTTTTAAAAAAAAGTTGTTTTTTTTGCTTGTGATAAGAAAAAAAAAATTCTGCCGACGGAACAAGCAAAATTTTCTTGATAAGATTTCTCTGGATAAACTGTATTGCCTTAAAAGAAGTTTGTTTCTCTTCAAGTACTTTGTCTTATTTTAAGCGTAATGAGATATTTTGACTAAAAATGAGAAAAATATACTTGAGTTTTTGCAGTGTTGAGTGTCACTGTTTCACATTGACACCCCGTCTGTGGATCTCTTGTTGTGGGTTTCCTACTGCAACTGCAGCTTTTTTTACTCTTTCATCTCCTATAAATTAATTATTTATGAACCGCATAAATAAATTGATTTTTATAATAAACAGCTTATAAAATTTCCAAACTTGCCTGGCTGACTGTCCTCTTTTCTGCCACGGCAGGTGTTTAGGTTCACGTCCTGACAGGCTAAGACAGCCCTTCATCAGACGAGAATACCGAAGCGGAAAGGGTTTACATAAAACAGAGGGATGTTAATCTGAATGTGTTTCCTCATCAGCTGGACATTTAATTAGTTCATTTTCATCCAGTTTTACATTTTGGGCTGCAACACATTCCAGTTTGGAAAATTCAGTTTGATTCAGCTATATTTGTGCAGCCCATTTACCTTCAGTCCAGTAACTCCAGTTACAGCAAATCCAGTACATGACCCATGAATCCAGTTTATAACAACCGTGTTTATATAAACCAGATGAATGAACGGATTTCACCAAACCTTCCATTTGGTTAAATCCTCCATCCTGAACTAAAAGTGAACCAGGAGGAAAACCTCCATAAGGACCAGAACCAGAAAGAAAAACCTCCATAAGGACCAGAACCAGGAAGGAAAACCTCCATTAGGACCAGAACCAGGAAGGAAAACCTCCATCAGAACTAGAACCAGGAGAAAAACCTCCATAAGGACCAGAATCAGGAGAAAAATCTCCATCAGAACCAGAACCAGGAGAAAAACCTCCATAAGGACCAGAACCAGAAGAAAAACCTCCATTAGGACCAGAACCAGGAAGGAAAACCTCCATCAGAACTAGAACCAGGAGAAAAACCTCCATAAGGACCAGAACCAGGAGAAAAATCTCCATAAGGACCAGAACCAGGAGAAAAACCTCCATTAGGACCAGAATCAGGAGAAAAATCTCCATAAGGACCAGAACCAGGAGAAAAACCTCCATCAGAACCAGAACCAGGAGAAAAACCTCCATAAGGACCAGAACCAGGAGAAAAACCTCCATAAGGACCAGAACCAGGAAGGAAAACCTCCATCAGAACCAGAATCAGGAGAAAAACCTCCATAAGGACCAGAACCAGGAGAAAAACCTCCTTTAGGACCAGAATCAGGAGAAAAATCTCCATAAGGACCAGAACCAGGAAGGAAACCCTCCATCAGAACTAGAACCAGGAGAACAACCTCCATAAGGACCAGAACCAGGAGAAAAATCTCCATACGGACCAGAACCAGGAAGGAAAACCTCCATCAGAACCAGAACCATGAGAAAAACCTCCGTCAGGATCAGAACCAGGAGGGAAAACTGATGACCCCCCAGCAGAGATCTTCCCTACCCCTCAGGAAGACCAGGGAACCCCTGACGTGACGTGACCTCTGATTTTCCGGTTGGGACTTGGTGTGTCTGAACTGATTCCTGCGGTGCTGTAAATATTCAGAGTGATGTTTCACGACTGAAACACCGAGGCAGACGTGAGGATGAGGATGGTGTAATCTTCTCAGTGATCTTCCTCCCCGTCTGCTTCAGCTGCAGTTAGCTTCTCTGCAGTGACATCATGTAAACTCATTTATGAGTAAACGCGACATGTTTCCGGCCGTCGCCGCTCCACAAAGTGCCTTTCGCCTTAAGTGCTTTTGTTAAAACTGCTTTGGTAAACAAGTCGCTGTGACGGGGAACAGGAGCAGGGCGTCTCTGCGGGGCCGAGCGAGCGGGGCCGCCGCCCCCCGATGCCTTCTGACAGCTTTAATGCATATAAAGCTCGTAAATAAATGATGGGGGAAGTTTTCTGGTTTCCTCGGGTGTTTGGTTGCTAGTTAAAGGTGCAGCTCGCAGATCTGAGGTCATTTCTGTTTTTATGTCGGGAGTGTGAACAAGTCCTCGTAGACAGTCCAGGCCGATCGGACATCTCTAGTTTTTACCTTCTTATATTTCACCTTTAAATCAGTTAACTGCCTTGTTTGGTTCTTTCTTTTCAGCACAACCTCACTTGTGTGATTTTGAAGATATTTTCTCACTTCGACCTCCGATATTTTTCTAAAATCACAGAAAAACATTAAATCCCAGCAGAGATTTTGTGAAAGTAGGAAAGTTATGAACTGTTTCCATTACAGTGTAGGAATGCCTCAGGTTTATGTCCAAATATTGAGAAAGAAATGATGTTTCAGCAGAAGATGCCACAGAAATGATTCAATCCAGTAAGAGAGCAGTTACTGTCCACTACAGGACAAAGAGGACATAACAGGTTGGACATGTCCAGGGTGTGTTAGTCCTCCAATCCAATTGGAACGCTTCAAAAACTTAAAGTTTACCTTCTTATTTCTACTTACTTACCATCTTATTTAAATCTTATCAAGAAAATTTTATCAAGAAAACTGAAATGTTTCTCTTTAAGTCATTTTGTCTTATTTTGAGTGTGATTTGATATTTTGACTTGAAATTAAAAAACATACTTGCTAAGATTTGAGTTTTTGCAGTGTATTTGCTTGTTTAAATCCAGGTAGCAACTTTTTTGGGGTGGGGGGCAGTGTATGTTGGTGTTCTTGAGAGGAAATCAGTCATAAATTTGCTGGGAATTTGGGCTCCGTTCAGGTCTGATCCAGTAATCTAATCAATGAAGCCCAGATTTGTGCTGGTTTTATCCTGATGTGAAACAAAGAGCTCTGATTTCCACATTTATTACACATGGATGGATGTTTTAGTGTTCACACACACACACACACACACACACACACACACACACACACACACACAATCACCTCCATCTCTCTGAACCAGCAGTTATCCATTCCCCGTTGTCGAACCATTAGCAGCCAATCAGCTTTTAAATCACCCTCTAATTTCTTTTTATGTCGGTTGTCATAGCGACGTAACACTCTTCAAAGCCATTTGATGGTTTTCAGGCTCCTTCGGGGCTCTGAGACTGACTGTGAGCTGTGGAGCTGAAGTGGGGTCCCGATGACTCGCAGATTTCTCAGGACCCAGAAAAAACAGCGACTCAGCCAGCCAAACACACACACACACACACACACACACACACACACACAGTGGCGTTCACACTGTGGTGGTTGTTCAGAGCTGGCAGGGAGGCAGGCAGCTGCAGGGAGGAGCGTTTTAATCCTCACATCAGCGGGAAAACTCGTCTGTTCTCGCTGAGCTGGAGGCCTGCAGGAAGCGGAGAGAAACCAGCAGCCAAAAGGTCACGAGTCTGATCTCCGCTGACACCATCGCTGCAGACATGGAGCCGGGAAATCCCCTCCAACAGCTCTTAATCTCTGCAGATTAACAGTTTACAGAGAAATGCCACTCTTACAAAAAATTACTCTCATTCTAACTAATTATCTGGTGATTTTCAGGAGGGGGCCCACCCCAGACAACAGCACAGAAACAGATAAAAGCAGCTTCAGTTGAAACAAACTACCCACCCATGACACTCTTTAATCAGACTTAATGGATCTGATTAACTGCACTGCAAAAACTCAAATCTTACCAAGAATATTTTTCTGATTTCTAGTCAAAATATCTCATCAGACTCAAAATAAGAAACAATTACCTAAAGAGAAAGAATTTTTTGCTGCAGACATTTTCACCACAGAAAAGCTGCTTCAAGCTCACGGGTGGGGGGGGGGGGGGTCGGGGGGGGGGGGCGACTAATGTTTGGTAACAAAACATTGGTGAAATAAAGCAGTTTGTGGCAATTAATGCCTTATTCAGAGGCTGTGCACAGTTGCCCCATCACTTCCATTATATTGGACACGGATCTGGAGTGGATCTAAATATCTCCTGCAGGAATTCAAGTTGCACCAAAACTGTCTGGGGGAGGAAATGAACATATTTCATGATAGAAAATAGATCCAGATTGAAAAAAAACTAACTTCCCCTTTAACCTAAGCCCATTTTTCTTGAAATTGCGTACTTCAGTTAAAATGAGTGTATCTCTGCAACCACAAGGCCTATTTTAATAAATTATGTGTGAAATGAAAGAGAATACTTGTGAAATTTATGAAGATGTGTAAATACAAGTATATTTGTTACTAGTGAAGAGTAAATGAAGATGGCACAGCAAAATTTCAAACCTCGCCTTAAAAAAACACACTTCCAGCATCAGCAACTTCCTGAAATGATGCTTTTGAAGCTATTAATCTCTTTCAATCCAAAGTAGAATATATTGACATTGTTTCTGCTAAGACCTCCCCTTCTAAAGTAAAGCAGAACAGAATTACAGAGGGTTTTTGTTTTGTTTTTTTTACAAAAAGTTCAGGCGAGGTTTCCAAAATGTCCATTTTGACACAATTTGGCACAGTTGGCAATGTTATTGTCCATCATGCCACATTATTATTATTCTTCCAGAATAAATATCTTTAAAAAAAACAACAAAAACAGCCTCAAACTGCAGCTTTTATGACTTCTGTTTCATCACACGTCCTCACAGCTTCCTTACCTGGCTGTGTCTGGGTACGCAGGCCCATAACTCCATAACGGATTGGTTGATTTTGTGAATGGGACATCAATCGACTCATTAGAGCCAGTAGAATGTATCGAGACCCTTGTGGTAAAGATTGACAGTATTTTCAGCCAATCAGGGCCAGCAGAAGGCGATCATTCAGTATTGGCTGGTACCTGCATTGGTGGATTGTAAAGCCTTCTTCTGGGTCCTAAAGACCTATGTCTAAACCGAAAGTGTTTTTTGTGTTGCCCCAGAGATTATTTTCAAACAACCAGGTGGATTTACCGGTAAAAATAGTTTTCACTGAGAAACAGGAGAGAAATCTTTCAAACTACTTTGTGTCTGAGCGGTTTCTGCTGTTGCTGCTTATTGGCTTCCACAGTATCTCTGTAAAGCTTGTTACATACTCCGCGAGAAGCGAGAACTTTGTTCTTGCACATTAGGCTGCAAGAACTAGAAAAAAGTTCTTTTCCGTCAAGTCATTTCATAGTCCACAAGAAGCTCTGGGACTGGGCGCACGCATCTGCAGAAATGCGGAAGTGACAACTCTCTGCTTCAAGCATCAGTCTTAACCCCGCCCACCTCAAATGTCCGACCCATCACTCAACAATTCTCGGACCTCCCCGAGAAGTTCTGCTCAGTTGAGGAGTTGAGAACAAGCGGAAAGTGTCCTCAAACATGTCCGTGAGAACAAAATGACGTCATTTTGTTCTCGTGGCCCGGGAACAAGAGGAAAGTTCTCGCTTCTCGTGGAGTATGTAGCAGGGTAGGGGATCTTGGAAAAACGGTTCAAAACAAGCTACATTTGACAAGCTAAGTTTCTAAAAGTGATAATTATCTCACCTCCAACTTCTTCTGTGGTGTAAAACATCCTCACTGTAAACACCAACACCTCCATGACTTGATCCACATCCGTTTTTTCTTTTTAAGAGCAAACAGCGGCATAGATAAGAGCAGCGAGCAGCCATGTTCTCTCGGTTTGTCTGCACTGAGATGCTCACAGTGAGTCGCGCACACGTGCGTGAGGACAGTTGGTACGCGACAGACAGCAGTTGAGTTTGATGGACATAAAAATCATTCAATCAATCAGAACGGGCTGTTCGAAACTTCATCCAATTAAATTCATTGCATTGGAAGGGGTTTTTTCAGTGCTATACGTTCCACAGGTGATTATTTTTTTTATTTTTGTGTCAGAACATTTAAATAATTGGCTGCAATTGGGGTGTGAAGAAGACTTTAAGCAATATAGTAAAAAATGCTCCGGGAAAACATCATCCACCCTGCCTTTAAGGCTTTGGTGTAGAGGACTGTGGAGACATGTTTGGATTATGTTTGGATTACTCCATATGGGACTTAGCCCACCAGACCCGTCCTGTCTCACCCCTCAACCCCGACTCAATTCTTTAAAAAACACCTTTAGACCAATCCCCCACTCCCATCCCCCTCATTTCTAGCAGCAAGCGGGCCAATGTCGGGGCGGCGACCCACCCCCCAGACGAACCACACACTTTACAGCGGCCAACCTCCCCCCACACAAGGGACCAATTTGACTAAGGGACAAAGTTTCCCCTCCCCCCCTTTCCACAGAAGACATCATTGCAAAAATAGGATAGACAACAACAAAACAAAGAAAATGAAAAATTATAAATACCAAAACATATAAATTCCATTTAATTATTTCTATGTTATTATAATTAATAAAAAATTAACTTTTAGAAGACCTTTATAGTTATTTACACAACACATTTTTCATCTCCCAAAAACAAATTACATATATTCCCTTTTTTGAAGACCTCCCAAAACCACATTTTTTTTAGAGAACATTTTAAAATGTACCACAGACAAAATTCCTCTCCCTCTTTTTTTGTGGGGGGTCTGCTCCGCAGCCCACTTTTGCCCGCTAACCAAAGTGGTAATTCTTTATAAACCCTAAAAAGAGACAACAAAAAGAGCAACACCAAGTAGAGTTTAACTTGCAAGGGACAGCTCACCACCCGTTTCTCCCTTCCTTCTCCCTTTTACAAAACCTTATGGAACAGGTGACAGACAAAGCAAAGAAGCAGACTCCCTGCAATTTTCCCTGTGCACACTAAGCAGACATGCATATAACACACTTATAGGGCTGCAACGATTACTCGAGAATTCGAGTAACCGTTCATAAAATTGCTCAGGCAAAATATCTCCTTGGTCGTTAAATTCACTCTTGGCTTTTGCGCCCCCCTGGTTTTTCTGTTGCACAACGTTAACGCAACGGACGTTCCGCCCTGGTTTTTCTGTTGCCAAGCTTTATGGTGAAACGTAACTAAAGTGGAGGGAGGAAAAACTGTATGGGACCCTACAAACTGGACCGAAAGAGAGAGGAAACACAGTACTCTCTCCGCGGTTGTACGCACTGACCATGACGAGAAAAATATAAGCCTTTATTTATTTATTTATTTTATAATCCTGGTTTGGCTGCCCTCTCAGTAAAGGCAGTTCAGAGCGGGTCCGTCTGCTCTGCGCTCCTGTGCAGCGCGGCCTCCAACTAACAAGACCGGTTAATCAATGGTTTAGTCGCCACTGGACCCGCGGCTCGCCAGAGCACGCTGTCGCGCCTCTAAATATGGGCGCGAGCTGTTTTTGACGAGCGCCCAACAGCTCTAGTCAGAAGGAGGAAACAACGAAAGAGCAGAAAGCACCGACTTTCATAAAAAGCCCCTTCAAGTTTACAGTCGCTAACTACATCAAACGTTACATACCAGGAACCAGGAAAAGTCTCAGGGGCCACGTTTTTAATTTTCTAACATAAAATTTTTTTTAAATGCTGAGCGGCCGCCCCTCCCAAACCCTTCCAAAGCAGATAAATGAGCAGTGGAAGCAACAAAAAGTTTTTGGCTAGAAGCGCTCAGTGCTCTTCAGGAAAACTCAGCACAACTCTAAGCATCAGCCAATCAAGGGAAACTAAAAAACTTGCAAAATGCATTATCCGTTACCTAATCCAAAACCTGACCTACAAAAATAGTCGTAGTTGCAGCCCTACACCTTATCATTAAATATATAATTATTCTAACAATTTCTTTTCCCTTTTTATTTTGGCACTCCTTATATTTACCTAAAAATAACAATTCATTTACTTAAAAACATCATCTAGGAAAACCAGAGGGACAAGATTGTATCATCAGCAATAAGGAAAAAGAATTTACTAAGGACGGAGGAATTAATTTATTAATATTGCAAAGGTTTGGACCAATGAGCCCTAGGGACACCTATGGTTTGGAGAAAAATTGAATTGTATGGCGTTTTTTTTACGCCAGGGCGATTTAGTCTTGTCTTGCTGCACAAATCACACTTCTTTAACGTTTATCCACAGCTCGTGGCCTTTCTCCTTCGCTACAGCTTGCGTTCATCTCTTACATACAAGCCGGTGGGACACTTACATCTTAATTGTTAAAGGGGTGCCCAGTTTGTAGGGGTTGACTTTCAGCCCTCCCCTTTCTTCATTTTAAGTGGCAATGGCCAAAATGAGATTGGGCCTAAGTCGGTATCAGCCAGAATTATGGCCCAGGAAATCATCGTGGTCTCTAAAAACTCTCCATCCTATGCTCCTTATACCATAATCTTCAGCTTCCAGCACATCCATAGTGAAGCAAACGCACGTGCACTGCGTATTTATGTTTACGTTGTAATTACAATATATTCTACACACCTTTTTACAGTTTATGTACCACTAAGTACAGATGCGGGCATGAAAAAGTTCCGCCTTTTTCTGCCAGAAGTGGTGCAGTAATAGTGCGCTATTACTGCACTATCACTGCTACGATTTGTCCCGCAAAACGTCATCACGCACGGTGTCCAAACTTGGCGTGTGGAACCTCCTTTTCCGGTTCATTTAAGCTCTAAACTTTTCCTTGGCACCGCATTTCTCTTACTACTAATTAGCAGACAAGTTGCTGGTAAGTGGCTGGCAGTTGGCAGAAAGTGGAACTTTTTCATGTCTGCGTCTGTACCATGGCCTTATCATTTGAATTTGAATTTAAAATATACTAAATGATGCCGTTTCGAGTAAATTATGAACGCTACCCACTCAGGACACTTGGGTTATATTGGACGAGCAGTATGGAGGAATATTGACAAGTTTTTGCGGACTGTATGGACCATTTTGGTTTAGTCTATTTTATGAAAGTTGGGGGAAAACGAAAACCTGTCCGTTCTCCAGCTACATTTGAGATATTAAAAAAGTGCTCCAGAGTCTTGCTCAGCATGAGGGTGAGTAGAAAATGAATGAACATCATTCTGTTTGTGTACCATTCCTTTAAGACCAAAACATATCTGAATCTGCTTGTATGGATTTCTTACATACAAGGGACAGGGTCAATGCAAAATTTGTCAGCACATCACCAAGGCCATCAAGTAGCATCTTTACATGACAGGTGCTACTCCAAGTTATGTGGATCGAAGTGTGAGGGTGTGGGGCGGCGACAGGTGGGCCATCCAAATAACATTTCGCTAAGGGCCCCAATTTGGTCATGGGTGGCACTGGGTGCACACATTCTCCCCTTAGGTTTGTTTTTATGAATCAGGAACTTTGTGCGTAAAATCGTCACATTCAGGTCTGTTATATAGCAGCTTCATAAATGAGGCCCCTGGTTTCACTGACTGCATCGGTCATTTTAGAACCATGACGGGGACTGACCAGAGATTCAAATACGCTCTCATCTTTGATTTATTCAACAAAAATCACGTTTCTAGAAATGTTCTCACCAATATTACAGAGAGGAAATCAAACACGTCTCAGAAACCCGACTACTTCACTCTGCTGGGGTCCCAGAGTGTGATTTGGAAGCAAATGCAAATCAAACAGAGCAACAAAAGCCAGTAATTTTGCACTTGTGGTGCACCACCGTGCAGCCTTGAAGTACAAAATGAGTTTAGAAACCCAGCCAGAGCCTGTTAGTCAGAAACATCTGACTCACAACATGGAAATTCATCACAGCGTGGCAGCACCTGGGCTCATGGCAGGGTGCTGCGCTTCCCTCCAGCATCCAGCATGGAAGCGAGGGGGATGATCATTAGGACATCAAATTGGATTGCAGAAGTAGAAAAGCTGGAAGGAATCTGCAACTGTGGCTTTGGCTGCGCTTTGTACAAAAAGCTGCAGCTTGACAGATTGAATTACAGCCCAAAATGGGGGAGGATTAAAGTCATGCAAATCACGAGGCAATGCTGTAATGAAGGGGAGACTGTCAGACTAAAGACTCTCCGCTCGCAGACAGCCAAATCTAACTATGCCCAAAGCGAAAGGATGAGACGTAAACCTCACAAATGAAGAACAAACTCAGGTAAAGAAGAGCGTGATGGTTCGTAGCAGCTCAGGGTCGTCACTTCTAATCACAGATGAGGATCAGGACTCATTTGAAGGAACAAAGTAAAAGACAGGATCTTTAATCTTATGAAATTGACAATATTTTACTCATTTATCACCGTGGAGATCTGATAACAGGTCTGTTTTATGTCTGAAGGCTTGTCAGAGTCTGAAGCAGTGGGTTTACCCTTCAGAAAACGAAACCCACCATAAATAAATCTGTATCTGATTCATGTTTCAGTTGATGTTTATGAGAATATTGTGTAAAATACTGCTGTTAACCCCTCGACGCCTCATTTTATTTTCTTTCATCTAAACTATTTTTTATCATGTATTCGCATCTATTAACTCAAATTTATTTATCATTTTTAAATAATATATTTATTTGATTTCATTCCAATCTTTAATTTTTCCCCCTGTATTTATTTTTGCAGTCATAAAAATGTAATTGCCATATATTCCGGACTATTAAGTTGCACTTTCTTCATGGTTTTGCTACTTCTGCGACTTATATTGAAATATATACAATTCAACATATTTCTAAATGTTAGTTCATTTTGTCTGATATGAACCGAGGAGTAAATGCTACCGTCTAACACCATCAGAGGGCGCTGTAGGCTTGAGACAACAAAGGCTGCTACAAGAGCAAAGATCCGAAAATCAAATTTTCTCAGTAAGGGGAGTTCATTTCTGGACATCTGGCATAATCATGTCAAATCACATCATGCAAAATAAAAAGTTTCTATGGTGATGCAGTCATGCAGATGCAACCTCGTCTCTGCAAGGAGGAGGAAGCCCGCACAGCCTGAGACCCAGGCCACCAGCAGCCGCCCAGAGGCCTGGACCCCAAGCCCCTGGGTCTGTGTATGTGTGCCTGCGCTCCGCCTCCTCCCCAAGGGGCAAACTCTGCTGGAATAGTGTGAAACCAGGAAGTGAACTTTTTCATTTTAAATCTTTCTTGATCCGCTAGGAGCTCAAAAACAGAACAAATCCTCACAGACTCCCATGTTAGAAAGACCAACTTCACAGCAGAAATAAACACGTTCACAGCAGAAATAGATGTTGTTTAATCTTGAAATTTCACATAAATCGGGGCGTGTCCTTTTGACTGAAAGGCGACAGACTGGATGTCGGCCTGCCGGCCGGTGGCCAACTCTTAACTCTTCGTTAGCTCTCGGTAAGGTCTCAGTCTGCTGCAAGGTAGCAAAATGGTGGTTTTTACCAGCTAACAGCGAGTCCAAACTTACCTTTATCCCGCCGCTTGGGAGGCTAATCTTTATTAGCTCCTGTTAGTTTCCAGTAAGCTTGGTTAGCATTAAGCCCAGAGTACGTCAGCTGTCAATCATTTGCCCCAAGGCCGCACTTCACCCATTTTGATATTTTCCGGGAGTGACGACAAACGGGACACGGCAAGATGGCGACGGTAGGACACGCCCACCTGGCTTTACTGAAGTATACCCAACTTCAGCCGCAGATCCAGAGGCGTGTCACAAAATTGGGCGTGGTTTGTAGCGATGTGGGCGGGTTGTCGTTATGGTTAGGGGAGGGGTTAGGTTCCTCTCATTCGTACGGTGGGCGTGGTTTGTAGTGGCTCCAGTTGCAGCTAGGTGCTACTCTCACTGTCCTCTATTCAGACGTAACCGGATGCTACGTCCTTTTTTTTTTCAGTCTTTGCTCCTCCCACAGATACAAAGATCCTGAATGACTGACAAGATGCTTCACTTCCTTCATTTCATTCTGCTAAGCCACAAATGCGTCCAGGTGCTGAGATGATGCACAGAGTGAACACTCTCATCATCCAGGGTGTTTGGAGGCAAGAGACGAGGGAAATAAAAAATATACACAGGCTGGAAAAATAATAGAGGTATTTTCATTTATGGTGCAATTAATTGATTTATTGATTATTCTCCCAGGCCTACACCAAATGTTTAAGTGTATTAAACTTTCTTGTATTTAAAAGTGGGTTTAAAATCTTAATCACTGTCCAGGACAAGTTAAATATGAATTATTATCCAGATAAATTCAGCTGGTTAAAAAACATGAAACAAATTGGGTTCATTTTCTCTGTAATGAAATAACATTAATATATATGAATTATTGTGTTTATTTCTGTTTATATTTTTCAGACTGGTCCAACTGGTTTGAGGCCCAGTTGTTTGAGATTTTTTTCTTTTTTTTAACAAAATGCATTCATTAAAATTTACCTTTTATTTATGATTGAAAATTAATATGTTTGCAGAAATAAACAACCAGACACGGTTTAAAATGTTTTTTAAAAAGATTAGTTTTAAATCTTGAAAAATGCAAAAAAGCAAAACGGAGTCCGATGGTAGAAATCTGTCTCAGAGTTCACGAGCTTGTATTCTGCTTCTTTTTCTTCAATTCTGAAATGATCTGCTGCATCTTTGCCTCCGTCATCATCATCCTCACTTCATGTCCTTTCATCCACTTTATGCTTTAAAATTTCATGCAATTTTGTGGTTGCATGAATAGTCAGAAGTTATGGTCTGAGCTGTGGAGCTTTAAAATCAGCAACAAAGAAGATAAAAGCAATAAAAAATGTATTTAAATTTAAAAGATCCCTTCTGATATCTGCAGATCTCCAATGGTGTAGACACCTTGTTATGAGATTACTCTTGATTCTGAGATGCTGAACAGCCTTTTGGGCTTAAAGCTTCACACAGCATTAAAGCAACATGCATCTCACCAGGAAATCAGGGAATAAATCAAACTCTTTCTACTTCAAACGGCTCCCGTGGTCTGCAGCGAGGGGAAGGCTGGGCCGCTGCCGGCTTCAGCAACCTGCTTTAACATCCAAATTCCCAGCAAACCTGAGCTGGAACGAGGAGGTTTCACCTCCTGAATCCGGGACCTAAACATATGCAGGCAAGCTGTGACTCACGCATGACTCACGAGTCATTGCTGGTCCTCAGCATGACTTCCTGAAGCCGGAGGAAGTTTGCAGAACAATAAGGAGTGCAGCTGTGCATGTTCATGCCAAGTCTTGGTGTCCAGTGCTGTTTTAATGCGAGGTGAGCAGAGCAGTGGAAGCCTACGCCTCATTTCACTCCTCAGAGTCTAATGGATGGAGGAGCCTGACAGAGCATCTCTGCATGCTCGCCAAGCTTAATCAGCCGTGTGGCGGTGCGTGCTTCAGCCCACGCACCGTGCCCCCCAAACCTTAATGGAGGATTTCCACGCGACGCACGGCTCGGCTCATCCCCAACGTGTCACCCAGGAGATGCACATACTGGTCTGGAGCATGGCTGGGTTCCTGACGGCATAGGCGCCAATTCCGTGGGTGTTTCGGGGCCCGAGCATCCACATGGGATTGATGGCAAAGTCGGTCTCATCCAGCGTCCCCTGCAGTGTTTCCCTACATTGACTCAGTCATGGCGGATTCATCAGCTATTATCAGCGCCATGCCTTCAAAATGATCAGATTAAAATCTTTTTACATGAACAACATCACCGCGGTCTGGGTCGGGTCCGGTCGAGGTCGGGTCAGACCGGATCAGGTGGGTTTTGGTACAGATATGTTGATTTAACGTTGCATCCCCACAGCAGCCTGTATCCTTACCCTGGAGGGGGAGTATTAACCAGATAGCACTTCTACGTGATTGCGTGACATCATTGCCGTGCAACACCTTTTAACCAAAGCACCGCATCACACGTGAAAGAAACAACGGAGTCATCCCTGTTTTGTTTTTTAATAAATTGATAGTCTGCATTTTGGTAGAATACTTTGTCCATAAAACTTAAATCAATCATAAAATACATAAATATTAAGACATCCTATACATAAATAGAATGTCTTAGTCTAATTTATCCTAACCTAATCTGAACCTAGCATACAGATAAAAGCTCTAGCTTGGGGAAAACTTTATATTTACAAAAAAATACTACAATATCGATATTCTGACATGAAAATAAATTCTAGAAAATGAAAGGCTGGCATCAGAAATATCGATATTTGGTATCGATCCGCACATCACTAATTACTACTAGAACAACAACTAAACAGACACAAACATGACGACGAAAAAATAGATAAACAAAACCACCAAAAACTGAACCAAAGCAGTTAGAAAACATCCAAACTCACACTAAACAACACAAACACACAACAAGACTAAATGGCCTAGAGATTTATACCAACAAACATGTCATGTGGTTGCATCAGCATCAGCTTCATGGAAACCAAACTGCCCTTTACCACCTGAGGAATCTATGTAGAATAACTGGCTCTGCTTGATTCAGAAAAACTTAAAGCTTTCTCTTCTAACATCACAGAAACAACTGCAACTAATCCAGAACGCTGCTGGTGGTGTCACAAAGACCAGAACGAGGACCACATCACTCCGTTGAACTCACAGATGTCCTAGAGACAGAGATTTTAAAATGTCACGCTCCGCTTAGCCCCGGTCGTGTCGCCTGGCTGCAGCTTTCTGCTGTAGTTAGTGAGAAGACAGCGGGGAGGATGAAGTCAGAGCTCCATCTAGTGGACAAACAGTGCAACTAGAGATGGGCATGTCTATCAGATTCTAGCTTCTGTGTCACATGATGGTGGTAGCCTATCAGATTTCTTTGGAGATTGTCATGATGATGATGCTCCTGTTAGTGATTATGATAATGATGTTTTTATATCTTTCAGGTTGCATAATATGTTTTGGTTAATTTATCATATTACTATTACATTTTGTGTTTGAAAATTTTCCACTGAATAAATTTAAATAATTATAACCTGTATTTAAGTTATTTGATAATGAAAAGAAGTTTTTAATCTTATTTTTGTTTAATTTCTTCATCAGCGAATCAGAATCAGAATCAGTACAATTTATTATTGTTTTAAAAGCATTTCTTTCCAGTACTTTTGTTCTGAAGTTTTACTTATATTTAATATTACCCTTCCATTCAAGGTATTAACGTAAACTGTACATCTGGTTTTCTTAAAAGGGACCAAAAGTATCAGTATTGATGTCGGTATCGATGAAAAAGTACCATAAACTACTGATATCATATTGACAGGAAAAATTCCGGTATGGCCCATAGGTGCAACTGTGTCATTCTGAGCCACTCCAACTGAGGGGGCGCAGGGGGGGGGGGGGGTCCCCCCCCCGCCGGGCGAAATAACCCCCCCCCCCCCCCTCCCCCCCCCCCCCCCCCCCCCCCTCCCCCCCCCCTATATACCCCCCCCCTGGTTCACCCAGATAATACCTTCTCCAACTTTGATGAGAAACCGTATATTGATGCATAATTGGCCAATTTTGATTTTTAAAAAGGCTATAATCAGCTGGCCGATAGTCAAGTTGTCTTAGTGATAAATGTTAAATACTGAAAAATCAAAATAACATACTGAGTTTAACATTAACCAACATCATAACTGAACCAGAACATGCCACAAACAATACAAGATAACACTTAAGTTTCTTTCATCGTTTAGATACTCAGACAGACCAACCTGCACACAAGCATGTGATGAGAAAGTCCATTAACGTGTTGACTGATACTAAACCATCTCAGGAGGGTGTCAGTGCTGTTGTAGAGCACGGCACCTCATTTCAGGCCACTTACCAGCCGCAAGAGTCCCGGTGACCTAAAAACTAAATAAAACCTGTAGTGGTCTCTGCTTTCGACTGATCTGACCCCAATAAAAGAAAAAAACAGAGAAAAAATCAGAGCACAAAGATTGAGAGATGAATCACAAACAGAGGAGGATCTGTGCTGCCAGCAGTGATGGCTTGGTGCTGCATTCAGGTGGTGTGGGAGTTCCCGCTGTCGGAAATGCTTGACAGCTCAAAGACTCGAGTCCTCATGACTATCAGACGCAAAGACTGAAGTTTCATGAAGACTCTGACTCTTCTAAATCCTAATTGTTCTGTTTTTCTAAGCTGATATGATAGAAGTGACACGTTTGAGTCCAATTATAACAGGGAAAATGCTGTAAAAGGCTCCAATTAGAAGACAGATATCTAGAAAGTAGATGTGTTTTACAGTTGCTGACAGATTTGAACTGATTCCATTACTATTCCTGGCCAAATGTATGTGTACACTTCTTTCAAGGATTTATAAGTTTATGTTAAAGGTAGAGTCCGAAGTCCCCCCAACGTTTCTGTTTGCAAACAACAGCATTCAAACCGATTCAAACTTAGCGCCCCTCCCTCTCCGGCTAATAGCCGCCTCGTTCTTCAAACTATTCAGCTTCAAGCTTCTCCTTCACAGCTCAGAAGCAGGTAAAAACCAAAATGATATTAGCACTGGTTTTCCAACTTGCATTATCTAAAGCTCTTACCTTTTCTTCGGCGCATCCGCCATTTTTTCTTTCTTTTTTCCTTCGAGAGTTCGAGTGACTGGCGTCTGCTCCAATCGTGAGCTTATTCCCACACAGCGTCATGCTCTAAGCTCTGTCATTGGCTGGTGATATAAACAGAAATCTCCACCCGGAAACGTCCCGAACACAACAAAACAAAGCAAAAGAGCGAATTACAGGCAGGAGGAGAGAGAGTTGCATTCAAACTCACCACTGCACGCGAGTAAAGGCCCAAAAGCGCAGTTTGAGACGGATTTCACTCGCACAAGTCTAACGTTTATTTTCACGGGGGGAACTTCGGACTGTACCTTTAACTAGAAAATGTTCAAACACTTTCATTTAGCATGACTGCTTCAATTGTTTTTTTTTTAATTTTGTTTTTGTTTTTAAATTCTGTGGAAAAAAGTCATAATTCTGACTTTTTCAGATATTTAAAAAAAAACTTTTTTTTTCCTTTTTTTAATGTTCTGGAAAAAAAATCAGAATTATGACTTTTTCCAAAATTGAAAAAAAAATGTCTTGAAAAAAATCTTTTTTCAAGTGTTCTGGAAAAAAGTCAGAATTATGACTTTTTTTCAGAATTTTAGTTTATTTTTTTCTTCAGTGGCTCCTCTTCCGTAGTGTTTAGATAAATCACTCAGCCTTACACAAGAAAATGGGGACTGAACATATAGATATAAGATTAAACAGTCCCTCCAGAAAGTTGCAATGCTCCAATTTCAAATATTAACATAAATTCAACCAAACACAAATTATTCAAGCAGCAAACCTTGCTCTCCTGCTTGTATGAGAAATTTAAGATTGCTATATTTTGTATTGTATATATTCCACCCCTTTGTGTTTATTTTTATAGTAACCATTGCAGCATCGCAACTTTCTTGAGGGACTGATTTTTAAAAAAGACTAATTTAAACAGGGTCGGATATTGAAAACAGGGGGACCTGAGTAAACTGGATTTTTGTGGCTCTCCTAAAAAATTCTGAAAAACAAACTATAATAAAAGATGTGTGTTTTTTGCTTATAATAAGCAAAAAAATTCTGCCAATGGCATAAGCAACATTTTCTTCATAAGATTTCTTGAAATAAGATGCATTGCCTTGAAACAAGATATTATGTGTCACTGAATTGTTTCTCTGTAAGTAATTTTGTCTTATTTTGAGTGTGATGAGATATTTTTTTACTAGAAAATAGAAAAATATACTTGGTAAGATTTGAGTTTTTGCAGTGCATGTGCTTTATTTAGTGTTTTTACATCTGTGCATGTGTGTGTTGTTATTTTTATGCATCATACTGTTAATCTGTATTTGTGTGTGATGGTACGCCTTTGTTTCCAGATTTAATGCAACACTAGTTCACATCTATCGACTTCACAAAGAAGGGCAGGAAGTTTGTGAAAGAACTTCGTGGAAAAATATTCCTTTGATATCAAATGTTGTTGCTAAGTTTAGAAATAATGACAGAAATCAGCATTAATATCAGCGTTAAAAGTCCTAAACAAACAGAAACGCCTGAACGCAGCATGAATCTGGTTGCATTTTCACTCCTCTGACTGGATGTGTGTGATGTAACGGAGGTGTCTACCTGCAGCTCTCAGGTCAGCCTGTAACGGTGTTAATTATCGTCCTCGCTCTGTAATTCTGTTTTATGTCGGCTCATTAACCTGCTTCAAACCGTCGGTTAGCTGACACCGTCTTCTTCCTCTTTGCTCGCTTCGCTCTGAACTTCTCTACTCCAACATTTCTTTGTTCCCACAGTTTTTTGTGTTTGCATTTCCCCCCACCCATCTGTCTTCCTCCTCCTTGTTCTCCTTCTCTTCTGTCTTATTTAGTTTAAAGCGTGTAATCTTCAGTAAAAATACAACTCTCAGTGCTTCCTCTTCCGCTTGTCTTTGTCTTTGAATCTCTTTAACACAAGCTGTTTTCCTGACTCGAAACTTCCGCCTTAACTTCTGCTTTTGGTGGGGGGTTTTTTCCGTCTCTTTTTCATCTTTGTAAGTGGAGTCAGCGCTCGTCTGGATGGGATCTGCAGTCTGTCAGCCATTAGTCGCAATTTTCTCTCCATCAAATATTGACTCGGTCACTTCACCGGTTAGATCTCCTCAGCTAAATAAGTAAAAGAGGCTATTTTTCTTCACAGATATGTGTCTGCATGCAGTTACTTTGTGTGGATTCATGACCAAAAGAGCTTTTAAAACTTATTTTGACATGCAAATCCTTCAGTTTGTTAATGAGAACATGGACGGATCTGATGTAAGGGAGGATGCAAAAATCCAGCGACTGAACAGAAATTAGTTTTGTCTGATGGATCCCTAAAGAAGAAGTGGAACCTCGAAAAGCTCACCTCATACAACACAAGTGGTTATTAAATCATAAGTAGAGTAAAAATGTTGGTGTTGCAAATGAGCTGAGAAACGGCCGGAGGGATGACTTTGAACGTGGCAAATGAACAGTCTGAGGAGAAAATATCCAGCAAGCAGCAGTAATCTGGACCAGAGGAGACTGGGCAGACTGGTTAGAGATGATAGAAAGTAGGAAATCACGGGAGCCATACCGATAAATTTCAGCTCCTTAAGGCTGATACTGATAACTGATAACCGATGCACACATTCATACCTAATCATGACATTAAAACTATTAACAAAACTGGAAAAGACTTTGAGCTTAAAACTGGGATTTTCAGCTTCTGCATGTCCAATCATAGAAATTCCAACTGTAGGGGACAAAAAGAGTCACCGGGGTCTCCATGGTGAAGAAACACAATGAAATGTGTGTGAACCACAGAGATTTTAAAAACAGGTCTGATGTAATCCAACAGAGCAGCTTTGTAATGTGGTGGAACGGGAGATTCTCATCATGATGAGGTGGAACGGGAGATTCTCATCATGATGTGGTGGAACGGGAGATTCTCATCATGATGTGGTGGAACGGGAGATTCTCATCACGATGAGGTGGAACGGGAGATTCTCATCACGATGAGGTGGAACGGGAGATTCTCATCACGATGTGGTGGAACGGGAGATTCTCATCATGATGTGGTGGAACGGGAGATTCTCATCACGATGAGGTGGAACGGGAGATTCTCATCATGATGTGGTGGAACGGGAGATTCTCATCATGATGTGGTGGAACGGGAGATTCTCATCATGATGAGGTGGAACGGGAGATTCTCATCATGATGTGGTGGAACGGGAGATTCTCATCACGATGTGGTGGAACGGGAGATTCTCATCATGATGTGGTGGAACGGGAGATTCTCATCATGATGAGGTGGAACGGGAGATTCTCATCACGATGTGGTGGAACGGGAGATTCTCATCATGATGTGGTGGAACGGGAGATTCTCATCATGATGTGGTGGAACGGGAGATTCTCATCACGATGTGGTGGAACGGGAGATTCTCATCATGATGAGGTGGAACGGGAGATTCTCATCACGATGTGGTGGAACGGGAGATTCTCATCACGATGTGGTGGAACGGGAGATTCTCATCACGATGTGGTGGAACGGGAGATTCTCATCACGATGAGGTGGAACGGGAGATTCTCATCACGATGAGGTGGAACGGGAGATTCTCATCACGATGAGGTGGAACGGGAGATTCTCATCATGATGGGGGAACGGGAGATTCTCATCACGATGAGGTGGAACGGGAGATTCTCATCACGATGTGGTGGAACGGGAGATTCTCATCACGATGTGGTGGAACGGGAGATTCTCATCACGATAGGTGGAACGGGAGATTCTCATCACGATGAGGTGGAACGGGAGATTCTCATCACGATGAGGTGGAACGGGAGATCTCATCATTTTGTGGTGGAACGGGAGATTCTCATCACGATGAGGTGGAACGGGAGATTCTCATCATAATGTGGTGGAACGGGAGATTCTCATCATGATGTGGTGGAACGGGAGATTCTCATCATGATGAGGTGGAACGGGAGATTCTCATCACGATGAGGTGGAACGGGAGATTCTCATCATTATGAGGTGGAACGGGAGATTCTCATCATGATGAGGTGGAACGGGAGATTCTCATCACGATGAGGTGGGACGGGAGATTCTCATTGTGATTGGTTGGAATGGGAGATTATAATTATGATGTGGTAGAACGGGAGATTCTCATCACAGGAGATTCTTATCACAGGAGATTTTTTTGTTTTGGGGTGAAATGGGAGATTCTCATGATAGATATGGTAAAACGGGAGATTCTCATCATGATGAGGTGGAACGGAGATTCTCATCACGATGTGGTGGAACGGGAGATTCTCATCATTTTTTTATTTTCTCCTCTTTTTGGTGGCGGGAGATCCATGTGATTGGTTGGAATGGAGGGAGGAGATCAGGAGATCCCAGAGGGAAATAATACTATGAGGTGAAATCCTCACACGGAGATTCTCATCTTGGATGTGGTGAAACGGATTCTCATCTATGAATTCTCTATGAATCTGTAGCATATGTGTGATGCTATCATGTCAACATGGAGCAAAATCTCTGAGGAATGTTTCCAACACCTTTTTGGATCTTTGGCATAAGTGTGAAGTCAGTTCTGGAGGGAAAAGGGTTCAGACCCGGTACTATAAGGTGGACCTGATGAAGTTTACAGCTGAGAGGAAGGCCTTCATGACTTGACTGGGAACCAGGACAGAGTTATCATGGTTGTGATGTGTTGCCAGTGCTTGGTGTGTGATAGAAATTTGGCAGCTGAGTTCTGGACATACTGGAGACTGTCCAGGGCTTTGCTGGATATCCCTAACAGAACCCTGTTGCAGTAATCCCGCCAGGTGGTGATGACGGCAGGAATGCAGGCCTCGAATGCAGAGTTGGTGAGTAATGTTTGGAAAGTTTCAAAACTTTCCAAATGCTGCAAAGGCAAAAAGCTGCAGAATTTACAGAGATAAAACCTCCCAGGCCACCGTACCCGGACCAGCTTCTGTCGTTGAATGCTCCAGAGCTCTGATTTCATCCTCTCAGTGACATTCTCATCATTTATCTTCATTCTCAGTTTCATTCTGACTCTGTACATTTTCAATTATGTGTTTTTGATATGTGCTTTTATTTTGCTGCCGACGTTTTTCTTTGTTAATGTATAACGCATTAAATAATAAAAAATTTAAAAGGGAAAAAAATAAGAAAAAGCAAAACAGAAATATTCCTCTAAAGCTGGACACCTGCAACAGAGGAAAACAAAGCTGGGGGCCAGAAATCTGGCTTGTTTATTTTTTTCCCCAAAAAAACCCCATTACTCTGCAGTTTTGTTTCGTTCTTATCTTTAAGAAACTTGGGTGCTCTGCTCTGGAGAAACGTGAGATCACTTTGAAATGACAGTTTTTGCACAGCTTGACCATTTTATTGTCTTTAGAAATAGAATCAAATCAAATAAAACACATGAAGTGATGCAGCAATGGTGAGAGAAACTATAAGATCTTGATTCTCTGCATCGGTGGGACCCAAACTGGGGGTCAGGACCCCATGTGGGTCACATGATTGCATGATATTTTGATGATCTTTGGATGATACCTCTGTACATCATTCTACCACCTCAGAAACTCAGAAACATTGCTAAACCGTCAAACCTTCACCTTGGCAGATGTGGATAAGCTTGTCGATGCCTGTATCTCCTCCAGGCTGGACTATTGACTATTGTAATAGACTCCTCATCAGGATTTCTGCCAAGAACATCCAGACAGTGCAGTATATCCAAAACAGCGCTGCCAGGATCCTGATCGGGGGCCCACAAATATAACCACATCATTCCTATTCTGAGACCCCTTCACTGACTTCCGGTCTCTCTCTGAATTCAATACAAGGTCACCCTCCTCACCCAGTGCATTAATGGACGTGCCCCTGACTACCAAAAATGACTTGTCACCCCCAGACCTCGTCCTGTGCCCACAACCAAAAACATCCCCCAAGTCCCCAGAAACAAGCTTTGCTCAATGGATGATCGAGCCCTCTCCTCAGCAGCCCCGCAGGATATGGAACGCCCTCCCTGACCATCTGACGCCCCCAAAAGTCTGCAAATTATTTTAAATGACAACTGAAAACTTTCGTCTTTGCTTTGTTGCCGCTACTTCGCAGTTTTGGTGCTGTTTCATCGCAGCTTCAACGCTGCCTTGTCTTTTCTTCGTCTTTACTTCATCGCTGTAAAAAATATAAACTACAATTGTAGAACACGTCTCCAAGCTTGTGGTGGAAGTTATTAGCCTATGGGTCAGATTTATTAAGATCAAAATTAGCGTGTAGTAGTTTGCCCACGCAATCTGGAATTTTGCGCGAGGGGCTGAACCAAGGTTTGTGGGTGATTTACAAACAATGAAGGCGTAAATGACAGCGGGTGCAAACATGTTGCAAATGCCCCGATATAAAGGAGGGTTTTGCATGTGGCAAATTGCGAAAGACGACAGCGCAAAAGGAAAACCGATCCACAAAGGCAGATATTAGTGGAGGAAGGAGATGAAAATATAACTCAAAATAAGTAAAATAAATCTAAAAGTTTAAATAATACAACATGTATCTGTGCAGAATCTCAGAAGTGTCCAGTTTATGAGGACATGGATCAGGAGTTACTGAATAAATGAAAGTGTCTGCAGCTCCGACATGGTCTCTATTACGCATTAGGTGCGCACTTTAGCACAATGGCAACGGCTTCAGACGCTGCAGGTGACTGTGATCCTGTCCAGCCGCTAAAATCCAAGTTAAAATGTAACGTTGGCAAAAAGGGAAAATAAAAAGACACAATTGATGCAGCTTTAGTTCTCATTAAGCTGAAGCAGCTGTAAACTTTCTGTTTTATTTTCCAGAATATTTACACCGTGTTAAATAGCGGTGTTTGCTCTGGTGATTTTTATTGCATTCAACAATGAGAAATACATTGCCCACACTGCTCATGAAAATTATTTTGAATCAGATGTGTGTGTCCAGAATTGTCCTCCTCAGAAGATTAAGCCTTTTGTGTGCAAAGCTACAATTTGCACCTGCTTTTCAGGCGTACTAGGAATAGATGCAAAAAATCAGCAATGCAAGGCATCTTATGGTTGATAAATCTCTTTGCGAGTGCTAAATTGATATATTTACATTTTGTCCTCCCATCACACGCACAATTGGGTGTAAATGCCCCATATGTATATATTCATTGAAGCAGAAGTGCAAAATTGATAAGAGCCACTATTTACATGTTTGAAAGACCGAATCCTTTTAGCAGCTGTTAATAGATCAGTCTGTATATTTTTGGTGTGTGCAGTGCGTTTTTATACATGCAAACCTTTGATAGATCCGGTCCTGTTGTGATAACTTGACTTGGACTGTAGCAGCTGGAAAAGTCCTGGAAAACAACTTCTAGAAAAGAGTTGAAACCCTGTCTCCATCTTCTGATAATGTTCTGCACTGTAGATGGAGGATCTTCAACATCTGAGGAACATTTTTCTGAACCTGTTCCGCAACCTTTCGATCCAGTTTCTCAGATTGGTGAACCTCTGCCCATCTTTCCATCTGAGAAACTGAAATGCTCCTTTTATACCCAGTCATGTAACTGGTCTGTTCCCAGTTAACCTGATTAGATATTAAAGTCTCCCCCTATTATTATTTTCCACCTTTTTTTGCTCCTGTTCCAACTTTTGCAGACGCGTTGCTGCATCAGATTCGCAATCAGAGAAGATTTTCCATCAAATGTTTTATCATCTGAGATGTTGTTCATGTTTGTTATAAATCATTTCATTCTGGTTTTATTCACATTTTGCAAACAGTTGAGCGTTGTCTGCGGTCCTCTGCAGCCAAAAAGCTTCCTCCTCCTGTTTAGTATGAATAACTACGTGCTGTTTGCAGCTGTGCAGATTTATTTTCCATTTCCAAAGGAGGGAAATGTTGCTCAGGGCCTCCCATTGTCTGAAGCTGGGACCACATTCATCAGACAGCAGGACGTCAGATCCAGACAGAGGATACGCCGCTCTTCTTCTGCTATTTTAGCAGAAAGTGTCTTTGAAGTCAGGCTTGATTTAGAAATCTAAAACCCTCTTCTCCCTCCTGTGAGCGCGAGGCGACTGATCGTGAAACACGGGGCTGATGTTTGAGGACAGCAGATTGCTTACTCCTTTAACAGTTTTGTTCGCACCCTGATTAAAGAGCCGTGCTTCGGCTAAAATAGATCCAGACAGTTTATTTTGGGAGGCGACAGTCGAAACTCTTGAAGGGAAACACGAGCGGAGAGAAGTGTGAGGACAGACAGCTGAGGAGAGGGTTCAGAGTCGGTTTCACAGAGATAGACGGATAAACGAGCGGCTGCAGCTTCCAGGTCTGCCCATTATGCAGAGTCAGCAGAAAAAACATCACATAGTCTGATCCCCCCATCTGGTCTCCATCACACACACACACACACACACATGCTGGCAGATGCTTGTTCCAACACACACTGATGAGCTGAATCCTCCAGGTTTGTGTGTCCAGTCATTCGGTGGGACGCCACAATAACTGTCCCATTTAAAGACACTCTGGGGACGAGACCCACTCACTGCCAACACACACACACACACACACACACATACCACATCCACACATCAAAACCCTGCACTCATGATGAAAGTGGAACTGGGACCATCATTTCCATCTTTGTAACCTCCAGATTAACTCTTACACCTTTTTTTTTCTTTTCTTTTTTTTTTTTTCTTCTTTTCTCCCTCTTGTTTTTTTTATTTTCCCCTTTTTCTTTTTTTAAAGGGCTGCATTTTTCTGTTTTTATTATAATATGTTAATCCCAACTGGGAAATTTAATCCCTGCATTTTCTCTAGATTAACCAGAAAGCAGTGGACCACCATGTCTCGGTGCGCAGGGGGCAGTTGGTGGGGGTTAAGGACCTTAAATAAAAACTAAATTTAGAAATTCAAAATTGATATCACAATATGTTTTTGGCCTTATCCTGATTAGAGTGAATAGAGCCGGTAGAGTGAACACTCTACCGGCGGTGCTTCGGACACTTATGTAAAGCTTTATATGTCGACTTAACAAGTCTGAGAATGAAATAATAGTGTCACTCACCAGTGTTACGTGCAGTGCCACAAGGTATCAGTCTGACCTGTGGAGGCATTCAGAAAGTATTCAGACCCCTTTAAACTTTTCACTCTTTGTTTCATTGCAGCCATTTTCCAAAATCAAAAAAAGTTCATTTTATTTCTCATTGATGTAACTCAGCACCCGGCAGAGTTACAGAAAAAGAGAAATATAGGAATTTTTGCAACAGTTGCAAACAAGACAATGACCCTCAGCACACAGCTAAAATAACAAAGGAGTGGATCAGAACAACTCTGGACCATTCTGGACCGACCCAGCCAGAGCCCTGACCAGAATGGTCCAGAGTTGTTCTGATCCACTCCTTTGTTATTTCAGCTGTGTGCTGAGGGTCATTGTCTTGTTGGAAGGTGAACCTTCGGCCCAGTCTGAGCTCCTGAACTCTGGAAGAGCTTTTCTTCCAGGATCTCTGTACTTGGCCGCATTCATCTTTCCTTCAACTGCAACCAGTCGTCCTGTCCCTGCAGCTGAAAAACACCCCCATATCATGATGCTGCCACCACCATGCTTCACTGTTGGGATGGTATTGAGCAGGTGATGAGCAGTGCCTGGTTTTTACAATCAACGCCTAAAATTTCAATCATGGTCTCATCAGACCAGAGAATCTCATTTCTCACAGTCTGGGAGTCCTTCATGTGTTTTTTGGCAAACTCTATGCGGGCTTTCATATGTCTGCACTGAGGAGAGGCTTCTGTCGTGCCACTCGGGCCCCGCCTGGTGGAGGCTGCAGTGATAGTTGACTTTGTGGAACTTTCTCCATCTCCCTGCTGCATCTCTGGAGCTCAGCCACAGTGATCTTTGGCTTCTTCTTTACTCTCTCACCAAGGCTCTTCTCCCATGATTGCTCAGTTTAGCTGGACGGCCGGGTCTTGGGATATTTGGCTTTTTGTATGATGCCAGAATTAACCTAAAATTCACAACAATCTTTCCAGGTGCACTGAATTTGAGTTTTTCAATGCACATGTACATTGTTCAATGGTTAAATATTTATTCCACATCATGATTAACCACAAAAAGAAAACAAACAAAAGTAGTCACTAAACTGTGACTTGACCTCTAAATGTTCTGGTTTAATTAAATCTTGTTTCTAAACATCCTCTTCATCATCCTGTTCACATTTGGATGACATCAGACTAAGATGACACTGAAAACATGACAAGATATTGTCATTTTTATGTTGTGGTGTAGCCGCCGTTGTTGTTAGCTTTTCTTTCAATAAATTGTTTGAAATGGAGGAATCACCACATCATAATTCCAGTTAAATTTCTATCATCCATGATATAATATCAATAGGTTTTAAAAATTTAACATTTTCCTTAAAGTATAACCAAATGCTGAATATCACAAACTTTGTGAGTAGTGCACTATACGTACTGCTCAAAAAAGTAAAGGGAAGACTTTACTAACACAATGTAACTGCAAGTGTTCCCTTTATTTTTTTGAGCAGTATACAATCTTTTGAAATCTTCTCTCAAACACTAAATGTTGAACTTATCATCCTCCTACAAAAATGACACCAAAAATGATACCTGTTAAAAGGGAAAAACTAAGGATTTTCATTATTGGCTTTTTGGACATCTGGTTGCCAGATATCAGATGCTAGCAGGTATTAGATACTACCGTATATTAGGTACTAGCAGGTATTAGATACTACCGTATATCAGATACTAGCAGGTATTAGATACTACCATATATCAGATACTAGCAGGTATTAGATACTACCATATATTAGGTACTAGCAGGTATTAGATACTACCGTATATCAGATACTAGCAGGTATTAGATACTACCATATATCAGATACTAGCAGGTATTAGATACTAGCATATATCAGATACTAGCAGGTATTAGATACTACCGTATATCAGATACTAGCAGGTATTAGATACTAGCATATATCAGATGCTAGCAGGTATTTGCCAACATGTGGCTAATTCTAAAGTTTCTGGCAACTTGGTAACTTAAAGTGCTGATGACACGTTTTTGACATTTTTTGCCATGTTTTATAGACCAAAACGTTCTTCATGATGATCTATGTAACAGAAACAAGCGCAGCTGCATAGATGAGTTATCAGAAAACATCGCTGCTTTTCAGCACATCTGACCAGACGGTGGCGCTGTGAGCCGAAACCGGATGTGACGTCTGCCAGAGAATCTTCGCTGCTTATTTAACATTGAAGTGGCTTCATTGCGGTTTTTAAGTTCCTTTTCCAGTTTTACAGACAAACAGTAACGACTCAGCCTTCAAATTGTGTTGACAGTTAATTGTTAAAAGCTCGTAAGTGCACCGTTAGTTTGTTTAGGTTTCCTGCAGATTTTGAATTTTATTTTGAAGAGGATAAAGAAGCAGGTCGGACTCGTACTCACCGGGAAACAGGAAGCAGCCAGACCGCTCTGATCATCTCTCCTGTCTAGAGCATCTGTTTACTGAAACTTCAGGCACCAGCGTGTTGAGACTTCTAACACAATGAAACTGCAATCATCTCCTTGGAAATCTTCTTTTTCATCCATCGTTGCTTCATCGCATCGGTCATACAGCTCCTGCTATCAGCAGACAGCTGCGGCTCGGTTATATGAACGTCTCCGGTCATCAGATCTCCTCCAGCTGCTTTCAAAGATCCATCCTTCCCTCCATCCTCATCCTTATAAACGGGAACGATTTAACAATCGACTGGAACCATGGAAGTTTTTATCTTCTGATTTTTTAAAGGCTAATTATTTACCGCAGCTAGCTCGCGGCTGCCGTTAGCTGCGAGCTACCGCAGGGGACGAGTGTCTCGTTTCTGTCACGCCTGGCTCGACTGTATGTCAAACCGCTGCAACTCATTGAGTTGTGGGTCTGCTTGTGTTGTTCCGGGTCGCTCCTTACAGTTCTGGTTCCCTCGGTGTGGTCTTGCAGGCTTTTAGCTGAACCAGTGGAGCTGAGGCTGGGAGACGGACTGTAGACAGCTGGCTACAGTTCTGCTCCGGTTCTAGCTTATAAAATGTGATTTCCCCAAATTCCTGAGCATTATCAAACTTTTCTGAACTGGCTGATGATCCACCACACAAACCAGTTCCAATCTAGTTGTTCTGGAGCATCTTTTATGTTTTCCACGGCTTAGATTATACATGTAACTCAATGGGCGGACCGTAACTCTGTCAGTCGCTGACGACACAACATGGCGGCTTGTTTCGCGACTGAAAAGCTATTAGCATTTAGCCGAGCCTCCTAAACATCTGATATTTACATAAATACACGTGTGATTAACTTCTAACTGCACAGAGCTGCTTATTTTGTCTTGGTGTGTTGTTGTACGGCAAAGTTACTTGAAGTTAAGGTCGTGTCAGACGTGTCTGCTATCTGGTGAGCACCAGGACATACTGGTCACAATCATCGAGTCCATGAATTTTCCAGCTGTACTGATCAAGGAGACATTTTCTCCTTCAGCAGAACCTGGAGCTGAAACATTCAGTCTTTCTTCTTGTTGGCTTCACGTTTGTTTGCGTAACACAACCCTGTTCCGCCGCTTTAATCAGCATTCTCAAAAAGATAAAAAGATTCCTCCAGTGTTCTGGTTCATTAACTCTGCATCGCAGCAGCTGAACTGGCTGCAGTAAACAAAGCAGCAGTGTTCACAAAGCAGCTGACAAACAGCAGAGATGTTGGAATAAGCCTCGCTCTGTCTTCCTCTGCTGCAGCAGCACTCCTCTCTGCCAAGCCGAGGAGCTTCTGGCTGTCAGTCAAACAGCGTTTCTGCAGCCGAGAGCAGCAACAAACCTGCCGATTAATGACTGCGAGCAGGAAACCTGCGACGGCAAACAAACGAGACGCGAACCTGACATCTGCCCCGACAACACGATGAGGAGCACGGGTAAAGAAAAGCTGGAGATGACGGCGCTGTTCTCCTCTTCAAAGAGATAAACAGAGGAGGGAAGCAGTTTCCCGGGGAAGCTGGATTTAACACTGCAGTTTAGCACGAATCTGGAGGAACTCGCAGTAAAACTGTTGTCAGGAAAGCTTTATCTGAAGCCGGCTGTCAGTCAAACCCTGAACAAAAACATCTTTCCAGCTGCTGACTTCAGGGAGCGTCTGAATGATGAGATCCGCTGATCTTATTTTTCCTTTATTAAACTATTTTTGAGGCCTTAAAATGGAACTCTTTACTGCTGCTGCATCATTGTCAGGAAAAATCTACCTGAGCTCATCGTTCACTTCATCAGCTCCACCTGTTCAAATATGGAACCAGCCAATCACATGGCAGCATCTCATGTAGACATGGCAAGGATGACTTCCCTCAGACTGAGGAAGAAAAGGAATTGAAGTGACTTTAAAGGTGGCATGTTGTTAGTCTGAGGAACCGTCTCAGACTGATGGAGGAAAACTGGTCCATGGATTTGTTCCTTCCAGATCCAAATCCAGAAAAGAAGCTTAAATTCTCCTCACATGAAACGCTAGTGACCAAGAGCCCTTAGAGTTTTAAAAGAAGGGAACCGCCTGTAAGTGGAAATGCAACGCTCAACCAACCTAACTTTATTTAATACACTGAGTCCTGGTCTTATCAATAATTGTATACCAAACGTGAAAAATGCAAGCATATAAAAGAAAAACGTTGCGAAGTTTGACGTTTTTAGGACAGGAGCGCCGCCATCTTGCATACTCTAAGCTCTGACGTCACCGGGTTGGTTAGTCCTGCAGTCCTGAATGAGAGTCCTCTGGTCCGGTCCACAATTATAAAGATAACAGCTGAATGACGGAGACTGGTGAGCCAAAGGAGAAGAAAAGACAAAAGAGGAACCACTACTGTATCCTCCTCAATCTAAAAGCAAGTTTTCCAAAGTTAAAGCTGAAGACAGGACAGTTAACAACCTCCAGCTGAACCAGAAACCGGTCCTGCTGCTGCTGGAACCTCCCTGACTCCAGATCATAAGGTGAGAATTTTCTAGAGAAAATTAGGAAAATGATCAGGAGACTTGGAGTCTGATAAGCTAGAGGTCCGTAGACGAAAGCCTGAAGCTGCTCTGAGTGTTTTAATAAAACCGCCGGTAACATCCACTCACCGGCGGGTCTGCAGCATCAGTCTGTGCCGACATCAGTACGTAGCTCTGTTCCTCTCTGAGCCGCTTATTAAACATACGTCAAACGGCAACACTCACGAATCCTCCCCACAGCCTCATGATGAGCAGAAGAGCTTTGGAGCAGGATGATGCGAAATGACCGTCATAAAAACTTTCTAACTGGGACTCCTAGTTTCCCCACGGCGGGGTCCGGTTCTACCAAACACCGCCCGCTCCCCCATCATCCTGCAGCCTGGATGCTTTGCATCTTTCCCATCGTATCCCTGTCTCGCTATAGCATTTATTTTATTTTACATTAAACCACCGGTTACTACCGTTAGCTTAGTTAGCCTACCTGCTGGTTACTACCGTTAGCTTAGTTAGCCTACCTGCTGTTTTCCTGGACCCTCTGTGTCCCCGCCCAGATGTCCTTCGGAGACAGCCCTGCCTCCAAAACGTCCACCTCTCGATACAATAATCCATACATGTAATCCAAATTGTTATACAAAGTCCTTCACACATGATCTGGTCCATGTGGACCTCCTGACAGCAGACATGCTGCAGCATCGCTGAACAGCAGCCACACCTACAGGTGCTGCCAAGCTGCCCCTCCTGACACCAGGACCGGCGTTTCGTCCTCACTCCTCAGTCACACGGTGTGATGGCTGGAAACCATCAGTACAGGATCTGGACGCTGGACTGGCCCCCCAGCTTCGCTTTCCATCATATCAATCTTCTAAAACATGTTCCAGCTTGTTAATCATAGTGCAGCATAACTGGTTATTCCTGTTGATTTAATGCGGAGTCAGAGGGGAAACCAACCCGGTGACGTCAGAGCTTAGACTACTGCAAGATGGCGGCGCTCTTGTCCTAAAAACGTCAAACTTCGCAACGTTTTCCTTTTATATGCTTATATTTTTCACGTTTGGTATATAATTATTGATAAGACCAGGACTCAGTCTAGTAAATAAAGTTAGGTTGGTTAAACGTTGCATTTCCACTTTAATCCCAGTCAGCATCCAGACATCATGTTCCAGTTCAGCCTCAGATGTTGGATTATGAGGCTAAAATGATGTAAAATTAATGTATCAGTAGAGATAGAACCATAAAGACCAACCAGAACCAGAATTTATCAATAACAGAACTTTCACTAAAGTTTCACTAAAGGGAAATTTCCATTACAGAGATACACAAGACACTGATGATGATGATGTGATGGAAGAGATGGTGCTCAGGGGTTCTGCAGATCTGGTGGAGTTCTGAGGGCTAAAGGGGATTTTTTTTTGTCTGTACTTTCCCTTCACGTAGATTATTAAATGGTTCGTAATTGAACTCCAGTGAATTGGATTTATCTGAACAGTGTTAGGAAAATGGCCTTGAGTTGATTTATGTGTCACTCTTCAAAGTTTTCCTTTTCTTTTCTTTTCTAAAGGCATAAAATAATCAACACGTTTTCATCTCCACAGGTGGAGTCGAACATTTCTGCTTTGTTTGGAAGACATTTAAATTCACTATAATCCTGCAGCAGGAGCCCAAATATTTCTCATTCTTATTGTAACAAAAAAAAAGGCTTTAATGTGGTTTTAAGCACATTTTTAACCCAGTGAATAATTCATGAAGTCGCTGTGAGACCAGTCTCCTTGGATGTGTTTCCTGCATAATAATCCCGCAATAAACAGAGCTTTATTATTGTGTCATAGAGGATCATTAATGTAATTGCTTCCTGTTTGTGAGTCAGACTCTGCTGATTCTGCAGAGCTGCAGACAAACAACTTACTTTACAAACTACAAAAAGAATATTAAAAACACAACAGAAGTTAGAAAATTAGAAAAGCAGAGTTGAGAGAAGCTTGAAGCTGGAGATGGCGGCGTTGATCTGGTGCGCGCAGCGTCGGTTTTCTGCAGCCGTGTTCATGTCTGAGGTGTCACCTGCTCGTCTCGTTGGACCACTTTCACACCTCAGATCACATCAGAGGTGTGAGTTCGCTTTAAGCCACACTAACTGACTCATTGTTTTTTCCATCACTGTGAGGACACGCGCTCACATGATGGATTCCACCACACTGTTACCCCGAATAAGTTGATTCTACTCGCAAATCAAGAGGAAACCCGTTGCCCCTAAACTACTTCAGTTTTTACACACGCTGAAACTAAATAAGTAGAGAATTACTAACATCACTCTAAGCCCGGATTAGTTGAGTTTACTAGAAATTTGCGTGGAAACCTGTTGCCTTAAACCATTCTAGTTTTTACACATGCTAAAACTAGACAAATGAAGTTGTACCGACTTAGGCAACAACAAGAGTCTGGATTTAATTACTATTATTACTGTATTAAAATGCATCAACTCAACGTGACATTTTGCAGTATTACAATGCATATCTGCTAGAGATCTGACATTCATGACTGAATCGATTCTTTTGAACAGCTTTTTTACAATCGTGTGTAAAAATGTCCCCCCCCCCCCTTCCTGATTTCCTATTTTTTTGCATGTTTGTCACGTTTGTATGTTTCAGATCATCAAACAAAATTAAACATTAGACAAAGACGACACAAGTAAACACAAAATGCAGTTTTTAAATGAAGATTGTTTTTACTAAGGGGGGAAAAGGGGGGGGGGGGATCCAAACCTCCATGGTCCTGTGTGAAAAAGTGATTGCCCCCCTCTATTAAAACATAAGTTTACTGTGGTTTATCATCTTTAAAAAGCTGAGTTCAATTTCTCTAGCCACACCCAGGCCTGATTACTGCCACACCTGTTCTCAATCAAGAAATCACTTAAATAGGACCTGCCTGACAAAGTTAAGTAGACTTAAAGATCCTCAAAAGCTAGGATCCTCAAAATCATGCTGCCATCCAAAGAAATTCAGGAACAAATGCGAAACAAAGTCATTGAGCTCTATCAGTCTGGAAGAGGTTCCAAAGCCATTTCTAAAGCTTTGGGACTCCAGAGAACCACAGTGAGAACCATTATCCACAAATGGTGAAAACATGGAACAGTGGTGAACCTTCCCAGGAGGGGCCGGCCGACCAAAATGACCCCAAGAGCACAGCGACGACTCATCCAAGAGGTCACAAAAGACCCCAGAACAACATCCAAGAACTGCAGGCCTCACTTGCCTCAATTAAGGTCAGTGTTCATGACTCCCCCATCAGAAAGAGACTGGGGGGCAAAAATGGCTGCATGGCAGAGTTCCAAGACCAAAACCACTGCTGAGCAAAAAGAACATAAAGGCTCGTCTCAGTTTAGCCAGAAAGCATCTTGATGATCCCCAAGACTTTTGGGAAAATACTCTGTGGACTGACGAGACAAATGCTGGAACTTTGTGGAAGGTGGAGGCCCATCATCTGCCGTAAAAGTAAGACGGCATTCCAGATATATCTATATCTATAAAATACATATATATATATACTTATATATATATTTATATATATATACATATATATATACTCATAGACATTTTTTCGTGTTGGTCCAGATTCACTCTCAGAGTATCAGTGTAACACCCCCCCCACCCCCCACACACACACACACACACACACACACTCACTGGCCACTTTATTAGGTACACCTTGCCGGGTTGGACCCCTCTTGCCTTCAGAACTGCCTCAATCCTCCCTGGCATAGATTCAACAAGGTACTGGAAACATTCCTCAGAGAAGAAAAATCTGGGTTTAAGTTCTGATTCTGGTCCGGGTCCCGAGAGCCGGTCCGAACTGTCCTCTGCTGGTCTGGATCACAGTGAGAACGGGACACGGTGGCCAGGCTGGAAAAGGTCCTCATAAAGACGGACATCCTGATGCACACACACAGGGTCAACACCATTACTGCTGGAGCAGAGAGGGCAGCTGACAGCAGCACGACACACACGTCTGCACACGCACACGCGCCTGCACACACACACGCTGCTGCAACACATTAAGTGTTGACTCTGTTAACACGTTCAGAGCTGCCAGATCCGGTTTTACACTGTAAATGTGTGTTCTGCCCGAGAAATGAGGATGATACGGTCCACTACGGGGATTCCCTCCTCAGTACAGGAGTTTACGTTTGCTTATTTAAAGACTATTAAACAGCAACAATAAACAAAACAATTTCACCTATAAAATAAAGACTAAAATTATTCATTGGAATCAAGCAGATTACATCGTTATTAAACCATGGAAGTGCAGTGGATGTTCGTTAATCTGCATATCAATGAGGCCTGTTTTTCTGCCTCCTGACTGAAATGACAATGCGCCCTCCCCTTTTTTTACAAATTATTTTTTATTAGCTAATATAGGTAGAGGATCGTGGCGGACCTATAATTATCCTTTTACCCACTCCCCTTACATTTCTATTTATTCCACACATAAGTCTACCCTCCCCTCATGGCGGGAGATTTTTTTGTTTTGTCCCACCCATCCCCATCTCTACCCCGCCCCCCCTTACTTTTAATTGTAACATACCTTCTTGTAAAAAAGGAAAAACATTCCCCAGGGTAATTTAATTAAATAACTTTTTGTGGACCCCCCCCGTTCTTGGGATTATTCCCCCCCATCCCTTTTTGAAAAACCCAACCCCTCAAACCCCTCTCCTTTCTTCAGTCCCCATTTTCCGATCCAAACTTATATAGGTATATAAGGTATATCCTCAAAACTACCACGGCTGCACGTGTAGTCCTGGTCTCTACAGGAAGCTGAGACATGTGAGATTACTACAGAGGAGTCAGAATCCAGATATGTGTTACTGTGTCAGAGTAAATTCACCTGGAACACAGTACAACATGGAAATGTTACTGTATCTCATCCTGAAAGAAAACCACATCACTGTCAGAGGAACCCAGAGAATAGCAGCTCAGTTCGCCAAGGAATGAGTAAAGTAGTACTACCAATGAGTAAGAATGTGTGATGAGGAACTGTACTACAGTAGAGAGTAAAAGTGAAGCTAAGCAGGTTTCCAGGTGACACCCAGGTAATATGTCAGGAAGCCATCAGCTGCTGATGATGATGGTATTGATGATGATGATGACGATGATAATGATGATGATGATGATGAAGGACACCTCTATCAATGGTCAGTCAGGAGAATCCAGGAACAGCCCCGACATTCACCTTAGAGACACCATGAGGATCCAGAAAGACATGAAGTCAAAACACCCTGGACCTTCATCTCCATGGAAACCAGCAGGACTTTTATCGCCATGGAAACCACCCGGACCTTCATCTCCATAGAAACCAGCAGGACTTTTATTGCTATAGAAACCACCCAGACCTTCATCTCCATGGAGACCAGCAGGACCTTCATCTCCATGGAAACCAGCAGGACCTTCATCTCCATGGAGACCAGCAGGACCTTCATCTCCATGGAAACCAGCAGGACCTTCATCTCCATGGAGACCAGCAGGACCTTCATCTCCATGGAAACCAGCAGGGCCTTCATCTCCATGGAGACCAGCAGGACCTTCATCTCCATGTAGACCAGCAGGACCTTCATCTCCATGTAGACCAGCAGGACCTTCATCTCCATGGAGACCAGCAGGGCCTTCATCTCCATGGAAACCAGCAGGGCCTTCATCTCCATGGAGACCAGCAGGGCCTTCATCTCCATGGAAACCAGTAGGAGCTTCCTGATTCAGCGTCAATCATTAGCAGAGTTTTTAGAGCTGCTTTCTGATTGGCTGCCAGAGTTTCTGACCCACAGTGATGTCAGACGTCTCCAGAGTCTCTGCTTTCATACGACTTCTGGTTTGTTGGAGAAATGATCAGCAGCTCTAACGTGGACCGACCTGTTCTCATGATGATGATGATGATGATGATGATGATGATGATGTTGATGAAGCTGTTCTCATGGACCTGTTGGGGTCTGAACTGTGTTGGTTTGGATGCTGATGCTTGGTGAAGTTTTTCAGCTCAGTTTCATTGCTGATCATAAGGACGGGGATGATGATGGAGCTCTGACCGTGTCAGAGTCTCCTCCAACTCCAGAGGAGAACATCTGGCTGCACAGCGTTCATCAGCTCCTGTCTAGCAGGCCTCTGGGGTGTACAGTGGGGGTTTTCTCTTGGAAAACAGCTGCTACAGCTGAAGCAACATCATACAGAAGAGAGCAGGCTCCTGTTAAAGCTGCAGTTTTACAGACACGTTTTTCACGTGAAGTTTGGATAAACCAGACGAATACGATCCAGGTGGAGGCTTACAGTGATTCCTCCATCCACCTGCAACACCGTCCCAGCTGGAGGAGTGTCAGTTTGAGTGGATGTTGAGCATCGCCTCCACCGTGAAGCTGCAGCACCGAGCGCCGTCCGCTGGGACTCCTGTTACCGGCAAGGTTAATAGGAGCTGGGCTCAAGGTGGAATGTCAACCTGCTCCTCAGCAGCTGACCTGAGAGCAGCAGGAGCATTGACCTCAGGCTCGACAGCAGCACCCCCCCCTCCTCCTCAACGTGTTTCCATTAACTGGCCGGGTGTATCCCTCCTCTCACCTTTACTCCTCAGCTGACTGAAGACGGCAGCTTTACTTTTCATGAAAGGATGAAGCAGTTTTAGTGTTGCACAGATGAAAGTCCTAATCACTCATTTATCCATTAGAAGCTAAACTAGTTACTTCCTGCATTTCTCTTCCACCTGAACTCCCTCCCTCGGTGTAAATTTGTCACCTTTGCTCTATTTTGTCTTTTGCAGTGCCAGTAAAGCACGGTCCAGAATAAAGATCGACAAATACATCAACCGGCTGATATTTTAGGCCGATATTTGAACTTTTTGCTGGCATCGGTCGATAAGTTGGGTGCAATAGGGCTTACCTAACCAAGAGACTGAGGATCTGCTGGTTTGTAAAACCTACGCTGAAGTACATCTTCATCAACTGCCCCACCACCCTTATTTTTATCAACTTTCCTCTTCTGAATTAAAAAACGACTTTATTCTCATGAATTTACAACTTTGTCTTAATAAAATCAAACTTTATTCTCATGAAATTACAACTTAATTGTCATAAATTTACTCCTTTGTTCTTCTAAAATTACTTTTAGTAAATTTACAACTTTATTCTTTGTAAATTTACTATTTTTTGTCATAAATTTACAACTTTGTCCTGTAATTGTAAATTTAAAATTTTATTTTTGTATATTTAAAACTTTATTCTCATAAATTTACTTTATTTTCATAAATTACAACTTTATTCTTGTAAAATACAACTTTATTTTAGTAATTTTTTACTTTATTCTTGTAAATTTAGCACTTTGTTCTTGTAAAATCACAACTTTATTTTCATAAATTCACAACTTTATTTTCAGAAATTGATTACTTTATTCTTGTAAATAACGTCTTTATTTCTGTAAATTATTACTTTATTTTTTAACTTTATTCTTGTAAATTAACCACTTTATTCTCGTAAATTGCAACTTTATTTTCGTAAATTTATTACTTTATTCTTGTAAATAACGTCTTTATTTCTGTAAATTATAACTTTTTTTTTACTTTATTCTTGTAAATTTACCACTTTATTCTTGTAAAATTACAACTTTATTTTAGTAAATTCACAACTTTATTTCATAAATTTATTACTTTATTCTTGTAAATAATGTCTTTATTTCTGTAAATTATAACTTTTTTTTTTTTTTTTACTTTATTCTCTTTATTTTCTTCTCCCTCAGCCTCCAACTTTAAATCTGGATACTCTTTCAAAATGTACTTCAGAAATAAATCTGGAGAATGATTCAGAGCCTGAATGATGAGGTGGGGTGGGAGGGGGGACGGGGGGTTCTGAGGAGGTTAACACTGATACTCTGAGAGTGAATCTGGACCAACACCGACTCCGACATCAGCATCGGGATAAGAGAAGTGGGTCAGACCAGCTTGAGGTCACTCCCCAGCTGCTGGGATGGCGGTTTTTGCCATCGCCCTTCAGTCTCGGCTTGCGGCTGCTCCCTGACCTTTGACCCCGCTGCAAGGCCGCGGCGGAGGTGTGAAACCGGCGGAGGGATGACCGGCCCAGATACAGAAACCAGAGCAGGGAGCTGCTCTCCACACATTCACAGCTCAGCGTCACAGAGCTTAAAACATGTCTGAAAACATGAACTCAACCTCCGTGTGTGCGTGTGTGTGTGTGTGTGTGTGCATGTGCGGGTGTGTGTGTGTGTGTGCGTGTGTGAGATCATCCTAAAGCAAGCCGTGTATTTCTTAACATGTCTGGGACCAGTAGAGCATTAATGGAGAAACATGCTTACACGGTACATCTCACACACTCAGCCATGGATTAATCATCGTTCTCACAGTGTTGCAGATGTTTGTGTGCGTGTGTGCGTGGGTGTGTGTGTGTGTGTGTGCAGCGCTCAGCGTGCATCTGCTGCAGACATGAAGGTCACGAGATGATGCTGGCTTTTTATTTTACTGACACTCCGCTAGACATTCACAGAGGATGAAATCTGAGTGTGAGCGCGACGCGTTGCTGTAACGGCAGTAAAAACTTCTTTCAGACCTTCGTAAATAAATAAAAGTCTCCATTTATCATGAGTTTATAATAAAAAAGAAAGAAATGGAGAAAGAAAGGCTAAAGTTAAAAAATCAGATGAGATCTGGACTGATGTTCAGAACAGACTCGGACATTTATGACCTCATCAGGAATTTGACGGCAGCAACTTGCCTCAGAAGTTCACACGGGTTCAACGGTACATAATACTGATGAGGAACAGCTGATCTGATCAGATATCAACAGGTCAGAACGTGATTTGGTAAAAGAATAGCAGGGTTTAATCTGAGCCAGCTCCAGCTGGAACCGTTCTGGCCCCTCCGACGTCGGATCCAGAGCATATTTTACCGGATCTGCCACTGTTAAAGAAAATTATCTTTACAATTGTTGTGTGTTTTATTACCGTTGGGTTGCACAAGAAAGCTGGTGTTTGCGCACATTCACCGGGCTTTAACAGCTCTAGTTTATCTAATCTACTTCTTCTAGTTTACTTCTTCATGCCCCTTTTCAGACAATTTACATTAATGAATTAATGAATTAATCAATAATCAATATGTCAGATCTGAGGGTACATATACTGATAAGCTTATTATGTGGAATTATCTTGTTTATTGTATTGGTTTAGATTGTTTAATTTGTAATGTAACACTGGTGTGTATATGTTATTTGGTAATGGTAGTTAGTTCACCTTTTTTTGTGTCTTGTTTGTTTGTTTGTTAAATATTTTCTGAAAGCTGGTTTTCATTGGCTACACAAATCAAAGAACCCATGTGGGTCCGATCAATAAAGCAGGACTTCTGAACTTGGAAGTGCTTTTTGTGTTACACAAATCAAAGACCAATGTCCCAGATCAATGGAAGCTCTACTCTCTCACACACACACACACACACATATATATATATAATAATAATAACTAGTAATAATAATAATAGTAATAATAATCACTCTCTACATACACACACATATATTTTATATAGTTTTATTTTATTTATTTTTTCATTTTATTTATAGAGCGCTTTTACAAAAGCCAAGCTCAAGATATATATATATATATATATATATATATATATATATATATATATATATATATATATATATATACACACACAGTCCTCAAAAGTATATAGTACATACCCTCCAGTTAAAGAAAAGGCTAAATTCAGAGCTTCATAGTAATTCAAATAACAAGAAACTAAAGAAATTAATAATAGATTTATAAAAATTACAAAATTATGATCTATTTAAATGATATATTGTATTTAAACTGTGGTTGAAAATAACCATTCAATCCCTTTACAGCACACAGAAATATGGAGATGTGAACTGGATAATCACATGAGGCTGTGGCATGAAGGTTTATCTGTTACCAGTTCTTATTTGGTGACAATAGCAACAAAAATGACAAGTATATGGGTGTTTTTATGTGAATATGTTCAGGCGTTATCCAGAATTTTTCATTTGGAGACTCCAAATGGTCCGTTTGGATAATAGGCTTTACAAAGCTTAAGTCCAAAATGCTTCAACATCAGTCATCAATGAGACCTCCAATGAAAGGTGGTACCAAGAGGCATCCTGCTGCATATTCAGATTCACTCTACATTATCAAAATACAGAAGGGACTAGAAACACAATAAAATGCTCATTTTCCAAATCATTAAATAAGAGCAGAATATGTCTTTTACATTATAAAGAAACAATATAATGCCAGCACAATGTCAACAAAAGGAAAAATAAAAAACACCACAACACAGAAAACTTTTTACAACTTCAATTTTTCATGAACTGACCAGGACGAAAACTACTACTGCTAATTTTCAACAGAAATGTTACAGTGCAGTCTGATCAGAAGGAGAGAGGCTGCTGCAGCACCACCATCACCAGACCATGAGCTTTTATCTACACGCAGGCCAAACCACAAACCCTGGGGGTCTTGTGTTATAAACAGAGACCCCCAACTTTCAAACAGACAGGTTTCACTTCTTTAGTGTCCATAAACACCACCATGAATACGCCCGCAGGAAAAGCGCAGTAGAAAGCCAAGCTGCGACACATAGGCACCTGAGAAAGCCCCCCCTTTTCCCCAACCAGGCAAACATCGACACGTTTTCATGTCCTTACTTTTTAGAAATTATCCCCATCTAAATAGCTTATAAACTCACAGTAACTGCAGGTAGAAGTTTCCACTTACTGGTCCAGTCCAGAGCGCCTCCTTAGCCAAACGCTTCCTCCTCTGCTGAGCCCGGACGCACACATGCTGCTCTGCTGCGAGTAATTCCCTTCAGCAACTCTTCAGCAGCGCATTTTCGTTCTTCTGCATTTTTTTCCTCCACGTTTATACTGAAAAAGTGCAAAATACGGGGCTTCCTCCGCTTTTACGCAAAGAAGCGCACGTTTGGACGAGTATTCAGGCCGAGTTACGCAGGAGCACAGAGAAGCCATCTTGCTATCCAGGTAAACAAAATACACATGGCCATGACGGGAATTTCATTGGCTATACATGCATGATGTCAGAGCTACCGTCAGACCTGATAGGCCAGATCTGTAAGCATCAGATTACAAAGCCCACCCACCATGTGAGGTAGAGTTTGGTGGATATTATTGGTGGAGGAGAGACCACAGATCCACCCAGTTGGTCAAATGAGACGTCAATCAAAAGGGATGCCTCTCCTGGTCCGTCAGACGCTGTAGTATTGAAATATGATACATTTAACAGATTTTTATAAGACTTTATATTGAAAATAAGTTAAAAAAAAAACGTGGACGAGCCCTGGCCAGTTAAGGGGTTAAAAAAAACAAACAAAACCGTCCCAGACACAAAAGTGGACCAACATACCTGTCAACAAGTGCTGACGTCTGATTGAAAATGAGAGAAAACACCTGATTGCAGTGAATGTCTCAAAGTGTTGCTCAACATCATTTTAGTTCAGAAGCCCCATCATGATTGTTTAACTGTTTTATTTTTTGTCTTTTTGTTTTTAATATTTCTGTTGAACCACAATTCAAAATCAATGTCATGATCGGGGGCATCATCACTGGTTCCCCCGCACCAGTGTGTGATCATGTGTGTGAATGTTCCGATGGTGGTCGGAGGGACCATAGGCGCGAAATGGCTGCCAGGCTTCCGTCAGTCTGCCCCAGGGCAGCTGTGGCTACTTACGTAGCACCATCACCACGTATGAATGAGGAATGAACCAACCCCACGCTTTACAGAGACCCCAAGCTGCTTCCAAACCACTTTTCCTTCTTATTTTAGACACTAGCTACCCCATACGGTGGGAATTTTTAAGATCGGACATGCAGAAGTTGAAAATCCCACTTTTAAGCTTTTCTTGCTGAGATATTGCGATTGGGGAAAGACACCTTCTGCTTCACAGGGGAGGTCCAAAACTTCTCCCAAACAACTTTTCCTTCTTATTTTACACACTAGCTACTATATATATATATATATATATATATATATATATGTATATGTATATGTATATGTATATAAACAATATTGGTCAGTTTAAAAGTGATTTATTTCTATAACTGGTTGTACACAGACTCAAGTGAGGAAAAACAATACTTTTCTCCAGCATACAGCAGCGACTTCCTACAGTAATGACAGGATAAAGACAGTACAGTTTTCTCTTGGCCAGATAAAAACATTTCCTAGTGTAAAAATAGAGAGTTATGATGGGGGGGTGGGGTGCTTTCCTCAGCTGCCCGGCCTCAGGGCCTCACAGCTGGAGGACACTTCTGCACAGCCCTGGGCCTGTCCTGGAGCTATTCATCAGTAGCGATTATTAACAGCCCAGCCCCTTTAAAGAACTACTATCCACCCATCCATCCATCCATCCATCCATCCATCCATCCATCCATCCATCCATCCATCCATCCATCCATCCATCCATCCATCCATCCATCCATCCATCCATCCATCCATCCATCCATCCATCCATCCATCCATCCATCCATCTTGAGAAATCCTTTCGATTCAATTCTGTCTTCTGCGCTCTTCTATTTTAAATCTTGTGATCCCATTTATCTAAAACAGTGTTGTGATATTTAATCTCATGTATATGATACCCATAAAGCACTGGTCTTCGAGGGTATCCTGCAGGTTTTCCAAGTCTCCCTGCAGCACCACACCAGAGTCAGACTCAGAAAGCTCTGCATAACTCTGCTAATTAGTCATTGACTTGAATCAGGTGTGTGGCAGCAGCGAGAGATGGAATACCTGCAGGATACCGGCCCTTCCGGACCAGGATTGGTGATCCCTGCCCTGAAGTCATGATATGCTCACTCAAAATTGGGGATGTCTGATATTTTTTTTCTTTTTTTTTTTAACCGATATCCGATTTAGCATGTTGTCCAACTCTTGATCTCCAATATCAACTGATACTGATCTGTGCAGACAATTGTGAGATCATGTTGGCTGCCACGATTAGTCATATAATAATCGTCGACAATCAAAATAATAAATAATTTCATAATCGACTAATCGTTTATTGTCTTTAAAGCTTTGTTTTTCCTCTCAAAATTGCCTCTGGGGGCTGCTTTTTCTTTTTTTTAAACACCCAATTTTTTTATCTTATTTTTTTTTTTTTCTTCTCAAATTTTTTTTTAAATTATTTTTTTGGGCCCTATTTTCAAAGATCTCAAATTCCCTTAACTCACCAGAAAGTTATTTTGGAATCTCTGCCAGATATCAGGTACTAGCAGGTATTAGCCAACATGCCACATGACCAAGGGGCCACACTCCGCTGGAGAACAGCGAGCCTACTTTCAGGTTCCCCAAAAGTTTTAGTTCTTTCTTCATCCTCTAGGGCAGGGGTGCCCAAGTTCAGTCCTCAAGAGCTACTATCCTGCACATTTTGGTTGCATCCCTTCTCCAACACACCTGAATCAAATGACTGGTTCATTACCAGGCCTTTGCAGAGCCGAACTACATGCACATGACGGAATTGGCCATTTGATTCAGGTGTGTTGGGGAGGAGTATGTTGTAAAAATTCAGGATAGTAGCGCTCGAGGACTGAATTTGGGCACCCCTGATCTAGAGGCTCCAAAACAGAGCAAATCCCCGTAGACTCCCATGTTATAAAGGCCAACTTTACAGTAGAAATAAACATGATTACAGCAGAAATAAACTTGTTTACAGCAGAAATAAACACATTTACTACAGAAATAAACATGTTTACAGCAGAAATAAACACGTTTACCACAGAAATAAACACATTTACAGTAGGAATAAACATGTTTACAGCAAAAATAAACATGTTTACAGCAGGAATAAACACATTTACCGCAGAAATAAACACATTTATTGCAGAAATAAACATGATTTCAGCAGAAATAAACATGTTTACAGCAAAAATAAACACGTTTACAGCAGAAAAAAACACTTTCACAGCAGAAATAAACATGTTTACAGCAGAAATAAACACGTTCACAGCAGAAATAAACATGTTAACAGCAAAAATAAACACGATTACAGCAGAAATAAACATGTTTACAGCAAAAATAAACACGTTTACAGCAGGAATAAACATGTTTACAGCAAAAATAAACACGTTTACAGCAGAAAAAAACACTTTCACAACAGAAATAAACATGTTTACAGCAGAAATAAACACGTTCACAGCAGAAATAAACATGTTAACAGCAAAAATAAACACGATTACAGCAGAAATAAACATGTTTACAGCAGAAATAAACACGTTCACAGCAGGAATAAAAATGTTAACAGCAAAAATAAACACGATTACAGCAGAAATAAACATGTTTACAGCTGCTTGCTCCCAGGAAGGACGCAGCCTGTAGCAGAGTTGCACAACGGTGGTTTTTAGCTGGTTAACAGCAAGTCTGAGCGCGTCTTACATTTAAACTGTCTATCTTCGTTCATTCTTGTTCACTTCGGATTAGCTCTATTAGCAGTAGCTTGGTTGTCAATCATTTGCCCTGCAGCTCGGAGTCTTTATTTTGCCCATTTTAGTATTTTCCGGGAGTGACGACACACACGACACGGCAAGATGACGACAGTGGGAAACACCCAACTGGCTTCACTTTCAGCTCTTCAGACTTGACCGGATACTACCTCCATTTTTTTTTTTTACAATCTTTGCACGACTCTGAAAGGAATGCTGGGATGTGAAGTTCTTCCACAATAACAGCAACTTTTCTACGAGCTGGACCAACGCTGATGGAACAAGATTTAATAATGAAATCTCGCAAGATTTTGGTGTTGCATTACAAAATTGGTATATCTATAGTATATCGGTATAAGAACTGACATTGATATCACATTTTAATGCCGATATCAGCCGATAATATTGGACATGTCTACTGAAAGGAGTAAAATAAACTTTGCTTCATTTCAAAGGTTGCCATGCCGACGCTGTGAGGAGAAGGATCAGAACTAGCTGGAACATTAAAGATGGATTTACCCCTTCATCAGCTCCACCTGTTCAACGGAAAAGGCAACAGAAATTACATCGGTTTAGCTTCAGCCTGGAGGTTGTTTTCCAGCTACCAGGCCAACTCGTGGTGTTGCTATAGCAACAACGCTTCTTCATACACACCCTTCCAACAGTGGATGCTTTTCTCAACACGCTGCTCACTCAGTGTTTGCATGTTTCGCTTCCATCAGCCGTAACATGTTTTTGTTTTTGTCTCAGACTTTTGCCTGTGGACATTGCGATCGGAGACACAGTCAGAGAGACGTCTTTCATCATCATTAAGCTGCTGTTTTTTTCCCTGTTTAAAAGTTTTCTCTTCTTCTTCTGTGTGAGCTGGAGAGGTCAGAAACTCTGGGATGATTTTAGCTCTCAGTAATGACTTCTCTCTCGTTAGAGGAAAATCTCCCGCAGGCTGAACCGAACAGGACTCGGCTCAGACATGAATGTTGACGATAAACGAGCACAAACAGCCATGATGCAACTTCACCGGACCGTCTCATCATCATTGCTCAGATAAGACGTCAACGTAAACTCGTTCGCTCTGAGCTGACGTTGGTTCAGGTTCGCCCTCGTGTCAGTGTTAGGTTGCGTTTGATCAGCCATAATTAACACTGAACACACTCTCACCAGTCCCGCTGGGCGCTTTATTAACCCCCATTAGCAGCTTCTCTCAGATATTAATGAGATGATCTCATGACTGGGGTTCCATGCTGAGCGCGCTCAGTACGCATCCGTAAGCGAGCGGCGAGGAACATGAAGAGAAAGGAGACATGACGTTCTGTCTTTAAATGGAGGACTGTAGAATCTGGATTCCTTCAGACAACCAGTCCAGCTGCTGCTGAGAGGGTTCAGGGATCTGGTCCCGCGGAGGTTTTCCTGGGGAGGCGTTCCAGCAGCAGGAGGCCGTCAAGCTGTCTGACTCCAGATGAGTTGACATCGAGCATTTTTAGATCTGGTTCAATCTCCAATGAGGATGAGGTGTGTCCTAAAAACGCCTCATATTTCTATTGACCGCGAGTAGGCGGGGTTTAAAGTTTCTATTGATCGCGAGTAGGCGGGTCTTAATCGTTTCTATTGATCAAAAAGGGGCGGTGTTTAAACATTTCTATTTATTGCGAGTAGGCGGGGCTTAAACGATTCTATTTATCGAGAATGGGCGGGGTTTAAACAATTCTATTGATCAAGAATTGCTGGGATTTAAACATTTCTATTGATCAAAAGTAGGCGGGACTTAAACGTTTCTATTGATGGAGAGTAGGCAGGGTTTAAACGTGTGTATTTATTGAGAGTGTGTGGGGGAAGGCGGGAACTATATAATAGTAACATTATAAATTTACCATAATGGCTGCTTTCATCATTTTACCTAAAACTCTCAGAAGTGGATACAAACTGCATGTTTGTGTCTGTGCAGTGGTATCTCCATAATCCAAAAGTATTGAATCTGATATTCTATCTGGCTGGTATTGTATTGACTCCAGAGTATCAATATGCCCAACGCTGGACTACATCAATGATGTCACTCAGACATGAACACAACACTGCTGTAAGTTTATTTTTTGAAGGAAACCATCCTTCTTTTTTTAAGTTTTTTAAGATCAATCTCATTCCTCAGGAACTGATGGGGATGAAACCGATGCATAAAACGATTGTACATTTCTCAGCGACCATTTATCATTGACACGAATGCCACTGAAAGCTCATTTAATGCTGCAGCTTTTCTCCTTTAACCCACTAAAAAGCTCCCAACGCCTGGTTTTGTCAGCATTTAGTCTTAAAGCAACAACGCGGCGTCTCTGGAAGCAACAGAGAAAACTGCAGACTCGTTGTTTTTCTGAGGCTGATAATCACAAACAGCTTCTTACTCGCATCTTTCCTCTATTTTCTGCTCATTTACTTCCCTTTGCTCCCGCTCTTTTGCCGCCTTGCCATTGATCTTCTCCCCCCTTCATCTTTCATTCCTCCTGTTATTTCTTTGTTTATCTCTCCGTTTATTGTTGCTGCTGCAGTTTCTTCCTCGTCCCTCCAGGTCCCGGTCTTTGTCTCCTTATTTAAACTCCCATCATGCCTTTCTGTGTGGTCACACTTGTCCAGGGGCCATTTCACACTCTTCACACACACACCTGAGGAAGCAGCTGACAGATGCTGGGATGAAAGAAGCTCTTGAGACTCTTTTAAACCCTGTCGGCCATCATGGACCATTATTTTTTTATTTTAGCTGTTGGTTTAGTTGTGTTGTACTGAAAGGGATCATTTTGGAAAGAAATAGCTTCTCTTTTGCAACTTTAAAGGACTTCAAGAACATAAAAATTTCAGTTTTTAACAAATTTCTTGCCCTTTTAGGCCATCAGTGGACAAAAAGAAAAGTTCTCCCAAAAAACTGCTACAAAAAAAAATTGATGAATTAATATATTTTTCCACTTTCTTTGCTCAGATCACTAAATCAACTTCAGTCTTTATCAAAATCTTCAAATATTTGATTATTAAAGGTGATAGCTACAATGTTTCCATCAAAACTATATATATATTTTAAAATGATAAATCTACAGAACATTTAACATTTACCCTCAAACTTTTTTTTTTTACCCCAAAACTTGTTATAACATATAAATAATTGTTTTTATCAATTTTGGCGGGTCTAAACAGTAAACACTTACAGTCGTCCTCTAAATTGTTCATACCCTCCAATTAAAGAAAAGGCTAAATTCACAATAGTAAATCAAATAGCAAGAAACAAATAAGAAATAAAGATTTACAAAATTATAATTTATTGAAAGAAAATCTTTTGAATTTTGGTTGGAAATAATATTTTCTAAAGAAGAAGAAAAAAAAAACTATCCCAGACACATTGCACCTTTCCTGTGAAGAGTGGACCAATACTGGATATCAGATATCAGTACACTGTTAGAACAGACAGCCCTATTAAGTTGTATCCACTTACTTTCTTTTGTAAACTCCACTTACACTGAGTTTTGGACACAGAACTTAAAGGTACAGTATGTAAAAAAAAAAAAAAGAATCAAAGTCAGAAAAATGTGATATATAATTCAAAACAGTTTCTACTGATGTTTAATTGCTTCACTAGAATAGTTATGTTTATTTTCTTGGAATGAGTCATCTACTTGCTGGGTGGTGCACATATGAAGGCTACCATATTTGTGCCGCCATTTTTACTTCAGTGTCCCTGAATGGACAGAACAATGTGTGTGAAGTGAGAACACTCCGAACTTTAAAACTGCAGCACCAGAGACTGTTTAGGACAAGTAATGCCTTAAAAAGACATAAATAGTTCCCCATAGTCCAGTTAGAGCCACACCTGAGACCACTGGATCCACTCACAGATGAAAACATCTTCATGTCTGGGAGAATTCTGGCCTCTAACGGCCACCATGGATTCACAACAGTGGTTGGAATATGAAGTCATTTGGAAGAAAACATCTTTTCTTTCAAATACCCATCTTTACCACTAGATGTCAGTAATTCTTACATATTGTACCTTTAAGTTCATGAGTTTCAGATGTTTAACTTATAATTGTGAGTTTTCTTGACTTTTTTCAGGCCTTCATCATTGATTGAACTCACGCTCTTGAGTTAAAGCTTGCATGAACAAAAAGGGGGCGGAGCTATTTTCAAAACTCAACAAGCACCCCTGCCGGCGGCTTGCAGGAGTCGGATGTTAGGCGGCGCTGGACATCCGATTGGGCGGGGCCAGATAGTGAGGTTAGGGTTAGGGTTTATGGATAAGGGGAAGGGTTAAAATAAATGACTCAAAAACGGTAATGTGGGCAGAGTCGGATATTGGGCGGGGTCCGACTCCGCCCAATATCCGACAGCTTGGCGGTCAATCATTTGTCCTGCTGCTCGGAGAAGTCCTGTCTTTGTCCATTTTAGTATTTTCCAGGAGTGACGACACATGTGACACAACAAGATGGAAACGGTGGGACACGCCCAACTGGCTTCACTTTTAGTTCTTCAGAAACCAACGGGTGACGTAGCAGAAGGTTCGTCCTTCTCTATTAACGGTCTATGGTCTGAATTAAAGATTATACAAGATCACTTGAGTTCTGTTGGTATACAAATGAAAATATTAGTTTGTTTGACTAAAAAAAGAAGATTCCCAGCACAAAACAATAAGCTATAAGAACTTGAAGAAACTCAGTTGTGTTTTGACTTTACCTTAAATATTTTGTTGGCCTTACTCAAAATTTTAAAACAGCAAGGTTACAAATTATTTGAGTCAACTTGGGATTTCTTTCGGTGTTAAAAAAAAAACACAATAATATCGAACATCCCTAATAATTATTCAATCCTAAACTAACCTCCTGACTGACTTCCCTCCTCGTCTCCTCTGTAATCTTGCGCTCCTCCTCCTCCTCCTGCTGCTGCTGCAGAGGTGACAGTGAAACAGTAGCTATATTAAGCCGCCTCTGCTGCTGACTGTTGGCTTATTGTTTGCCGCGTAATAACAGCTGTCATCTGTGAGGACAAAGCGGTGGAAAATCCTCACAGCTGTCAGCTTCACTTTTAACTTTCAGTGTGAGAGAGGACACGGAGGTAAGGAGAGCTAAGGAGGAGGGATGTGGAGATGTTCGGCTGGTTGTCGTGCAGCCTGACAGTTAAGGTCCACTGATAAAGCCAGACTCTGATCCTATAATTACTCCACAGCCTGATTACAAATTTCTTCATGTAAGCAGGAATTCAGCTTTTGTTTCTCAGATTAAGCTTCCAAAAATAATCTTGTTCACACCGATTACAGATGGAGAAACTAATTAGCTAAGACCCAGAATGGGCTTCTGAAGCGGTTCTTATGATTTTCCAGGCTGAGCTGGATGTTTCCGAGTGCTTCACCAGCTGCTGCAGCTTTATTTGGTCACACATGGACCTGAATGGATTCCCACAGAAAAGATCTCAGCAGTGCAGCAACCTGCAAACTGAAACTTGTTTGTGATGATGGAGCGCCCCCCCCCTGCTGGAGGAACGGCCAGGGTGGAAATAAACGACTCCACGGGGAGTTTTCTTTCAAACTTTTTTTATTTTCTGATTGTTGTTTCCAGGTTGGGATGACTGGTTTTGGTTTGTTGGATTTTGGTCCAGATTTCATGGCTAGCTGTGTGAGAACTGCAACGCAGAAGGCTAAGCTCGTCAGTGCTGATGGATTTTCTCCCACTCGTCATGTCATTCAAGCATATTCAAATACGTTTAGGTGTGTTCAATCTTTTATCATGTAATAACATCATGCACCCTACATTATTGGTTTATAATTCCTCATTGTTATACATCATGAGTTTATGATTCTTTAGACACAAATACAACATATAAGCTTTCTTCTTGGTTGCCATACAGCATATGAACTTCTGCTTGAGAGAAGACATCAGCACCAAATGTACTGAGAATGTTCTAGTCCTTGATTGAAAATGTTTAAATGTGTTTAGGCCAAAGACTATAAAAACTAGAAAAGCACTTGGAGAGCGCAGACCGCCGCCAGGCAGCTCATGTCCCCCTCATATTGTGACTTACAACAAAAACTTATACTCCTGTATTCATTTAATCGACATCATTGGATTCCTTGACCATGAAAACATACCAACAGCATCTGGAATCATGCTTGTATCTCTATTACTTCAATAATTATTTCCAAAAATCCATATTTCCATAATGGCGGTTTTCTTCTGGATTTACCTCTGTCGCTGTTCAAGATGTATGGATTTATATGCAAGAATTCCAAAATGTGGCCGATCTCACAATGATAAAGAATCCTTCAAAAAATTCCTGAATCCAGAAGATGATCCGGATCACCACCAAAATTTAATGGGTTCATCCTTGGGCTGAGACACACGGCTGGGGAAAATTTCAGGTCAATCCGTCCTGAACTTTTTCTGTAAAGTTGCTGACAAACAGACACAAACCAACGCTACCAAAAACATAATTGTCGCAGGAAATAATGGACGTAGTATCCGGTTACATCTAAGAGGGGAAAGTGAAGCCAGTTGGACGTTTCCCACCATCGCCATCTTGCCGTGTTGTGTGTGTCAAAACTTCTGGAAAATACTAAAATAGTCAAAGACAAGGCCACTCCGAGCCACGGGGCAAATGATTGACAGCTAAGCTAAATGCTAACCGAGCTAATCGAGCATGAACAAGAATGAACGAAGATAGGTGGTTTAAAGGTAAGACACGCTCAGACTTGCTGTTAACCAGCTGAAAACCACCGTTTTGCAACTCTGCTACAGGCTGAGACCCCCTCATAGTTGACACGAAGGTAAACTTGACCTATTAAACCTAAAATGATTTTTGAACCTGGCTGTAAACTTGTTTATTTCTGCTGTAAACTTGTTTATTTCTGCTGTAAACATGTTCATTTCTGCTGTAAACATGTTTATTTCTGCTGTAAACATGTTTATTTGAAGTTGGCCTAACATTGGAGTCTGCGGGGATTTGCTCTGTTTTGGAGCCCCTAAAGGATGAAGACAGAACTTCAATTTTTGGACAACCAGGAAATGGCCTCACTGTTCTCCAGCAGAGTTTTCCCCTTGTTTCTGGATGCTGACACGGATGGGCTTTATGTTATAGTCTGTGATATATCGTGAGAGAAATTCGCCGTGGTAAAGATTTCTCATCTCACGATAAAAACGATAAATTCAATTTATCAGGTTGTATTTTACAGTAATTCATGTATATTTTTGCTTTTACTCCGTTTGAATAAGTGTCAAATTTGTTCTCATATTTCAGACTTGTTTGTTTAGTGTCACAACAGTTTTGCAGTACAGGTGTACTACTTAAACTTAATTGATGTAGTTTATGGCCTCTAGTATAATTTTAGGGAGCTCAAGACAGAATGTCATGATAGATTTATAATACAAACAATTAGGCTGATAATTTTTATTGTCACTTATCATTAACGTGATTAACAGAAAATATCGTGGTACATTTTTTATTACATATCGCCCATTCCTAATGCTGACAGAGATTAAAAGATTAATTTAAGGAACCTTAAGAGTGCCAAAAACTGGTTTGGAGTTTAATGTTAAGTTAAATTAATGTTAGATATGGCTGAGATTGAAGCAACCGTATGTTTTCATTACCCAGAATGCATTACAATGTAAACAACGGTGATTTATGAGTGAAACTAGTTTTTCAAATTTAAATTTAAATTTAAATCAAATTAAATTTGATTTGCATAGCTGAAGCAAATCTTCCTGCATGTGACTTGAACAATTGCATGTTAATGCTTTCTTTAATGTCTTATCTTTGTTCTCTTGCTGTTCCTTGTTCTCTGTTCTAGACCTTCACTCATGTTTTATTCTTTCCCTGCCTCCGTTCTGTCTGGTCGTGCTTTCTGGATTAAGTTCTGAGTAAAATTCTTGACTAGCAGCGCTCTTAATTTCTCATTTAGCTTTCTTCATTAACATAATCTGTTGTCCTCCACCTGGCAGAGAGCCTGCGTTTGTGTCCTGCACTAAATTTCTCAGCTGTTTTTGGTTGGGTTTGATAAAGAGCAACAACAGCAGCTCTGTTCACCAACCGTTCCTGCAGGCCTGGCGTTGTGTATGTGGCCGGTTAAAGTTTCTGTGTAACAGACCGTGAAATGCCAGCGCTTCATCCAATCGTCTGCTTGGTATTTTTGGATGAATATTTGGAAAAAGGCAGGTCTGCCCTTTTTCAAACAAAGCCTGGTAATACGAAGTCACACCCACAGTGATCCAGGGTGTCTGATGAGTGTGGACGCTGACAAGAGTTCAGATATGCCACCATTTGTCCTTTTTACATGACAAATAAGAATAAAAACAGACTTTCATTTCATGCTGATCACTGAGCACTAGATGAAAATTTAAAGAAATCTAACAAACAATGTGATCAGGACGGAAATTTCTCCTGCATGTTGTTGCTCAGCTGTGCACAGAGCTGGTACCCTGCACACCTCCCTCAGTTTCTAATTAACTGCTGCTGTAAATCACATTAAGCTGTGATTCAAGCTAAGTTGTAAATACTAAACTGTGCATGGAAACATAATGGCCTTGTATTTGAGGACATAAAAGAATCTGGTAAAAGTGTATTGTCCTTTAAACACAGTTTACTCCAGGATCGAACGCAGACTCTCATCCTTTAGAGGATCATCGTGTTGTTCTGTGACAGCAGCTCTGAACATCCCATTAGACCTGCTTTAACATCCGCAGCACAAACTGTCTTTGTTGGGCTGTCTGGTATCAGATGTAGAACATCAATAAAGAATCCGGGACCATCAGAAGCCGTTTGATGGATCTCGGTATGAGATTTGTGAAGCTGAGTGAGAAGACGTTCCACCAGGTGTTGGTTCCATATTGAAGAGTGGCTGTGCATCGACGGCAGTCTGTAACAAAATAAAACCTGCAGTTTGGATGAAAGTGACATTTTTAGGTGGAAAAATCTGTTTTCTGAGCACCTGAAACTAAATATTTGCAGCAAGTTTGACAGCGATTCTGTATGGAAGCCCATTGCAGCCAAGAGATTCTCACAATTATTAGATTTAAGGTTATTATTGAGATAAAAAGTCATAATGAGATTAAGTTATTGAGATAAGTTATCATTATTATTATTTTTACTATGAGATTAAAAAAAATCAAGCATCAATAAAATTAATTCAGTTAATTATTTATAATTAAGTTAGAATTTACAAGAATGGGCTTCGATATCTCTACGACGCGTCTTTCTTCTCTGATCCAGTCTACAGAATCCTGATGGTTAAATCTACCATGAAATACACTGTATTGCCAAAAGTATTTGCTCACCCATCCAAATTATGGGAATCAAGTGTTTATCAGTTCTGGGGCCACAGGTGTATAAATGAAGCAGTTAGGCATGTTTTTACAAACATTTATGAAAGAATGGGTTGCAGTGAATTCCAGTGGGGAACTGTGATAGGATGCCACCTTTGCAACAAACCCAGTCGTGATATTTCCTTACTCCTAAATATTCCACAGTCAACTCTCAGCTGTATTATAAGAAAATGGAAGTGTTTGGGAACGATAGCAACGCAGCCACGAAGTGGTCAGCCACGTAAACTGACAGAGCGGGGTCAGCGAATGCTGAAGCGCATTCTGCAAAGAGGTGGCCAACTTTCTGTAGAGTCAGTCACTACAGACCTCCAAACTTCATTTTACTTTCAGATCAGCTCAAGAACAGTGTGCAGAGAGCTTCGTGGAATGGGTTTCCATGGTGATCAGCTGCATCCATCCATACATCACCAAGTACAATGCAAAGCGTGGATGCAGACGTGGAAAGCAGCTGTCACTGGAGTCCAGAGCAGTGGAGGTGTCTGGGTTTGATGGTTGCCAGGACAACGGTTCTTGTCTCATGGCATTGTGCCAAGTGTTAAGTTTGGTAGAGGGGGGATTATGGTGTGGGGTTGTTTTTCAGGAGCTGGGCTTGGCCCTTTAGTTCCAGTGAAAGGACCTCCGAATGCTTCAGCATACCAAGACATTCTGGACAATTCCATGTTCCCAACTTTGTGGGAACAGTTTGGAGCTGGCCCCTCCCTCTTCCAACATGACTGTGCACCAGTGCACCAAGCAGGTCCATACAGATGCGGGCATGAAAAAGTTCCCCTTTCTGCCGACTGCCAGCCACTTACCAGCGACTTGTCTGCTAATTCAATCGCACAGAGAAACGCCTGCGTGCCCAGGGGAAACGATTTCAGAGCATAAATGAACGCCCGGATCGAGGACGTTTCGCACGCCAAGTTTGGACACCGTGCGTGATGACGTATTCGCGGGTAATAGTGCACTATTACTGCACCACTTCTGGCAGAAAAAGGAGGAACTTTTTCATGCCCGCATCTGTAAAGACCTGGATGCAGAGTCTGGTGTGGAGGAACTGGACTTGCCTGAGTCCTGACCTCAATCCCATAGAACACCTCTGGGATGAATTAGAGCAGAGACTGAGAGCCAGGCCTTCCTCGTCCAGCATCAGTGTGTGACTTTACAAATGCGCTTCAGGGGGAATGGTCAAAAATTCCTATAAACACACTTGTGGACAGCCTTCCCAGAAGAGTTGAAGCTGTTCTAGCTGCAAAGGTGGACCAATATCATATTGAACCCTATGGATTAGGATTGAGATGTTACTGAAGCTCTTATGTGAGTCAAGGCAGGTGAGAAAACACTTTTGGCAATATAGTGTATGTCTGCATTAACCTGATTTACATCATCTGGGTGCGTTCAACAAGTACACGCGGGGGCGTTCCCTTTCCTCACGCACTCCATCTGAGTAAGGCGACAGTTATAGGTGATTTCGTCTGGTTAGAGAATAATAGGAGCCAATCACTAATCGCGGGTGGGACTTTTGAAGGATGGGCGGCGTTTTGGCCGAAGTCGTTCACAGACTGTACACCGCTCGTACTAGCTGTCGCCGCCGCCGCCATGTTGTTTGACTGAAGCTTTTTGAGCTTGATAACATGTTTTGATAACTCGATCCTCTATGCGTGGTGGCTCTGGTGTCGCTCTGAGTTGCGTCCGGGGCGTCTTCGGTCCGTGAGTGGCTGGAGCGTGTCAGTCACGCGACTCATCCAACCATCAGTTAGCTTCCGACTCCTCCCCAAGATTCAAAACCAGGCAGCAGGATGTCTGCATGACAATAAAACCAAATACTGGTTTTTAGTCCCAGATTCTCTGGGATTCTCCCACAACTGAACAATGATTCAGAAAAGTAAGGTCCTGTTCTCTTCTGTTTCAGAAAATACACAAAGCAGCTTGTAGAAAATCCAGGAAGTGCTCAGACTAGAATGTCAGAGGGATGACCAGTTTTAGATATTTAAACAACACGAGGACCATCAGCGTCATCTGGATGTGCTGATGAAGCCAGATGAGCTCATTTTCATCTCAGATCTGCTCCCCGTCTCTAAACTCCTGCTCAGTCCCAAGGAGAAACTTCTGAATGGAACATCCACCTTCACAAACACGTCCAGGAACTCTATTTACACCCAGCCTCCTCCGAATGAAGGCGAGGATGAAATTCTCCTGCCGGAGGACACGGTGACTTTTCTTCTCACCTCCACATTCTTCCCCTTCTTTCCTCCATCTTTTTTGTTGAAGTTCATTTTCCCGTCCTGGCTACTGGAGTTTGCAGACCCCATCCTTCCTCCGTTTCCCTGCAGTGAGGTTTGATAAGACCTGATGACGCAGACATATTTTAGCTGAGGTCACGCTCACACACTTGGCCTCATTATTATTGCAAAGCCTTCATCTTTCCCCGTCTTCCTCATCAGCAGCGACTGCTTCGCTCATTCCTGGCATTGACGCAACAGAAAGTTTCCACTTCCTCTCGACCACAGAGCAGCTTTGAGGTGAACTGAAAACCGGACGCTCTGTTTTGGTCTTACAGCTCCCGGTGGATCCAGTTAAATGTTGAAAATCTGCTGCTCACCTTTAAATCTGAGAAGTGTGAAATGGAAATGAGTGTATTAGCTTCATGGTTCAGTTTCATGCATACGGAGCGTTTTCATGGGTCTGCTTCTGAAGTTTCCCTCCTGTTTTGAATCCTTTCCAGAATGGCAACAACACTGTTTTCTTTTTTTTTTTTTTTTTTTTTTTTTTTTTTTTTTTTTTTACTTGTCCTGTCCAGCATTGAAGCAAGCAGAATGGAAATCTGATTGCTTTATTCTGTTGAACAGTTTTGCTTTATCAAGCGGAGCTTTATGAACATAAGGCTCCACTTGATATCATGTTTATTCATTTTATTTCTTTATTTAAACATTTGTCTATTACACCATTCCATTTCATACTGCTGGGCCTGACAAGGGAGAAATGAAAGTGAATAGAGGTAATGATAGAAAGTGAAACAGAGAGAGAGGAGAAGGAAGAGGAAGAGAGAGAGAAGAGAAAACATGAATCCACTTACACAGTTCACTGGTACATCTGTACCGCGATCCCTAAACAACCAAGTCTCTGTTGGAAAACAAAACAAGCAATCCCCTACAGGAGTACCTGCAGGTGGCTAAATATCCTCAGATCATACAAACACACGCAGAACACGCAGAGAAGAGGTACAACCTAGTCAGCGCAATGGGAAGTAGAGAAGAGGTACAACCTAGTCATCGCAATGGGAAGAAAGAAAGGACGACCTAGTCATCGCAATGGGAAGCAGTGTCACAGTGTCAACATGCAAATAAAGGGTGCCCGTGGGAACAGTCATGCAGATGCAGCCTCGTCTCTGCAAGGAGGAGGAAGCCCGCAAGGCTCGCGACCCAGGCCCCCAGCAGCCACCCAGAGGCCCAGATCCCAGCTACCCCCCCAAGGAGCGGACATGCATCCCCCGAAGGGCGGCAAAAAGCGGCCCCAGCCGGAGCCCCCCGCAGTCTGGAGGCCCAGGCCCCAGCGGACCAAGACCAGCAGCTGCCGACCCCACCGGGCGCCGGGCGTCCCCCGGAGCGGAGACAGCGCCGGGCCCAGGGCCCAAGCGCCCAGGAGCAGCCACCCCCCCCGGACCCGGGCGGCCCAACCGAAACCCAGGAGGACCGGACCCCCCAGACGACGCCCCCCAGGGCAGGCCAGCCCCCACCCCAAAGTCCCTGATACACCTGACACCAGGGCGCCACCACCTCTCCCACCCCCCCACCCCGCCACCACGCCCACACACACACTCCCCACACACCCACCCCAACACTGGGCTGAAAATATACCGTCACCGCCCCCCACCGAGACACAGGCACCCAAGACATCAATACCGCAAGAGCAACCACATACAAGATACAGATCCCCCTGCGCCCGCCCCGCACAAAAAACCCCGGAAGCCACAAACAAAACCGCACCCCCCACCAAAGCGCCCGGCCCCCAACCAACCCGCAGCCACACCGCACCGCACCGACACCAAGATGCCCGGCACGAATACCGAGGTACGAACCTCCGCCCACACCGCCCAGCCCTACCCAACACCTCCGTGTACCCCCCCCACACACGCACACACCCACCCACTCCGCTCTCCGACCTTACATACCCACACTCACTCCTCTCTCCACCCCCAACACTCTCCTCCCTCCACTGTCCACACCTACCCCCACCTCCTCATACCCTCTAACACACACATGCACTCCCCCCACATAACTGCACCAACCCCTCCCCACCCCCCCACACATACGCCCCCACCTCCCTATACCCCCAATACCCCATACAGTCCCCCCCCTTACATGTCCAACCCCGCCCATCCCTCTGACCTATCACACTCCCGCCCTTCCTTCCTTCAGCCCCTCACGACCATCCCTACTAGACACTCACGAGCATGCCACTCCTTCCTCCATCCCCCCTTTCCTTCAACCACTTACCCACATCTCCTCCCTCTTCCAGCCCAAGTTCCTCCCTCCCACATTTCCTCCTTCACACTCTCATTCATTATTCTCACATACCCACCTCTCTCTTGCCCTGCCCTCGTGCCTCCTGAGTGGTAGCTCGGGCCGGGGAAGGAGCCGCGAGTTCCAAGCCCCCAACACGTTCCCCCCACCACCACCCCCCATCCCCCACCCCCGGACGCAGCAGGCCAGGCATCCCCCAGGCCAGCAGACACTGTTTTCTAAAGAAATAAGGCTGCAGCTCTGGCAACCACAGCTGCTGATGCTTCGGGTTTCAGTGGGTCGGTCTATAAGTCGATAAAACAGTTCAATAAAATGACTTTTTTTTTAACCAAAGAAGTAAGAACATTTAAGTTTTCAATCTGATTCATTGTCAGCAGCGACGCCTCCTCTAAACCACAAACATTTCAAGAAATGTCCTCCGGCATCTGAGTGATGCTGTTGCCATGGTGATAAATTAGAATTTCCTGCTGAATTAAATTTCCGTGAGTTTTATTAAAGACAGTAGTAATCAGATGCAGCATTAATTAAAGCGCAGGACTGATTAATCATGCTGAATTAGAATGAAGGTGTTGAGTTTCAGATGTTTGGACCTCAAAGCTTCTGTCTCCTCAACAACCACCATAAACTCTGAAAATTCATCCAGCGGATCAGGTCACAGTTAGAAAGCAAACTGGCAAGAAAAACATTCTGACCGGCTCATTAGAGTAAATCTAATTTCCAAGTTATGAAGGAAATGAATGAGAATATGAGCCTGAAGCTCCATTGGCAGGTTTTAAAGGTCTGACTGTTCAGGCTCGGTCGTATTTAACAGAGTTTATAAGAGACGACTTGCTAAAGTTCAAAGTGAGGGGGGGAAGGAGGGAGGAATGGGTTTGTTTTGGATTTTGTGTTGTTTGTTTTTTTGGTTTTATTGGAATTGGAGATGTGAGTTTTGTTGTCTAAGTGGGATTAGCTTGACTGTTATTGTGTGAGGGGGTCGCGTCATGATGCTCTGCAACAGAGGTTCTCGTCATTTTTTCGTGGTTCGGGGGATTCTGATCTTTTCACGTGGATCCGAGATTCTCATCTCGATATGTGGATCGGGAGAATCTGGGGTTGATTGTGGAATAGGAGATTTTGTATTATATGTTGATTCAGATATGTTCTATTATCTTGTTGTTTTGATGGTGATTCTGATCGAGAGATGAAGATGAGGTTCAAAATTCTATTCATTTGAATGTGATGATTCAATTTCTTTTAGTGGGATTGGAAGTTTTGATTTTCTTTTTGTTGGAATTTGTCATCATGATATGGTTGAATGGAATAGAGGGTTATTGAGATGTTTGGTTGGATGAGAGTTTTTACTTGATTTTTCTTTTGATGATGATTTTCATTACGTGATAATCTGGACCCGGGAATTTTGTTCAGGGTTGGTTGGGATGATGATGTTGTTTTAGTTATGTTAGTCAAGTGATTATTTTCATGTTTGAATGATAAGGTTTAATATTATTTTCATGAAGTTGGATTTTAAGATAATATTATTATTATGTTTTATATTGATATTTTATTTTTAAGGAGTGGGATCTAGAGATTGATTTCACTGATTATGAGGATGAAAATTTTATTTTGATTTTTTTGTTTATGAGAAAATTTTTTCTCTTAATTAGGAGAGAAGAGTCACTTTTTTCTCATTTGGATGGGGAGAATCTCTTATTATTATGATGTTGTAGGAGATTTTATTATTATTATGATTAAGATGAAGAATATTATTATTATTATGTGGAAGGAGATATTCTCGTCACGATGAATTTATAAGAGAAATTATCCTCATTATCTGATGGAGAAATATTATCTTTTTATTATGTTGTCGCGAGAGAATTTCTTCTCCTGATGAGGCGAAAGAAAATTTTCTTATTATGTTGTGATGGGGGGGACTCTTCTCCTCAGGGAGGGAAGGAGAGATTTTTTCTTTTTTTGTTGGTGGAGAAGTTAATCTTTTTTTGTTGGAATGGGAAAGATTATTTCCTTTCAATATGAATGAGAAAGACTCATATTCTTATTTTGTTGTGGGGGGAAATTCTTTTCTCTTAGGTGGGAGGAAAGAATATATTTTTTTTTTTTTTGATTGAAAGAATTTATTTTTTTTTAATTTGAAGGAGAAGATATTATCTTTCCCTTTTGTTTGGAGTGGGTTTTTTTTTTTAATAAAAAAAAAAAATCCCCCCCCCCAATTTTAATAAAAAGTAAATTTTACCTTATAAAAATAAAATAATTTTTGAACCAGGCTGTAAACATGTTTATTTCTGCTGTAAATATGTTTAATCCTGTTGTAAACATATTTATTTCTCCTATAAACATGTTTATTTCTGCTGTGAAGCTGGCCTTTTTAAAGCAGAACTCAGTAACTTCAGCTTGGGGCTCCTCCTACTGGTCTCCTAAAGTTGATAAAGTTTTATCCCTGAATTTACAGGGATATATTTCTAAGCGTTTACTAGCTTGTTGATGCTACTTTGCTACGTTGGTAGCAGTAGCTCATCTCCCTCTGCTCAAAGCAGCGTCCTGTGTCTCCTGCAGTGGGACGTTTTACCCGCGTTTTGCAGGTAGCAGGTAAGAATACGAACTTTTATTTACTTTTCGTGGACATGACAAGTGATTATTGAGCTTATTCGGCCACGAAGCTCTGTGTTGCTTCACCCGGCGCCCAGGCAGCGCAAGCTACATGAACCAGATCTTCACTCTGGTTCAGCAAAGAGCTGGTTTTGAGAGCCAGGAGCTGGTGTTTAAATGGTGGGAAGCTAAAGAATCCGTTTTTAGTCTGGCTCTGGTGCAAACCAGAACTGAAAGCAGCTCGGTGGATAGGGGACCTGAATGCCATATAGTGTATTTTGCTATCACAAGATCTATGTCGGGTCTGCTTAGGCAAACTTGCAAGTGCCACTTACAGGCCGGACACCAGGGGGAGGCTAGGAAACATTAAATCGCTCCGTAAAGACTTTGTTTAGCCCTACAGGCATTCTCAAAAGCATTTATTGAGATGAAAAAGTTACTTAGGGCGCATTCACAAAGCTTTTTTGATTGGAATCGGAGTCCGTTTGCACGGAAAGTCCGCTTCATTTAGGGAAGTTGTGAATGCGCAAACGGACTCTGATCCGGAACAAACAACCGTACTCGGTCCGCCTGCAAACGCAGGTCTCGGTCCGATTCAAGTGGACCAAAGACAGAAAGTGGGCTACAGATTGCATTGGCATTGTGGGTCAAACGCTGGACAACGTACTTTGGGTTGCGGTATTTATGAATATTGCTCATGTCTGGTGTTAGGTTTGGGGGAAATAAAACTTTTATTTTTTTTTTTATTTAATTAATTTCATTCTCCTCTATATATAAAATATTTTTTTTCTTGGAGGAAAAAAAATTTGTGAAAACTTCTTTTTTCTGCATCTTCTCCTCCCCCCCCCTTACTCCAACAACAACACCAACCTACATTCTTCTTCTTTCTCCTTTTTCCTTTCTCTTTTTTATTTCGTATTCCATGACCTCGTTCTCCCCCCCCACCCCCCCCCCCCCCCCCCACCCCAAAACCCCCCACACCCCGAGACTCGCTCACTTTACTTTTTTTATTAAACCCTTATTTTTTCTTTTTTATGGGAGTTTTTTGGGATTTTCCCTGTTTTTGAACCCCTAGTGGGTGAAGAAAAAATTACAATTTTCGGACAACCTGGAAATGGCCTCACTCTTCCAGCTAGGTTTAAATCTTTCTCCTCTTCTCCCTTTCTCCTAGTCTTGTTGTGTCGTATTGTCGTTTTGTCGTGGGGTATTTTTGTTTTAAGGTTAGGAATGGGGAAGGGTTAGATTTTATTCTACCCTCCTTTCTCTGGTTGGCGTGTCGTGTCGTAATGTAATACCACCCCTCCCCCCCCTCTTTCCCGCCGCAGATATACCCTTCTCGCCTAGTTTGCCCCTTGGTCATGAATTTACACATTTAAAAAGATGAGAAGGACGACAAATTCACGAAACTACGTAAAACATAAAACTTTATTAAATCACGTGCTTTCCTTTCAGCTTTGTTTCCCTCCACCCGACACTTTACTGGAAATCTATCGTATTTACATGAACACCGATGTTCTACTCAGTCGCCTCGGTAGATCAGACACAGCCTGTATTTTTTCCATGCAGATAAAAGTGTCTCTGCTGCTTGAATTCTGCAGCTTTTGTCCGGCAGAAAATCAAGTCTTCAGGACTTAAACCTGACATCCATAAAAATCCATAAAACTCCCCAATAGGCAGAGTCCCAGCCCACCTCCCCTGCAGCGGTGCATACATCCACTCCTCTATACGCCTCTTCATGTGTAATTAGATTAGGCTGAACATACTCCATGTGGCCCACATAACATCTCCAGCAGCTCTGTTTTCATCTCTGTTCAGGCTTTGGTTTTTACTTCAGCTTCGTCTTTGCTGTTAGATGCCGAAGCCGACGTCCAACAATAGACAGGCCAAATGCATGGCAGCCATCCAGGGCCTCACAGGAGGGGACGCAAAGCCCTCCAGGCAAAAATCATGTGCCTATAACAAGCCCTAATGCACCTCAGAACAACACGGGAAAGTATATCTTAGATGAGCCCCCACTATGTTCAGTGTTTTACCTGAAGACCTCTGTCTGTCGAGCAATGTGGGTGAAAAAGAAACGAACAAACCAAAACCCAGAAACACATGAAATATACATGAAAATGTATATTTTTGTTTCAAAAAAATATTGAACCATGAACTTTTTGTATCTTTGTACTATATATATATATATATATATATATATATATGTATATAAAACAAAGATTAAACAATTAAAAAAATAAATAAAAGACACAAAGGACCACACAACAGCAGTGTTAAAATCCAGAGAATAAAAGTGGGTCTACACGAAACATGGAGGGGCAGAGCGTTCCAGAGTCTGGAGGATGCCCTGCCCCCCCCCCCGGTTTTACTTTTAAGTCTGGTCTTTGGGACATAAATCAACCTGATGAGTTTCTGTTCCCAGGTCTCCTCTCCTTCAGCCTCACTGCTGTCCAGAACCAGTTATAGTCCCAGGTTGATATTTCCGGAGGTTTGGGGATCTGGTCCCATCTTGTCAGGCAGAAGGTTCAGAGTTAACATCTTTGTTTATTCTGACAGAGAAGCTGAATCAACGCTCTACTTTCTGACTGATTTTTGAATAAATAAGACTGGTATTTGGGATCGGCTCCAACCCGAACTGGACTAGCTGGTACAGAAAAACAAATGAACGAAGACTGGGATCATTGTGATGAGGCCAGGATATAATGAGCTTCTGGTAAATTTGGTCAAAAAAGGAGCTCAAATCAGCATTGTTATCTTTTTTTTTCTTCATAATTTCATCTGTTGGTATAAAAAATGTATCCTGTTTTAAAGCTTCCTGAAGTGTCGACTTGAACTTCAGTTAAAGCAAGTGGGAAACAGAAAATCTAAAAAGGGATTTTAGCTTTAAAAATAAAGAGAACATGGATGTGCAGTGACCTACATTCTCATGTAGATAAATGAATTTAGTTTTGTAACTCTTAATGTGATGGTACAAGTTTCATTTTTAATTTCCACCATCAACCGTGGCTCTGTGTAAGATCAGGCAGAAATAGGTCCAACGTGTGACTGGAGGCACTTACTGTGCTTCTTCTTCTGCTGATTATCTGTAAATATGGTTAGAATTTGCTTTAGATTTCTATGGAAGGCTGCCTACTCTGGGAAAATAAGTTTCACACCGTTATCTTCCTCACAGAAAACCACCAGCAGGCTTCTTTACAAGTCTCAGTATTTGCAGGAAGCAACTGTGGAGTCTAAAGGTCCTGCAGAATAAGAACATCACTCTTTCTTTTTTATTTTGACCGGACACAATCCCAGTTGTAAAATCTGCCTCTGCATCTCAGCAATGCAAAACATCTCTAGCTTGTTCAACCTGATTTCACAAAAGTGAGCAGGAACAACCTTGAGGCCTAACACTCATACAGTAATCCTCAAAATTATTCATATCCTCCAATTAAAGAAAAGGCTAAATTCACAGTAGTAATTCAAATAACAACAAACTAAAGAAACTAATAATGAATAAAAATTTACAAAATTATAATTAAGTGAAATAAAATATTGCAGTTGAATTGTGGTTAGAAATCATTTAAAAGCAAACAAACAAAACAGCCCTAAACACATTGGAGCACCTTGCCCATAAACAGTGGACCAGCATACCTGTCAACAGGTGTAGAAGTCTTTTTGAGCGTTACAGAAAACACCTGATTTCCTCAAATGTTGCTCAGCATTCAAAGAACAGCCACATCATGCTTGTTTACTTGTTATATTTTTTGTGTGTTTGTTTTTAATATTTCTTTTGAACCACAATTCAAAATCACTGTCATGATTTTCATAGAATTTTTATTTATTACTTTTGTCGATTTCAACTTATTTCACCGGCAGCTGATTTTTTTTTCCCTCTTTAATTGGGGGGTATGAATAATTTTGAGGATGACTGTATACGTGTCCCCTACACGTCACTGCTCCAAATTATGTGCTGGTGATACCAGTCACACAATGTAAAGTCCAACAAGTCCTCCAAAGAATTATGCCCTTATAGGTCATAACTGCACTTTATTTATTTTTTATATTCATTTATTTACATTGTTGTGTTGTAAAAGTTTCTCAATAACAGTGTTGGATTGGATAACTCATCCATTTCTATAGCAAGTAACTGAAAGTAATAATAATAATAATAGATTAGATTTATATCACCCTTTTTCTTGCAGGACACTCAAAGCGGCCAGAGATGAGACTTAAAGGCATCGATTCATTCTTTCTATAAGTTGCGAATTACCAACTCCTGCCTTTCGTTGCAAATGGCAATGTTTGTCACACTTAAATGTTGGAGGGTCACATTGGAGGCTTTTCCAGCATGAACCGCCTTTTTAAAAGAGTGATGACATAGCAGTTAAAAACTAGTTTATCCCGTTGTTGGCATTACTGCATATGTAAATACTCCAAAGAAAAAAACGGCATTTTTTACAGCGGAGTATTGTTTTGAAACGCCAGACCTCACTTCCTCAGTAATACAGTTGGGTCCGGTGATGATATGGAGCTTTACCCAGAGACCACGTTGACTTCATTTTGATTGGCTACACCTTATTTGGCTATGACCTTATTTGGAGAATCTAGGTCAAGCTACGGTCGGAGTTTGCTAAAGGCTAACTGCTAGCAACATGGGCACTTCAGACAGTGTGAGCTACGTTTATCAGACAAGACAGCATTTAGAAAATAAATAAACTAACAGGTAATGACAAGGTTGTGGCCCCCTCCCTCAGTGTTGCTGCAGAAGTTTTCTTTTAAATCCATTTGTTTGAAAATCCAGACCTGACTGCACAGAAGTTACTACTAGCTCCATACACGAAGCTGAATCAGACAGGGAGGGGAGGGGGGAGCGGACGGTGCATAAACCGTTAGGAGAGAGAGAGGGGGGGGGGGGGTGCTGTTTACTTGATAGTGTGCTCTTATTGGAGCAATTAAATTACGTAGAATGATAGAACTACGTAGAATGATAGAACTACGTAGAATGATAGCCTGCTGTCTGATTCAACTGTTTCTGAGCAGAGAGACAAAGCTGACAGACCATAAACAGGAACTTTGATTCTCACTCTGGACATTCACATGGCCTCATCAGTGCACAATAGATCATATTATACACCGAAAACCCCAGAAAAGTGAAATTTGATGTCATGGCACCTTTAAGGTCATGCCACAGCATCTCAATGGGATTCAGGTGGGGGCTTTGACTAGGCCACTCCAAAGTCTTCATTTTGTTGTTCTTAAGCCATTCAGAGGTGGACTTGCTGGTGTGTTCTGGATCATTGTTCTGCTGCAGAACCCAAGTGCGCTTCAGCTTGAGGTCACCAACAGATGGACGGACATTCTCCTTCAGGATTTTTTGGTAGACGGCAGAATTCATGGTTCCATTTACCACAGCAAGTCTTCCAGGTCCTGAAGCAGCAAAACAGTCCCAGACCATCACACTACCACCACCATATTTTACTGTTGCTATGATGTTCCTTTTCTGAAATGCAGTGTTACTTTTACACCAGATGTAATGGGACCTACACCTTCCAGAAAGTTCCACTTTTGTCTCGTCAGTCCACAGAGTATTTTCCCAGAAGTCTTGGGGATCATCAAGATGCTTTCTGGCTAAACTGAGACGAGCCTTTATGTTCTTTTTGCTCAGCAGTGGTTTTGGTCTTGGAACTCTGCCATGCAGCCATTTTTGCCCCCCAGTCTCTTTCTGATGGGGGAGTCATGAACACTGACCTTCATTGAGGCAAGTGAGGCCTGCAGTTCTTTGGATGTTGTTCTGGGGTCTTTTGTGACCTCTTGGATGAGTCGTTGCTGTGCTCTTGGGGTCATTTTGGTCGGCCGGCCCCTCCTGGGAAGGTTCACCACTGTTCCATGTTTTCACCATTTGTGGATAATGGCTCTCACTGTGGTTCTCTGGAGTCCCAAAGCTTTAGAAATGGCTTTGTAACCTTTTCCAGACTGACAGATCTCAATTACTTTGTTTCTCATATGTTCCTGAATTTCTTTGGATCGAAGCATGATGTCTGAGGATCTTTTGGTCTACTTCACTTTGTCAGGCAGGTCCTATTTAAGTGATTTCTTGATTGAGAACAGGTGTGGCAGTAATCAGGCCTGGGTGTGGCTAGAGAAACTGAACTCAGCTTTCCAAAGATGTGATAAACGGCAATCACTTTTTCACACAGGGCCATGTAGGTTTGGAATGTTTCCCCCTTTATAATAAACATCTCCATTTAAAAACTGCATTTTGTGTTTACTTGTGTTATCTTTGTCTCACCTTTAAATTTGTTTGATGATCTGAAACATTAAATTGTGACAAACATGCAAAAAAATAAGAAATCAAGAAGGGGGCAAACACTTTTTCACACAACTGTAAGTTTCATAAATTTCTTTCATTGTATGAGAACTTGTAAAGAACTAATGAGATTCATTCATTTGTCAAAACCCAAGTCAGTCCTGCAAGTACAAACTTCTAGGCCCATCTTATATTTTCTCTCTTTCTGACTAGAAAAGTTTCCCAAAACCTTTGTTCTCAGTCAGTGTTTGGTTAGGTTTAGGCAACATTTGCATGCTGGCAAAGACTATAATCCCATCTAGGAAACTCACAGAGAAGCAGAGTTATAAGAAAAACCTTCCACTTAATTAAACCACCTTCCAGTCAGGTTGTTGTGATGCTGATGAGGTCTGGCCGAACCGCGTCCACACAGCCTGAAGCTGATGAGCCGAGCTGTTTGCAGAGTTAATATCTACTGAATCCTAAACCGAGAGAATCTGTGCTGATTTATTTGTTGCTTAATTAGTCTCGACTTTGTTCAGATTTAAACTAAAACTTGCTGACTGTCCTCATTATGAGTTTTTGTGTCACTGTGGGCTGACTGGAGGGAACCTGCAGGATGTGGTTTTTGTTCTCCGTCCTTGGCGGACCTGCGGGGTTCTGCTGGATTGGCTCTGATTACACACATAGAGGTCGTACAAATCTCTCTTTCTACAGGCACTTTACAGGAAGTGTTGAGGTGGAGAAAATTTGGGGGCATTTCACTACACCAGAGAGCTGTAACCATGGCAACAAGCATCAAAGATGACAGCATGAGGCTGCGCGGGCGTTCACGGACACACACACATGCAGTAATCGGAGGAAATTTTCAGCGAGCTCTGTCAGAATCTGAATTTACTACAAAGTGAACTATATTTGCTTTCACCTGTTTGGATTCTGAAAACTAAATTTATGCACCGCAAATTAGTCTGCCGACTTGTTGCTGCATGTCTGCTGCAGAGTGGGCTTAAGCTGCCAGGAAGACACGGATATACAATGCTGGGAGAAATAACATGTGATTAATTAGAAATGTTCAACTATACAAGCCTCATCCTGACAGTACCGGCTGCTCGTGATAACTCCCAGCAGTTCTGGGGGGGGTTAACTGCCTCCCCACTGAGCCCTTTATGGAAAAATTCAAGGTTAAGAGCTTCCTGAGGATCAATACAAGGAGGCTGCAGCCAAAATGCAGCTTTTGTTTGGAGTTGACAGTAAGTTTTTTCTGAAGTTTTGACCTTTTCAAGGCTTTCAGTTCATTCCTTTCCACTTCACCCGTCTCTTCTGACAAATGGATGCAAGTTAGAACAAAACATCACATCATACATAAACACTAGCATACAGCAGTGATTCCCAACCGGGGGTACTCGTACCCCTTGTGGTACATGAGTACATGACGGGTACATGGAAACATTTAAGCCCTGATTTTTGAAAGGTTTACGTGTACTGAAACGAACACTATCTTCATTACACACGCAATAATCTGCTGAATTACAGACGGGGCAAAAGGAGATCTGCGCCTGTTGTCTGCTGTAGATGAATATGCAATATGGGCGTTTCTCCCAGGGCGTGCAAAATATTGGGAGGAGACTATGCAAACAACTCAGCTTTCACACGCAATGTGATTTATCAACCGTGCAAAAAAGCGGGTGCAAAAAATTGCACCTAAATTCATTTAGGCCCAATCCCAGCATTCCCCTACTTTCAACCACTAGCCCTCGCCCGCTATCACTACACCCTTGAGTTGAAGCCACTCGAGTTGAAGCCAGGAATTGGGACGCCACTTGCTGCATTTACATTCAGGCACGTAAGCGCCTGCGTAGGGATGTTTGCACATACGTGGCTTACCATAATACCACACCCAACAGGGTTCCTGTTGTTCCCTTTTCTCTGGCCCTTGCCTCTGGCTTGTTAGCAGTTAGCCAGTCTGTCTATTGTCTACCAGGATTTCATCCGCAATAAAGCAGAACGTTCCACAAGCAGCGAAACTTACCGACAGAAATGCAGGTGAGTCCCTAACAGCTGGACTCAGCTCCTTTCCAAACGTAGTGATGATGTCGTCTTTGCCTGGTTTAATCCAGACTAGTGAAAGTTGCTCCTGTGTGGAGGTGGTGAAGACGACACGGAGCAGAACCTGCGACAGACAGCAGACTGATGGGACCATTTTGGTTTGAACAAAGAGTCTCAACAAAAGTTTAAGCCGCTTTCTAACTAAAGTTTTTCAGGCAGATTTCAAATGAGGTCCAACACGGATAATATCCATGTTTTAACAAGAAAAATGCCGTTTCCGGGTGATGACTCCCTTGTCAAGTTATTGTAATGGTAATAGAAACAAAACAGCAACAATGAGTCAGTATTTGTTTTATTCATCATCAATATACAGATTTATGCAATATAATTTAAAACACAACGATCTCTGTTTTGTCTCTGTTTTATGAACGATATGAGTGTTTGGCAGTAGACCGCAGTACAAACAGGCTTTTTGCTCCCTGGTTGCCTAGCAACTGCCAATGTTTGTAAATGGGAAACCATCTATGCTCAAATGGCTGGAAGATGCTGCTGCAGGACTGCAGACATGCAGCATTGGGACAAAATCATTTCTCATGAGGTGTGAGGGCAACTCGTCAAGTTTTTATCTAATTAAATAACAATCAACATCACTGTTTAACAGGGTTATTCTAGACATGAATCAGAACATCTGCAGCATCATGGTATTTTTATTTATTTATTTTGCACACAGAACACAAAAATAAGAACAACAATAAAAAAAGACCAAAAACAAAAAAAAAGTGCAGGAAGAGGCAGAAAAGCCCAAAAAGGCTTGTTTTAAAGCCTCCACCTTTTCAATAAAAAAGTGTATTTAAAGCCGACATTGTGTCTTTTTATTTTATTTTGTTTTTTGCCAATGGCATATTTTTAAGTTTAGATCAGCTCCTGCGCTACTCCTCTCCCGACCCGGTTCCTCCTCTCCCGACCCGGTTCCTCCTCTCCCGACCCGGTTCCTCCACCCGAGACCGCGGCTGCTCTGAGGTTGCTGACCTGCATGAAGTTGCCCCCCCACCCCACACAAAACTCAGTGAGAGTAAGTCACGTAACATTACAAAAACTATTGATACTATTTTTTTTACTAGCCTCTTCGTACGGTCCACAGAGAAACCTGCTGCATTGTTTTTATTTTATAGTTGTTATATTTATCTTCTGTTAAACTTTTTATTTGCTTCATATTATATCTCTGGAACTAATATCTCTCTATCAGGTCAAATTTCATTTTGCATTTACCACATGCTCTTCTGAACTTTCCATGGCACAGCAATAGCGCAGCTGAATCCTCATTTAAATACTGCTGTTTGCGCCTGTTACAGATCGCATGTGTAATCTTTGTAGATCACCCGCAAATGCTGAGGAGACAACGCACGCTATTTCTCAGTGTGGCAAAGCAATTACTGCTCTTTACTTGGATTCTTTGTAAATCAGGGCTTTCATATTTTGTTGCCCAGATAACTGGACAGCATTCACTGTGCCGTAACAGCTGTTTCCACACTACCTCCACATCTAGAGGAGCTCATCCTAACCAAACTCAGATGTCCCGTTAAAGCTGAATGATGAAAAAAAAGTAAAACTGAGTTATTTTTTCAGTGTTTTGTTCCTGATTTTCTCAATTTAACTGTCTGTTTAAAGGTATTTATTCGAAAGAGCTCCATTTTTTGATACAAAGTGAGGTTTCTTTACGTTTTTATGAAGTATTTATTTATCTACGTAGATGTTTAATTTGAACTGAAAATACTAAAATACCTGAGAATTAAATGCTCAAGTTAGGACATTTAATGAAATGATTATAGTTCAAATATCAATAATTGTACATTTTGCTTTTGAAAAATCATTAATACATTTGATCATCTGGTTCTTTGGAGGTTTTTCAGTAGGACATATGTCCCTCCAGGGTTACCATAGAGTTGGCAGATTGGTGGCTTTTTGTGGGATTTGTAGTCTTTGGGGAAGAATAAAGCGGTTGCACGCGTACCTGCCATTTTACCTTTGTTGTGATGCAAACTGTTGAGTTAGATGAATCCAGTAAGCTCAGTTACGTCATTATTCACCCCACGATTAAAACAGAATGAAACCAAATCTACACGATCCATGTTTATTGTGTACAGAAATGGGCAATACCATAATTTTTCATATATGACAATACTTTTTGTCCCTTAAAAGAAAATGATTGTACAGTTTGCATTTATCTTGAATGCAAGGGCAATACTGAATAAAAGTAAAACCTGAGAACAGAGGTATTTGAAGTCGGGATGCACGATATTGGAATTTTAGCCAATATCAGATATGCCGATATTTTAAAAATCATGGGGTCGATAACCAATATTGATACTGATATTAAAGCTGAAAAACTAAGCAGTCATTGCAAATAGCAGTTTTGCTATCCGTTTCTGACGCTTTGAAAAATAGGGTTGGGAAAAAAATACCGATATACTGAAATATTGTGATATTTTCATATGCCAATATCAAATCGACATTTAAAAATGCTGTTTCGATCTATTTTATTTACAAAATCTCGCAAGATTTTATGAATTCACATGAGATTTGATAACAGAACAATGAAACATTGCAAGATTTCATTAGTAAAATAGATCGATATTGCATTTTTGAATGTCAATATAATTTTATCGCAAAATTCTTGTGAATTCTCACACGATTTTATAACAGAATGATGAAACATAGTGAGATTTTATTAATAAAATAGATTGATACCGTGTTTTTAAATGTCAATATGATATAAGCATATTAAAAAAATTGCGATATTTCAGTGTATCAATAATTTTCTCCCCACCCCTAGTCTTTAGAAATTTTAAAGTCTGTGAAACAAAAGTGTTTAAAGAAGAAGAGTTTTTTTTTTTTTACTTTAGAAACAGCGGGCTGATTGGTTAAATATCGGTGAGAAGGCCGATATCGGTGAGAAGGCTCAGTTTAAGGCCGATATAGGCCGATACCGATAGGGGGGCAAAAATACCGTGTATCCCTACTTGAAAGAAATGCTTTTAAAACAATTAAAAATTATTTTGATGTGTAAATTAAACAAAATTAAGATTTAAAACTTTTTAGTTGTCAAATAATTTAAGTACAGGCTAAGATTATTTACACTCATTATTTTACTAAAAAAATCTCGGGAAATCTTTTGTAGATCGATACCACATTTTTAAAATATCAGTATATCGGTATATGAAAATATCACGATATTGCATGTATCAATATTTTTTCCCACCCCTAATAACTGAACAGGATATCACGAGATTTCGTTCGTCAAAAAAATGGTGCGAAAGTAGCAATATTTTCCAATGTCACATTTTAATGTCGATATCGGTCAATAATATCGGTAGGTTGATAATAAAGGACATCTCTAATACATTTCCTTCTTTATTTCAGTTGTTTGGTCTGACACTGGTGCATATGGGACAGAAAATATTAATAAACTGTCCTCGTTTCCTGACTCTGACAATAACGTGGGAATTTTTTACTTCCTCAGGGAAGAAACTACTTATTGTGCAGTTTTAAACCCTCAGTTAGCAAACCTGTAGCAGCTGTGTGAGTGTGTGTGTGCGTGTGCATGCCTGCAGTCAGGTGTCCAACTGTCCCTGTCAGCCAGGAAAAACACACCAATAATTACAGGATGTGAAGCAGGGGAGGTTTGTGAGAGAGAGAGGGAGAAAGTTTCCTCCATCAGCTGAAGACAGACCGGATAACGACACACAAATACGGCCTAAAATACACACACACTGTACGCTACAGTCAAACAGCTCATTTCTGCGGCTCGTTCTGGACGTCTCCACTTACCTGGACTCGGTTTAACGTGTGAGCCTGGAGCAGAGGCGTGTGATGGGATTCATGCATAGGCATCCATTTGGATCATGTGCAGAAATTTCAGTCGATCCACGCCTCTCTGCTAACGACGATGACTCGACACTTTTCAACCAAACTTCTGTTTATGGCCAGACGGGTGGGGCTGGACCTTTATCTGCCGTGTTTAACATCATCTTATATTTGGTTTGAAGCTCTTTGTTTTTACGTTGTGGTCATTTTCTTCAGTTTGATAGTTTAAATGTCTCTCTGTTCTGTTTAACATCACTTTGTCGTCACTTTGGGTCCATTATTGACAGCCGAACAGCTGGTCTCGGTCTCACCCTGGATCAAGAACTGGTTCTCAGACTTGAAGAGCCATAAGAAACCAAAAAGATTGCCCAACTAATTATTTGAATGACTTTAGGTGGAGCTGCTTTAATGATCATCCTCCCACTCTTAAAGAAAAAAAAAAAAGGTAACTGAGAGTCTGTAATTGTGTTTTTCTTCCTTCCAGCGTTTCAGTGTAATCAAATCCTCACAGTCATCAATACATCACAGCTGACAGGAAGCACACACACTATGCATCTAATGATTACAGGCCGAGCAGAAAGTGTCACACACACCTGTCGTACCGTGACAGCAAACACACACACACACACACACACACACACACACACACACACACACACACACACAAAAGAATGACTACAGTGTCCTCAGGCTGATTCCTGCTTTCATTTCCATCTGACAGAGTGATGTCTGCTGCTGCTATCCTGCAGTGTCAAAGATGGTAGGGCCAACCAAACTGCACCGTTACCACGGCAACCACAGTAAATACACCAAACATGGTTGTGTTAGTGCTGCATAAGGCCTGGGATATACTTGCTGTGGACGCAAACGTTCACGCAAGCGGTCTGCGTCGTCTGTGAATATACTTGCTGCAGCACTTCGCGGCCGAAACGCTCAATACCGGAGGCCACCGCTAGGAGGCACAGCACTTCATGAGAATGTAAAAAGGCAGTCTGCCGGCAGATTGTTTTCCGGGGCACGTGAACGACCCAGGTGTATGTGGAAAATAGACAATGTTATTGCTCCGAAGAAAAACGATCATTTTACTTTCTACTGCGAAAAAAAAGAGGCGCTGTGCAACGGGGAGGAAAATCATATAAGTGTCTGTAGTTTCGGACCAGGCCGAAAACGCCTTCAAAACTACTCGCCACACCATTTTTCGCCATTTTTACCTCTACCTCGTGTCACGCTCGCACAGCACCTCTAGCGTTCAAGCAAATCACCACGCCATTCGCCGTACCTCCGCAACCCAGCCCGCCGAGACCAGCGCGGGCGCCACGCGCGGCGCGCGCCCACAAGAACCCAGGCCAATCGTAAACCTGCTTCTGAAAATGACAAAGCAGATCTCCGCTCCGGTTTAAAGGATTTCTGAAACTCAAGTTTTTGCTGTTTTTTTGCTGTTTTTGGTCCAACTGCCTGTAGAAGCAGAACCTTTGATCCCAGTCCCTCAGCCACCACCACCCCCAACCCACCCACCACCCAGCACCAAAACGTTAATTCCAGCACACAGCATCAAACCTAATTCCAGCACATCAGAACCTGTAATCCCAGTCAACATCAGAACCTTTAATCCCAGTCAGCATCAGCATCTAGAACCTGTAATCTCAGTCAGCATCAGAACCTGTAACCCCAGTCAACATCGGAACCTTTAATCCCAGGCAGCATCAGCATCTAGAACCTTTGATCTCAGTCAGCATCAGAACCTATAATCCCAGTCATCATCAGAACCTTTAATCCCAGTCAATGTCTGAACCTTTAATCCCAGTCAGCATCAGAACCTGTAATCCCAGTTAGCATCAGAACCTGTAATCTCAGTAAACATCAGAACCTCCCGTCACATCAGAACCTTTAATCCCAGTCAGCATCAGAACCTTTAATCCCAGTCAGCATCTAGAACCTGTAATCCCAGTCAGCATCAGAACCTTTAATCCAAGTCAGCATCAGAACCTGTAATCCCATTCACCCCCCTCCCCCCCCCACCCCCCCCACCCCCCCACCCCCCCACACCCCCCCCACCTCCCAGTCATCATCAGAACCTTTAATCCCAGTCAACATCAGAACCTTTAATCCAAGTCAGCATCAGAACCTGTAATCCCAGTTAACATCAGAACCTTTAATCCCAGTCAGCATCAGAACCTGTAATCCCAGTCAGCATCAGAACCTTTAATCCCAGTCAGCATCTAGAACCTTTAATCCCAGTCAACATCAGAACCTGTAATCCCAGTCAGCATCAGAACCTTTAATCCCAGTCAGCATCAGAACCTTTAATCCCAGTCAGCATCAGAACCTTTAATCCCAGTCATAATCTAGAACCTGTAATCCCAGTCAGCATCAGAACCTTTAATCCAAGTCAGCATCAGAACCTGTAATCCCATTCAGCATCCAAAACCTTCTCAGTCATCATCAGAACCTTTAATCCCAGTCATCATCAGAACCTTTAATCCCAGTCATCATCAGAACCTTTAATCCCAGTCAGCATCAGAACCTTTAATCCAAGTCAGCATCAGAACCTGTAATCCCATTGAGCATCCAAAACCTTCCCAGTCATCATCAGAACCTTTAATCCCAGTCAGCACAGAACCTTTAATCCAAGTCAGCATCAGAACCTGTAATCCCAGTTAACATCAGAACCTTTAATCCCAGCAGCATCAGAACCTGTAATCCCAGTCACATCAGAACCTTTAATCCCAGTCAGCACTAAACCTTTAATCCCAGCACATCAGAACCTTAATCCCAGTCAGCATCTCGAACCTATAATCCCAGTCAGCATCAGAACCTTTAATCCCAATCAGCATTAGAACCTCTAATCCCAGTCATCATCCAAAACCTTTAATCCCAGTCATAATCTAGAACCTTTAATCCCAGCCAGCATCCAGAACCTTTAATCCTAGTCAGCACCAGAAACTTTTATCACAGTCATAATCTAGAACCTTTAATCCCCGACAGCATCAGAACCTTTAATCCCAGTCATCATCCAAAACCTTTAATTCCAGTCGACATTAGAACCTTTAATCCGAGTCAGCACCAGAACTTTTAATCCCAGTCAGCATCCCTTAGTTTACCCCATAGTTACACTGACGATGGTGCTTGGGGGTGTTTGAGATCTGGTGGAGTTTTCAGGGTCATTTGCTTCTCCTGACTATAAATGGTTTTACTGTAACTGTCATGGAAGTTCTTAGAAAAAAAAACACCCCAGAACATCCACAGAAGCTCAGAAACACACTCCAGCAAGAATGAAATGCAGGAAGACAGAATCTCAACAGAAACCTGCTGAAAATGTAACATTTGTTCCAAGTTGAACTGCAGGAAGCTTAAGAAATGCTGATTTAAAAGGTGATCCATCATTCATTCACGGAAACGCAGCCCTCCTCTTCACTGCTGCACTTATTCCAACCACCTCATTACCTGCTCACAGCTGACGTTTGTTCTCTTAACCCGAGAACTTCAGCCGTCACAACACATCCATGAACTGAGATGCTCCACTTCCTGCTGAACTCGCATCCGCTCAGCATCACTTCTGATTCTTCATATCTCACACGACTCCCACTGCCTCAGAGCAGGACTTCCTCACCGTGTGACAGTGAGCTGCTCCGCAGATTTAATTTAGCCGGAAGGCTCGTTTTAGTGGGACAGCAGAGATAATGTGAACCTGCAACAGGCTGCATCTGTCTGACTGCTGCTAGCAGCTGAAGGGAGACGGCAACGCTGGAATCTGCAGCCCTGCTGACGCAAATCATCAAGGGTTTACAGGCGTGTTTGAGGCTGTCTGGGTATGTTGGCAGGCAATCATACTTGCCCGGATGCCCACTGCAACTTTCTCTTTGCCTATTTTAGTATTTTCCAGAAGTAACAACATACGTGACGCGACCTAGATGGCGACAATGGGAACGCCCAACTAGCTTCACTTTTAGCTCTTCAGAAAGTAGCAGGTGACGTAGCGGAAGGTTCGTCCAATATCAGTCTTGGTTCACGTTCTCCTGTTGGAGCAGCAGAGTCGTGTACAAGCTGTAAACGGGAGATTCAGGTCTGCGTGATGCAAGAGGCGAACTTCGCTGGAAAAGTGTGAAACCAGGAAGTTTTTAGTTGTAGTTCTTTCTTCATCCACCAGGGGCTCCATAACAGAGCAAATCCCCGTAGACTCCCATGTTAAAAAGACCAACTTCACAGCAAAAATAAACATGTTTAAAGTCTGGTTCAAAACATTTTAGGTTTAATAGGTCAAGTTTACCTTCATGTCAACTGTGAGGGGGGTGAATTTTTTTATAACTCATCCGTTTAGATGTTATTTAACCTTGAAATCACACATATTTAGAGGCGTGTCATTCTCATTGACAGGCACCAGACCGGATGTCGTCCTGCTGGCCGGTGGCTAACAGTTAGCTCCTTGTTAGCTCTCTGTAAGGTCTCAGTCTGCAGCAGAGCAGCAACATGGTGGTTTTTAGCAGCTAACAGAGTCCAAACATGTCTTACCTTTATCCCGCCGCTTAGGTGGCTAATCGTCATTAGCTCCTGTTAGTTTAAAGATAGAGTACGTTGGCTGTCAATCATCTGCCCCCCAGGAGTGACGACACACGGGACACGGCAAGATGGCGACAGTGGGACACGCCCAACTGGCTTCACTTTCCCTTATTCAGACATAACTGGATACTATGTCCATTTTATTTACAGTCTTTGGCTCGATGCAACAACAGTGATGCCAGTGACTGATTACTTAGTAATCTGATTACAGTGATCTGATCACTTTTCAAGTAAAAAGTAATCTAACTTATTACTTTTTTTTCTGTGATCAGATCACAGTTACTTTTATAATTACCTAAGTTACTTACAAACGTTACTTCCAGTGTGGTAGGACGATACTTCCCACCAAAGTAAGAGTGAAGTTTAGATCGTGAGCATGTTCCTGCAGGACCTGGTATCTTTAAACTGAACACACCTTCTCACTCACGGTGCTGAAGAGACTTTCTAGAATCAGAAGCATGCACTAGTAGTGAACATGTTTATCTCTGCTATAAACATGTTTATTTCTGCTGTAAAAATATTTATTTCTGCTATAAACATGTTTATTTCTGCTGTAAAAATATTTATTTCTGCTATAAACATGTTTATTTCTGCTGTAAAAATATTTATTTCTGCTATCAACATGTTTATTTCTACTGTAAATGTGTTTATTTCTGCTGTAAACATGTTTGTATCTGCTATAAACATGTTTATTTCTGGTGTGAATGTGTTTATTTCTGCTGTAAACATTTTTATTTCTTCTGTGAAGTTGGTCTTTTTAACATGGGGGTCTATGGAAATTTACTCTGTTTTGGAGCCCCTGGTGGATGAAGCGTGAACTACAATTAAAATTATTACTTCCAGCGTTTCCATTTTCTCTTCCCAAATTTACGTCCTTTTGAGCAAAGTTAATTAAAACGGTTTCAGAAATTGTATCATGTTTGGGAAACACCACAGTGAAGATGATTTCCCCCCATTAAATAAATAAATGAACAAAAGTAAGACCGAGTGTTGATATAACTAAACTGTAACTGTAACCATAACTGTAGTTTTTTTTATCATGGGACAAAACTCTGAAAGCATAAAACCAAGCCTGGTCCCAGTACAGGGCGGGTCGGGATCCTTTTTTTTTATCTTGGGTCTTTATGGAAAGTGGGTTGGAAACCACTGCCTGGCTTGAACCGGTAGGAATCCAGAAGCAGTCCTCATTCCTACGGTCTGCATTTAGTTCATTGGTGGAAGACACGTTGCTTATCTGACTGTGATCACTGAAGGGCTGCATAGTTTATCAATAAACTTTAGAAATAAGTTGAATGTATAAAAGCACATTTAGATCATGTTTTCTTTTTGTTTGCAGGTGAATCAATGAAAGAAACACGATTCTGCAATCTGTTTCTTCTTTTTCTTTATTTTCATTTAGGTTTCATCAGTTCTTTGTGCCTTTTCTTTTATTGTCTGTGTGACATCAAAACCATTTTAGTTTTTTCATTTTTCCTTTGTTGGTGTGCATGTGGATGTATGTTAATATTAACCCATATCTTCAGTTTTATGTCACAAACCTGATTAAGGTGATGAGGGAGTCTCCTGGTGGACTTTATTCACTCGTTAAAAGAGAAAATCACCAAATTCCATGAAAATCTCCTGCAGTTTGAGGTTTAATCTCCAGGCTGCAGCTAGTATATGAAACTTTGCCCATTGTTCTGTCTGCTGGTAAATTCTGCACTGGCAGAACATGAACACAGTTTTCTCTTGAAGTGACAGGCATGAAATCATATGTATGAATAGAGAAAGGCCAGGAGCTGAGAGGTATGTTGGATTAACCCCAAACTGTAGCTGGACCAGTTCCCGCGTGGAGCGGAGCTGGTTGCCAGTCCTTCCAGACTGCTGACGACGTTTGTTTTAAACCAGCACGTCTGTGTGTGTGTTTCCAGAAGTGTGTGTGTGTGTTTGACATCTTTGTTTACCATGATGCTGCTCATGAGTGTGTGCGTGTGCTAAACGACGTTTCCGCTGCTCCTTAATGTTTGATAGGCAGGGAGCGGCGGCCGCTGCCTCATGTATTTTTAAAGGAAAAGTTACCCAGGCGTTCCCTCGGCTTTGTTCTGCCTCTAAGCTGCCCTACTTTAAACTTTGTTCCTGCAGAAAATCACACGACGACTCCTCAACAACGTTTTCACACCTTTGAAGCACCAAATCCAGCTTTGTTCATCACAGACCAGCAATTCATTTCATGGGCCATTTTAGCCCATTTTGGGGGGTGTTGACGCCCCCCTAAACTTAATCCTCCCTAAAATTTGAGATATTTCTACATATATTTCAAGTGTATGTGTTTTTTTTTCACAAACTTGAAAAATATATTTAAAAAAATAACATCCTGTACTTTGTTGAAATGCAATATTTCCGCAACAAAAATCCAGCAACCCCCACCCCTTAAAAATGGTCTGACCCCGCCCATCTGGCATATTCCAGATAGCAGCAGTAACAGCCTAACTTTGTTTTTATTATAAATATTGTAAATGTTTGGAAGACTGTCAAAATTTCCATAAATAAGGAGGATGAGTGGTGTTGTGATGGATCTGGTTAACCGCTTAGACACAACACCTGCACCCCAAAATAAGCTTTTCTCATCCAGATAAAGCTGAATGTGGATTTTGACTTTGTTTCTGGATGATAAAATCTTAAATCTAATCTTAAAATCTTTGTAAATGAGGAAAAAATGAGTTGGTGGATCTGGTTCACTGTTGGAACAACACACTAAAAGATGCTGGGTTATTTCATCAACCCAACTGCTGGGTTCTGAAATGTGTAACCCATTTTAGGTTATTATCTAGGTTAGTTTTTGTGAGCCCATGTATTGGGTTAAACACTGAAAAATGCAGGGTTGTTTTATCAACCCAATCATTGGGTTGGGTGCGTTTCTGTTAGAGGGGGCGGAGCTATTTTCAAAACTCAACGTATCCGGACCACAAAGGCTCATGGGAAATGCAAATGCAGCAGGAATTTAACCTTTTATGATTGTCCTACAAATTTGAAATACGTGTTGTAATGTTTTAGTTATGTTCACATTTAGCCAAAGTTGTTGAAAAAAATTCTGTTCAGTTTGAATGTTAAAGTTGTACCATGAGTGTGAAGGACAGTACTGGGGGATAAACTCACCACCATAGCTAAACTTCTGATGTTAACACTAGTCACTGGTAGCCATTATTGTATCTCTGACTTTTATTTGCAGAAAGAAGTTAATTCTGTAGTCATACAGATTGGTCAGATGCAGAAAACTGCATTTTCCCCTATTACTGTAGAGTCAGCTTTGGTTTTAAAATAAAAATTTTGATAAATTTGTCCCCAGACTTTCAATAGGGCAGATGACTAGGGATGGTTAGAAGTAAGTCTCATGAGACAGTAGCTGGGTTTACATGGACCCAAATATACTGATTGCTTTCAGTTTAAAAGCTCTTTCGGAATGAAAATGTTCCATGTAAACACCTCTTTTAGAATGAAAAGTGCTGAACTGAATTAATTTTCATTCGGTTTCACAGGGGGTAGAATATTCCTTTCCCCAAACCGAATGGGGTATCATGTAAACGCTGAATCGGAAAGTTGCGAGGTTGCACTCTATAGCCATGCTTCGACAAGACGTCAACGTGCAACAAGTGACGTTTCCTCACTTTGACAGATGGCTGTGAACGTATTTCCTTGGACAGCAACAGAAAGTTTGTTTTTAATTCAAATTCTGTCTCTACGCCTTTTTCTCTTTGTGCAGCAGGAGCACCTGAAGATCAGCTGCTGGATTAAGTCCTCAGAAACCACAACAACCGTGATGATCAGTTTATAGACCTTCATCTTTAATAAATAACTTGATTTACATTATTCTGCCATGTCGGCAGGTTATTCTGAATAAATGTTGGCACATGTACATGCCAGATCCGAATGAATTAGTTCCCATGTTAACAGCTGCCCTAAAATCCTCAATCAGAATGATTTCGTACCGAAAGGGAAAAAAGTCTCTATGCAAACGTGCCCAATGAGACATTATGAGACAGCTGCCATGAGATGGACGCGATGTCTTGAGACATTTGAGATTTGTTTGGAAAGTCAGCAAGAGCTCCATCTGCTGGCTGTGGGTGTGAACTGCAGCTGCTGTTTGCGCTTTAAAAGAAAAAAACGGATGTGGATCGAGTCATGGAGGTGTTGGAGCTAGCCACTCGGTTGTTCTCGGTTATGTTCGCCAACAACCATCGGCGTGCACGTTCCTGTGCTCTGGAGGCACGGTTTCAGGGGGGTGTATTTTTTAAAATGTAGCTTGCTTGAGCTGTTTTTCCAGGATCCTCTACCCTGCCTTTAACACCCAGTCTTATCAGCATCCACACAATTGTTTATGAATCATTTATGCCTGCTGCACACGAGAGCTGTCTGCTGAGGGCAGAAGATCTATTGACCATTCAAAACACATCAGCAGATCACATGATTTCATAACAGCAGCTTGCAGCAATGTCCGTCACATTTCGGAGGATAAATTAGTGGAAAGACGGCCAGACTACACCTGCTGATGTGATGTTTCGTTGGACTTCAAAAACATCCATCCAATCATCTCTGTATGTTTCATTCATTTTTCTTACATGACTTCTTCTTTCGAGTTTAATGCAAGGGGCAAACTCCGCCTCAGAACAGTGAAGCTCTCTTCCGCATTGTATATAGTGTAATCCTCCCTTCATCCGCTAGGGGCTGGCTCCAAGAGCGAGCAAATCCCCATAGACTCCCATGTTAAAAACGCCGACTTCACAGCAGAAATAAACAGGTTTACAGCCTGGTTCAAAAATCATTTTAGGTTTATTAGGTCACGTTTACCTTCATGTCAACTGTGAGGGGGTGAATTTTTTTATAACTCATTCGTTTAGATGTTATTTATTCTTCAAATTACACATAATTAAGGCGTATCCTTATGATTGACATGCGGCAGACCGGAAGCTCCGCCTGCCGACCGAAGGCTCCTAGTTAGCTCCTTCTTTGCTCTTAATAAGGTCTCAGTTTGTTACAGAGTCGCACAACGGCGGTGTTTAGTCAGCGAATTGCAAGTCTAAGCATGTCTTACCTTAACCATGCCGCTTAGGGGGCTTATCTTTGTTAGCTCCTCTTAGTTTCGTGTTAGCTCAGTTAGCGTTTAGCCCACAGTACGTCAGCTGTCAATCATTTGTCCCGCGGCCGCGCTGTCCCATTTTAGGTTTTCCTGGAGTGACGACGTACGTGACACGTCAAGATGGCGACGGTAAGACACGCCCAACTGGCTTCACATTTCTCTATTCAGAAGAGACCGGAAGCTACGTCCAGTAATTATATACAGTCTATGGTTTAATGGCAGTTGGCGAACTCAAAGGTGCATTACTGCCACCAACTGGTATGCTTATACCATAGTACAGTATGTCGCATACAATTTACTTAAGAAAAAGACAAAATAAATAAAAAATTAAAATCAACACAATTCAGGCTCTAACAAAAAGATCCTCAAAACTTTTCTGCCTTCAGTCTTTGGATCTTTTTGCAAAATATTAATCAAAGTCTTGTAATGTGATGACAGAGGGCTGCCATCTTGAAATCATGTGATCTGTGGACACATTTTGATTGGTTGATAGATCTTCTGCCCTCAGCAGACCTCAAGTTGAGCGCACACGGTGAGTTTTTCGCCTCGCAAGGCAAAAAATATTAAACGTGTTTGATTTTCACCTCAAGGCCTCATGAGGCAGAAGACTCAACAAAAATCAAGCCTCCGGTGACTTACTGAGCATGCACCACATCACAGGCAGACGCATGTGTCTGACATCAGCATGTAAACAGGAAGTTCAGATAGACTTGCTGATCTTTCACACGTGGGGATGAAATTGTGCTAAACTGTAGAAAACAATGACATTTATCGTGCCAGGGAGGCAGCTCTCTGGGCGCTCAGCACCCCTAAACTGCCCATTAAATCACCTCTGTGTCCAAGAGACAGGACAAGATTAGTTTTCACATTCCAACATCCTCACCCTCCTTTGCTTGAACTGTTTATCACTTTCACACCGAATCAGTGAAAAACGTGTAGTTTTATTTGAAGCAGTGATCTGGGTCCTTTTAAAGAGTCAAACCAGTCTCTCCGGCAGAGTTCAGCTATGTGTCTGTGTTTCCACCCAACTTCTGGTTTTTAAGGTTTTCATTTTACTCGGACTGTCGATAATCACTAGTGTGAAATATGAATGAGGTCAGTGATAGTGGGGTTACTTGCGGCAGTCGGATGTATTGCATTAATGAAATGGTAAAAGTGCAACTAAAAACCAGGCAGCTGAGAATTTGGAGGCTTCCATGAATGTTTCAGCAGAGTATGCTGGGGGGGATTATGCTAATTTTCTCCATGAACTCGGGACGGGATCTCTTCCCTGAGCAGTTCCGTTGCTTTACTGTTATGTGACACCATAGCAAGTGAATGTCTGTAAATAAGGACGGATCACCACAAATAAGCAACTCAAAGCTGCTTCAAGCTCACAGGAGGGTCCGACTAATGTTTGGTAACAAAACACTGGCGAAATGAAGGAGTTTATGGCAGATAATGCCTTATTTAGAGGCTTCGCGCAGTTCCCCGCATTACTTACATTATATCGGACATACGCTGATCTGGAGTGGATCTAAATATCTCCTGAAGAAATTCAAGTTACACCAAAACTGTCTGAGTGAGTAAATGAACAGATTTCATGCTAGAAAAAAGGTCCAGATTGAAAAAAAGAAACCTAACTTCTAAGTTTCTGACAAGTTGAATTATTTGTTACCCTGAACTTCAAATTTAAAGGCCTCAACGAAGCTGTCATGTGGAAATTCCTGATTTTTGTTGTTTTGCAGGTTTTGAAATATTTGTTATTGATGGGATTAAAATTACCCCGAAGTCTCAATAACTCCCCCACCTCATCAGCAGCGGCTGTGAGAAGCAGGACCCCTGCTGAGATGTGAAGCTGACGTCATGCACATGGTTGTTGTTGCTTGGTGGTGGTGGGGGGGGACAACAAGACACCCCGCCCGTGTAGAGCTGCATGTCCGCCTGCAGTGAGATGGAGGAGAAAATGCGGGAATCAGCAGGACTGAGTCCAGATATGATCCGAGCGATGTCAGTCATCAATAATGCAAGAAAAAAATCACAGCAGCTTAAATACACACACACAACATCAGAGAGGTGTGTGCGGTTTCACCTGTGTGTGTGTGTGAGCACACGTGTCGACATCGATTCATTCATGAATGTGTTTCTGTGTGGCGTTTTTGTGATTAATGTGGTCATGAATGATTCAGCTAAACAAATGTAAATGCATTAACACGTGTCTGCGTGTGCGTGTGCGACTGCACACGTCTGCATGTGTTTGTAACTTTACTGCTAATAACCATGAGCCAGTTTTTACCCTCAATGTAAATTATTCAGAACTTACACACACACACATTGTTTGATTGTGTGCACGTATTAGTGCACCTATCAGTCATGATTTCCCCGCTCCGCTGTGAATACACGGCCGGTTTGATCTATATAAAACTGTTATGGTTTATTGATCAGGTTATGAATTATGGACGAGGTGTTTAAAGTTTTACGGAGCTGCTGGGACGCCCTCCGATGATAAAATATTAACCCACAACACACAATAGAAAAGCAGGGACGGTAACTTTAACTGCAGGGTGTAACGCTGAGATACAGTCACATGCCACCACCGCATAAATAAAATGATTCTTTTTAATGTTTTAAGGAAAGGAACTTCTTTTCTAACGGAGGCTGTTTTTGGCCTCGTTGACCCTATCATTTAAAACTACTGATTTATTTTCACCCTTTTTGTTACAGACTGTAAACACATCTCTACTTTCAGGGGTATTTTCTCTCAGACCCTAAAAACTGCTGTCATCAACACACTCAAGAAAATATACAACCTACACTCATCATCATACCAAACCTCCCTTTCTTTATATAATTATAGAAAAGTCTCTAACACAACCTTCCTGGGACTACTGGATTAACCAGAACATCTTAGACCATCTGGAAAACTGGGAGGACTTTCTGGCACCACAACTAACTGGTTTAGGTCATATCTAAAAGACAGGGATTACTTTGTGTCTACAAATAACTGTCAATCTGAGTGAACTAAAATAACCCCGGGAGTTCCCCAAGGCTCCATGTTGGGGCCCTTTGCTGGTCACCATCAATTTTATTTTGTTTTGTTTTTCATGTCATTTAAAGGCTTATTTTGGTCCATGAATCAGAGGTAGTTGCACCACAGTAAGGACGCATTCAGAAAACATAGTCCGTGAGTCTCGGTTTGTTTGGAGACTCGGTTTGGTTGGGGGCGGGGGTGGTCTTCCGGACCGAGATCGCATTCAAGTTGCACTATTGCCAAACAGGCCAAGAATCTCAGGTGGCGCTGCTTTCGGATTGACCGTAGGCGAGGAGAAGACCCACGTACAAGAAGGTTCTCACAACTTCTGTTTCCTCCACAAAGCAACATTATTTTTATACGAGGAGCTGGATATGCTTTCATCAGATCAAATATCGATTAAAGCTTTTACTTCCTCGTAACTCCGCGTCTGACCACGAGCCATCTTTATAAGTACTACAGTCCCACACGTGTGTTTGTTGTCGTAGTGTTTACCCACGTTGTCCAACGTTTTACCCACAATGCCAATGCAATTTGTAGTCCACTTCCTGTCTTTGGTTCACTTGAATCGGACCGAGACCTGCGTTTGCAGGCGGACCGAGTTCGGTTGTTAGTTCCGGATCAGAGTCTGTTTGCGCATTCACAACTTCCCTAAACGAAACGGACTTTCCGAGCAAACGGACTCTGATTCGAATCAAAAAAGCTTTGTGTATGTGCCCTAAAGCTATGATTACATCTACTGCACATACTCCCACTGACTCAAATTATTAGAAACAACTACATACAGTATGTTACCATAACTAGGGATGTATACCGAGTACCGGTATCGTTTGGTACCGGTTCCTAATCTTAACGATACCAGGGTACCGTTAAGATTCTGGACTAACGATACTCTTATTGATACTTTTTGTACATCTACCTAACCATCGAGTTATCATTACGCAGTCAAATAATCACAATGATGGACTAAGACAGACACAATTCCCTTATTCTCCCAGCTGTCCTTCACCCACTTTTATGTCCAGGCTTCTTCAACATCATCTTAACAAATATTCTCCACCACTGGATCTTGTAACATCTTGCAATGTCTTTATTATTTACTCTAAGTTATGTTATAGTATCAATAAGAGAATCGATAAATACCGGTATCGATAAGGAGTATCGATATTGGTATCGGTATCGATAAAATCATAACGATATACATCCCTAACCATAACTATGCTGATAATGCACAGATTTACACGACCATCTCACCAGGAGACTGAAGTCCATCCAAATACCGATCAGCTGCGTTGATCAAGTTAAATATTGGATTATGAGAACTTTCTTCAGTTAAATGAAGACAAAACTGAAATAACATTTTTTTAAAGAAAAAGTCAGAACTCTGCTTCAGACAATGTTAACAACCAACAACTGTGCCAGAAATCTGTGAGGAGTGAGCCTGAAATCTGGGACTGGTCCTGGACTCAGGCCTGAATATGAAGCAGGTTGTGAACTGCTGTCACTTTTTATCACAGTGTCATTCTTCTCTGAGCTCGGATGATATGGAATAGCTTTATGTTTATGTCTTTATGCACATTTTAATGCTTATCTATTGATAATTGCCTTATATAACTTGTTTTGATACTGCTCTAACTAACATGTTTCTACCAAGCTTGAGAATATAACTTGTTTTTATTCTACTCTAGCACATTTTTGCACCAAGCCTGAGAGTCAGTAGGGAGGGATGCCTATCACTGAGTTTGGCCAGCTTAGTGATTACGCAACCCAACCTAATAAAACAGTGTGCAACTTGCAATCAAGTCAGAGTCTGCTGCGGGATCTGGTCAATCGCCCAGCCAGCTGATACTTTTTGTCTTCTGTGCTATAGTAAGCAGTTTCTATGTATCAGCTCTTGTAATGAAAATGGATTGTTGTACCTGTATGTGACTGATTGTGGGGAAAAAGAGCACATTATTCTAGCAAAGTCACTGTCTTGTGTTATCATTGTGTCCGCGCCGATCTCTCACGATCCTGCAATAAAGTAAAATCTGGATTAAAACATCGGAGAAGGATGGAATGATTACAGAATAATTTTAAGAGATAGAAATGAAAAATGTTCGATGCACCGGTGCACCAAGAACGAAAATTACTCGTGTTTGACAAATTTTGGGTAGGACCCCAGAGCATTGTGGTGATGTTCAGGAAAACCTGTTAAACTTTCCTCTCATTCAACTTCATTCCTTAAGTTAAGCAGGTAACGCATATAAACATAGGAAGTTCATACAGGAGTGAAACACATAAAAAGTTTTTAATAGTCTATAAGGATCTGTGTGCAAATGAACCCTCCATCAGACTCCTCTGAGTCTGATATTAAGGTCTAATAATAAAATACCGTCCACAGGGGGGTGTTCCTGAGGTTTAATGCTGTTTGGGACGTTACCAAACAGAAACTGCTTACTGTAGATGTCTCAGTGATTTATAGCTTTAATTATGCACTTGATAAAACTATCACAAAACACCAAAAACACAACTCATCAGCTCCCCAAAACTTGATTTAAGTCAGGTATCACGATCATGTCAACCAAAGGAACTATTAGGTTTCTTTATGTAAAGTTTAATTTAATAAAAGCTGTTCTGGTCAGCTGCATTTATTAAATTAGCCACTCCCCTTAGATTTATCATGTGAATATCTCCTATAAAGGGCCATTTAGAGCCTGGACAGATTTCATGCCATGGTTTCATCTAATCTATCCGACTGGCAGCATTGACATTAACTCCTTCTGAGGCCAAATTAAAACCTGCTGATTTGTTTTGAACGGCCGCATTTTCTTTCTAACAATGCGCTACTTTAATAAGTCATAACCAGGAAATGTCAGTTTGCCTTGTTAAGACATGTATTTGGTGTCGTACCAAATTTTAAAACTTGAGTTTTAACCAGGATTTAAAAGTGAGTTTTTCATTATGGACATCCATTATGAGAATCTCCCTTTCCACCACATTACAATGAAAATCTACCGTTCCACCTCATCACGATGAGAATCTCCCGTTCCACCACATCACGATGAAAATCTCCCGTTTCACCTCATCATGATGAAGATCCATCAGAAGATGCTCCACTGTGGTCATAAAGGGATGGACATGGTCAGCAAAATACTCAGGTAGGCTGTGGTGGTTAAACTGCCACGTTGGTACTAAGGGGCCCAAAGTGGGCCAAGGAAACCTCCCTCACACCAGCAGCAGCCTGAAGCCTTGATGGAAGGCAGGATGGATCCATGTTCATGATGTTTCCAGCAGATTTTGAGTCTAGCATCTGAATGTGGAGCTGAAACGGAGACTCATCAGACCAGCAACGTTTCTCCATCTTCTATTGTCCAATGTTGGTGAGTCTGTGTGAATTCTAGCCTCAGTTTCCTTTTCTCAGCTGGCTTAGAGCGGGCTTTATAAAGAATGTCTATATTTACATAATACACTCATACATGTCTTAATTTTTTGATGCAGCTAAAGTTTGAGCCATTTTTAAAAGCATGCATAATAATAGAAGTGTCATGTTTTTAAATTCTTTCAGCATAAAAAATTAATTTTGTGCAAGTGAAGCTTCTTTTAATCCAACCAATAAATTCTTCAGGACATCGCCTAAAACACATGATGCATGTTGGAACAGACTGATATTACAAAACCACTTTTTTTTTAATGTGGTACAAGTCAAAATGCTGCAAATGTACTTAACAAGGAGCGTATAAATATTTCATCAGCACATCTCTGGTGTATTAATCCAGCTCTGAGTGTTTGGCTGTGCTGCTTCAGGAGTCAGCTGACTGCTTAAACAGCCTCCTCCCGTCAACCTGACACTTTTGTTTACCTGTCACACGCATGTGTGTGTGCATGCGTGTGTGTGTCTCAGCAGGTGAAGCAAACCAATTACAGCGAGCGATGCCCCCTCTCAGCTGCTACAGTGGGAATGTGCAGTGAAAGCATCCCTGAATGGGAGCAAAACTCTTCTGAAGCTAAATGTATTTGCTGATTTCAGCTTCTCGGCTCTAAGCACAACAAATTGTGTATTCCCCCTCCTCCGACTGGAATCCCTGACACACACACACACGCTTTGAGGGTTTCACCGTTGAAAAGTGTGTTTCTGTTTGTGCTGTTAGTGCAGCAGGGCTGTGCATGTTGTGCATCTCTGCATTGTGTTTGGTGGAGAAGGAAAGTGTGGAGGACAGTGGCCAAACATTATTTACCACCTGAGTCCATGCTCATTATTACTGTGGAGGAATGAAGCATTCATGGGCCACTCAGAGGAGCTGGAGAATTTGTGAGGTCTTTGCAGTTTCTCTATTTTTAATGAACAATGAAGTCACAGGTCCCCGCAGGAGGAGACAGCATGATTTTCCAAAAATTCACCCGGATAACAACCAAATAAGAGGCGGGTTTGAGCCGCGGTGACGTCTGCTTTCAGGTTTAACTCAAAGATTTTCAGCTGGAAACTGGACATGAGCTCATTCCAGTCAAGGTTTCGGTGAACGTTAACCTTCCTCCTAAATTTCAGCTTCTTTTTGGATTTGTGTTTCCCAGCGTCATCATTACCTCTTCTTTCCACCGTTGTTATTCTTGTATTTTTGTCTTCAGCAGACGTCACATCGTCGCCTGAAGGCTAAACAAAAGGCAGCGGCCTCCTTCTGCTGGGAAAAAGAAAAGGTTTCATCACATCTGCACGGAAGCGTCTGGTATTTACTTTGAGAAATAAAAATATTTCCCACATTAATGAGATAATGGGGTATATGCACAACTCCACGACTTCCTGAACTCTCCTGTCTTTCATTACCTAATCCAGGTCTGTGTCAAGGTTATAATAGTTTGGGATTTTTAATTAGTTTCAGTTTTTATTTAGTTTTGACTTTTGGTTTTTCAATACAGTTAGTTTTAGTTAGTTTTTTGAGCAGGTTTGCTGGTTTTTATTAGTTTTTATTTTTTGGAAAATGCTTCATTTTAGTTTTAATGTTTATTTTACATTTTTTAGTTTAGGTTTTTTTTAGGTCACTCAAAAGTAAAACCAGTAGAGCAAAGTAAATACAGTAGATTAAATAGAAATAGATTTCATATCAACCCAAAAGGCTGATGTATTAAATAAATTTACAAAGACAATGGATGTTTAATTAGTTTAGTAATTATTTGTTTTTATTTCAGTTAAGGTGAGACACTACATGCAATTAGGGTATAAAGTTTAACTAACTGGTATCACCATGAAACTTTCCTTACCATGAACCAAGTGGACTGGACTCTGTGAAAAGGTCTTGGAGCTGATTTACAGTTCTAGTCCGGTTCTAACCTTTAAATTCTGATGACCCCACATTCCTCAGCATCATCACACTCTTGTGAACTGGCTGATGATCCACCACACAAACCAGTTCCAATCTAGCTGTTGTGGAGCATCTTTCATGTTTTCCACTGCTGTGATAATACATGTAAATCAGTGAGCCGACCGCAACTGCTTCTACCCACGGCGTCGTGTCATGGACAGGCTAACTGACCTATGGCTAAGCCACGCCCCCTCCACTCACGCGGCAACATTCAGTGACAGGCGCTATGTGACGTCTTGGGAGATGACAGCTGTCAACATGGACAGCAGACACAGGATCAGACAGAGATCATGACAAGATAAATAATAAAACATGAAAAAAATAACCATTGTTCACAAGTCAAACTGCGAGTCGAAATCAAGCCTGTGAGTCTCTGGAATGCGACTAGTGTCGCTCCCTCAGTTTCTTGTAAAAACTACTGCACTGCTGCCGGTGTTGTGGCAAAAAGTGATCGTCTGCCAAAAACTGATTAAACAGCCATGGGAGCGGAGTAGAGTCTGGCTGCAGCTTGGAAGTTAGAGGCGTGTCCAACGTTACTACACCACACCTGTACTACACTACACCTGTACTACACCGCACCTGTACTACACCTATACTACACCACACCTGTACTACACCTATACTACACCACACCTGTACTACACCACACCTGTACTACACCACACCTGCACTACACCACACCTGTATTACACCACACCTGTACTACACCGCACCTGTACTACACCTATACTACACCACACCTGTATTACACTACACCTGTACTACACCGCACCTGTACTACACCTATACTACACCACACCTGTACTACACCACACCTGTATTACACTACACCTGTACTACACTGCACCTGTATTACACCTATACTACACCACACCTGTATTACACTACACCTGTACTACACTGCACCTGTATTACACCTATACTACACCACACCTGTATTACACTACACCTGTACTACACTGCACCTGTATTACACCTATACTACACCACACCTGTATTACACTACACCTGTACTACACTGCACCTGCACTACACCTATACTACACCACACCTGTATTACACTACACCTGTACTACACTGCACCTGTACTACACCTGTACTACACCACACCTGTACTACTGTACACCACACCTGTATTACACCACACCTGTACTACACCACACCTGTACTACACCACACCTGTACTACACCACACCTGTATTACACCACACCTGTACTACACCACACCTGTACTACACCACACCTGTATTACACCCTATACTACACCACACCTGTATTACACTACACCTGTACTACACTGCACCTGTACTACACCTATACTACACCACACCTGTACTACACCTATACTACACCACACCTGTATTACACCACACCTGTACTACACCACACCTGTATTACACCTATACTTCACCACACCTGTATTACACTACACCTGTACTACACCACACCTGTACTACACCTATACTACACCACACCTGTATAACACCACACCTGTACTACACCTATACTACACCACACCTGTATTACACCACACCTGTACTACACCACATCTTTACGGCACAATAGCTATACTACACCACACCTGTACTACACCTATACTACACCACACCTGTATTACACCACACCTGTACTACACTTATACTACACCACACCTGTATTACACCACACCTGTACTACACCACACCTATACTGCACAATAGCTATACTACACCACACCTGTACTACACCACAGCTATACTACACCACACCTGTACTACACCACAGCTATACTACACCACACCTGTACTACACAACAGCTATATCTGACCTCTTATGTATCATTTTCAAAGTACAAAAACTAGCATGTTTGGCTAGCATTAGCTGACTTAAACTAATGTTAGGAATTATAAAAATAACTTCATATTTCTTTCCACCAAAGTGACAACATGTTGCCTCAAATACAATCTTTCCTACCTTAGAACAGATGTAGACATCCTTGCTAATTTTATCCACGTTCAGTTGATGTTGTAGTCTGCTGCATAACTTTGTCCATAACTTTTTTTGTTTGAGATGTGGCTTGGGAAAGGGCAAAAAATACACTCCATCCCCCCACCCCCCCAGGATACCCAGTGTCAGAGTTGCATGTACTCCATGCATACCATTTGACCATTTCAAACTAAAAAACACGTAAAGACACATAAAAACGAACAAAAATGGACTAACTTCAATGCACTTAAATGGATGTTCAAACAGAGAATGTCCGAGTGTATTGGGTTAGCTGTATGCACCATGATTGGCTCATCGCGTTTAAGGGCGTGGTTTAGCCATAGGTCAATTGCTAATGGCTAGCAAACTGGTACTCATCAGATATTTACGTGAATAAACGTCTGATTGACTTCTAACTGCACAGACCCACTTATTTTGTTTTGTTTTGTGTAAGGAATAGTACACCCACAGAATGATGTGCCTTCATCTTCTACTCACCCTCATGCTGGACAAGACTGTGGAGTACTTTTAAATATCTCAGATGTAGCCGGAGATAACGGGGTGGGGGGATGGTTTCGTTATCCACCAGCTTTTAGATAATGGGGTTCATCGGTGCCTGAAACAAAAAGGTCCATAAAAGTCCACATAAACTTGTCAATATTCCTCCATACTGCTCATCCAATGTTATCCAAGTGTCCTGAGTGGGTAGCGTCCATAATTTACTGGAAACGACATCATTTAGTATATTTTCATAGCCTATAAAGAACAGTGCGCTTCCTATTTGTGCGTTTGTGTGAGTTCATGACACTACAGAAGCCATGGTAGATGAGATTTTTTCTTTCTTTCTCTCTTTCTTTCTTTCTTTCTTTCTTTCTTTCTTTCTTTCTTTTTTTTTTAGTCAATAGCCAACCCCTCTTGTGTTTGTCCGCAGCTCGGTTGCTCTTAGCACAATGTAAACAGCAAATTTCTTCTTCTACTTTTGCATTATCGGCAGTGTAGGCGCTGAATGCCGCAGCCTCCGTAGTGTCAAGAACTCTCATGGACACGCACATAGGAAGTGTGATGTTCTACTGTTTAGGCCATAAAAATATACTAAATGATGTTGTTTCCAGTTAATTATGGACGCTACCCACTCAGGACACTTGGATTACATTGGATGAGCAGTATGGAGGAATATTGCCAAGTTTATGTGGACTTTTATGGACCTTTTTGGTTCAAGCACCGGTGACCTCCATTATATGAAAGTTGGGGGAAAACAAAAATGTCCCAGATCTCCAGCTGCATTTGAGATATTAAAAAAGTGCTCCAGAGTCTTGCTCAGCATGAGGGTGAAAATGAAGGCACATCATTCTGTGGGTGTACTATTCCTTTAAGGTCGTGTCATCAGCACTTTAATTTGTGTGGAGTTTAATCTTCCTCCTAAATTTCAGCTTCATTTTGGATTTGGATGGATCAGTTACACTTCAAAGTAAATTAGTTCATTAGTTCTGATTTGATGACATCACACCAGATGCAGGAAAGTCTTCTTTCCATCTTATTCTGTTCATTTCTCTGTCAACCTTGTTTCATCCTCTTCTCTTGCTGGAGAGGTAAAATGAGAAGAGCAAAGGGGAGGACGGAAGATGGTGGGAGGCGGTGGGAGGCAGAGGAGCCACTTTATAACTGAGTGACCTGGAAATGTCAGAGATGAGGAGTGAGATTTTCTACAAGACGCACACTTTTCCCCCTCACACACACTTTTACAGTTTTAGTCAGTTTTCTGTGTGAAACTTCCCTGCAGGTGGTTACTACTTCTTTTGTGCAAAAGACGTTTCCCTTTGAAGTAAATGAATAAAAAATGAGAGGAATCTGCAAGAAAAGTAGTTTTACATGAACTGTGAGACACGTGAACACGCCATGGGCCCACAGGGAGACAGGAGGGTCAATCTGATATGAGGTCAGCAAACTTACACTTCACCTGCTGAAAGGAAAAGTACAATCTCAGGAGTTTAAAAGTCTTGTTAACAGATGTAACACAACTGACATTTAAACAAGTTTTTCCATCTGAACGCTTCACACAACCCATGATGTTATAATAGCAGATGACGCAATAACAGTTATTACATAAATGGCTGGTTATTACTTTACTGCCGCTAACTACCATGCTTTTATCATTTAAACATTTTTCTAATAGCTGTTAATTAATATTCTAAAGCTGACATGCTCTGCACAACTTTATGTTCCTTCTTGGTTTTGATAACTGATCCATTCAGATTTTCATCCATTCATCAGCTAATCCACAAATTTTTCATTCACAGCCTTGTAGTTCTTCCATTCACCATGTTTTCAACAAGTGAATTCATTTGTTAACAGGTTTCTTATCGCAGTTTTAATTCATCCATCTATAGGCTGTAAGTTTTTACACCTGAGTATTTGCCTGAGTATAGGCCAAATACGTGTGGATTACGGGACGAGCATGGGCCAAGTAGGGGCCCAGTACGGGCCAAATATGGGTTGAGCACTGGCCCAGTACAGGCCAAATATGGGCCCAGCATAAGCCAAGTATGGGCCCTGTACAGGCCAAATATAGGCTGAGCATGGACCCAGTACAGGCCAAATATGGGCCCAGCATAAGCCGAGTATGGGCCCTGTACAGGCCAAATATAGGTTAAGTATGGGCCCAGTACAGGCCAAGTATGGGCCCAGCATAAGCCAAGTATGGACCCAGTATGGGCCAAATATAGGTTGAGCATGGGCCCAGTACAGGCCAAATATGGGCCCAGCATAAGCCAAGTATGGGCCCAGTATGAGCCAAATATAGGTTGAGCATGGGCCCAGTACGGGCAAAGTACGGACCCAGTATGGGCCAAATACGGGCCAAGCATGGGCCCAGAATGGGCCCAGAATGGGCCAAATATGGGTTGAGCATTGGCCCAGTACAGGCCAAATATGGGCCCACCATAAGCCAAGTATGGGCCCAGTATGGGACAAATATAGGTTGAGCATGGGCCCAGTACAGGCCAAATATGGGCCCAGCATAAGCCAAGTATGGGCCCAGTATGGGCCAAATATAGGTTGAGCATGGGCCCAGTACGGGCAAAGTACGGACCCAGTATGGGCCCAGTATGGGCCAAGCATGGGCCCAGGATGGGCCAAATATGGGTTGAGCATGGGCCCAGTACAGGCCAAATATTGGCCGAGCATGGGCCAAGCACGGGCCCAGTACAGGCCAAATATGGGTTGAGAATGGGCCAAACACGCACCCAGTACAAGCCGAATATGGGCCCAGTAAGGGCCAAATTCGGGCCTAGTACAGGGCAAGTACATGCCCAGTACAAGCTGAGAACAAGCAGAGTATGGGCCAAATACAATCCCAGTATCAGTCGAGTATGGGCCCAGTAAGGGCCTGGTACGGGCCAAATATTGGCCCAGTATAAGCCAAGTATGGGCCGAGTATTGGCTTGAATTAATCAGTAATTAGTGTAAAAGTTTATCATATGTTGTTTTGTTTTATGTTTTTTTTCTCAAACATCTAAAAGATTTGTTTATTTTTTAGTTGGTCATGAACACATCATGTAGAGTTAGGAAAAGTTTGGAAATGATTCGTTGTGGTCTCATCTTCTAAAGTGACAGAAACCGGCCAATTACTCGGCCTGCCAGCTTTTTCTCCGCTCACCATCTCGTTCCTCCGTCTACGTCAGTTAACTGTTTTCACAGGAAGTCATCCTTCCAGACCAGCGTCCTGCGATTTTCAGAGATGGTGAAGGAGATGGAGAGTTGAGAGGAAATGGTCACAGACGTTGCACCAAATCATATCATCACGCCAAATTACCCACAAGTCTCTGCTCATTTGTCTCCAGGTGCGCCCGGCCTGCCCGTCTGGCTCCGCTGGGCTGTGAGGACGCCCGGTTTCTGGAGCCTCCTCGGATAATTGAGCCAAAAAAAGTGAACTGATCCGCAGGGAACAGGAAGCAGCTGATGCGTGGAAAACTGCTAAATCCCTGTTTGGATTTGTGACAGTTTACAAACAGGGACGAGTGACGCTGAGAATAGCTGGGAGGAGGACGCAACGTGTTAATCGCATAAATTAAATCCAACAGGCTAACTAGGTCAGCTTTATTTAAGCAACATGAATAAATAGAAACTTTTTAGACCCTTAGGCATGTCTTTGTATCACACCCCACCCTTCAAAACAGACCCCTGGGGGGTCCCAGAGCATAATGGGTCTGTGTCTGGTCACAGAACAATATAAATCATAACACCTCAGAGGAAACTTGACCAGTCTGCCTGAAGCTGCTCAGCATCAAATACTAAAGAATCCTCATGTTTATAGTTACTTTTTGGTGGTTTGATTGATTTTATGATTGTTTTAATCTAAATTTCTGTCTCAGTTGGGTTAAATTTGTTCACTTCCTGTTGTTTTCTCGCCACCACCCAGCTCAAAGCCATGATAAAACACAGGGTTTAACCAATTACATGAAAGCTATTGGATGTGGAAGTCGGTGTTATCAGTGAGAGGGCAGGTGGACCAGCGTCAGGTGGTGTCATGCAGAGAGATGGAAACTAGAAATGGGATAATTTTTCCTGTTGATACAATACCAGTAGTTTATGGTACTTTTTCATTGATACTGATACTTTATGTCCCTTAAAAGAAAATCACACGATTGTACAGTTTTCATTCTCTACAGTGACATCTACTGTCCATTTGGGTCCAAAGCAGACCGAACATCTAGTTACACAACCTCTGTAGCGCTTCACACCCAGGAATCAGCTGTATGACCAAAACAGAAAAGGATTCATGGATTATTGCACATTTTACAATGGCCTTTTAAGTATATGACTGAATAATAGTAATAATACAGGATGTCCGATATCATCAGCCTATTATCGACCGATATCAGCATTAAAATGTGAGAGCAGAACATTTCAGTATCAGTTTTATCATACCACTATTTTTATGAACAAAACCTCCCCAGATCTTGTTCCATTACAAAATCTCGTGAGATCTTTTTGTTCCATTGGTCCAGCATGTATAAAAGTCCCTGTTATCCTGGAAGAACTTCATTTCCCAGCATTCCTTTCATGTGACTACGGTGCAGCTGCTGCTGCTACAGACTGACTTGCTTTGAAGCTGCTTATAATATGTCTGGTTTTAAGTTGTTGGTTATGTTACCAAGTTGTCAGAAACACTAGAATTAGCCACATGTTGGCTAATACCTGCTAGTATCTGATATATGGTAGTATCTAATACCTGCTAGTATCTGATATCTGGTAGTATCTAATACCTGCTAGTATCTGATATCTGGCAGCCAGATGTCCAAAATGAACTCCTCTGGTTGAGTTATGGAGATTTTGGGATCTTTGCTGTCTGAGCAGAATATAGTTGTATCTCTCAGATTATGAGAGTTGTTGCATAGATCAGTATTGATTGATATTGGATATTGGAAATTAAGAATTGGACAATATCAGTAAATCTGATATCAGTAAAAAAGAAAAGCCTAATTTCTCGTGAGCATATGATGACTTTACTGTAACATATACATGAGATTAAATATCCTAAGTATTTTATAGATAATGGTTGGATAACATTGGTATATTAGATATCGTTAAAAAAAAAAAAAAAGGCAAGCCGATATCGAACATCCTGAACTGGAAGAAAAATCTGACTTCTGGACTAGGGATCGACTGACACAGATTTTTGGGGGCAGATATTAAGAATGTTCGATATTGGCTTTTTTTTTTTTTTTTTACCAATATCCAATATTGTCAAACTCTTAAATTACGATTATCCGATATCGACTGATACAAACCGATACCTATATATGCAGAAAACTGTGAGGTAGTATCTCTCATATTTTGAGAAATATATGCTCTGCTCTGAAGCCAAAGAAATGGGTTATGAAGTTCTTCCACAATGACAGGGACTTTTATAAATGCTGGACCGCTGATAATGGAACAAGATCTCGCGAGATTTCATTTTTTAAAATATCCTTCCAAAAAACGATACAGATATTTTCCAATATCACATTTTAATGCCAATATTAGCCGATAATATCAGTAGGCCGATAATATCGGATATCCCTTGCCAATATTGGTCATTCCAATATCAGATTTAAGAGTTGGCCAATATAGGTATATCAGAAATCGATAGAAAAAAAAAAAAAACCCATTATCGAACATTTCTACTTTCTAGATGTTCTTGTTTCCAGACATGAATCCTAAATATCCACAGTTGTCTTCCTCTTGATCACCTTGGTAGCAGCTGTTGTCTGTTCTCATCACTCATATTCATACGTTCATCCATTCATCCCAGACTAAACCAGAGCAGAGCTTGAACTTCATTTATTTACAGTCCCTGTTTCAGCACCACAGTCTGAATAAACTTGTCTTATTTCTAATCAGCATCTTCTTGATTCTACAATCTCGTTTTACACCTTTTTATTGTAAAGTATAATTTATTTTTCTTCTCATCTGAGGAAAAACTGCTCTCCGTGAAGAAGGAGAGAATGTTGCTTGTCCCCGTGACTAATCCAGCGGATTCCCTGGACGAAGTAAAGCAAACACGCCCTGCTGCGTCGTCTCCCTGGCCTCAGGTGGTGTATGCGGACCATCGGGATAAATGAAGCGAGTCCAGCTGGAACGTCTGATCAACTCGTCCTCCCATCTTCGCTCCTTATTCTTCCACAGCTCTTTTCTCCTCCATCCTTCCTCCACCTCCCCTCCCGTCTTCCTCTTCCTCCCCCCGAGGTCACATGTGTTCTGGGTTCTTCCAGCCTTCAGCTCCTGTTTCACGAACCTCCACATCTTCATCCTCCTCATGGCCTGGAGCCACGCAGCTGTGAGTTAAGATGCAGGATGATCTCCGAGTTCCTCTCAGTGATCATCGCAGCAGACCAAACAATATTCTGATTTCATGTTTTAGATCAAATCCAAGTCCCATCAACGTCGACACGTCAGATTCCATCGGAAAAATATGGAAAACACACCTGCTTATGTGCTTCATTTAATCTTTTCTTCTCCTCCTACAAACATCTGACAAAGAAATGCTTTGGAATTAAATGTTTTAAAACTCACTGACAACCAGTACTGGAATAAAATGGGTGGGTGGGTGTGGGGGTTGTGTTGGGCCATTTTTTTAAATTTGTTTTTCTTTGTGTTGTAAAGATAATGTACAAGGTGTTTATTTTAGCAGTTCATTCTCATCCTTTACAAAATTCCCATTATGAGACTCTAAAGGAGTGGGTCGAAGAAGGAAAGCTTCGATGCGCCCACCCAGGATTCAGTGTCATCTACATTTCACAATACAAGGACTGTATCTTCAACAATTAACATTCAAAACTAAATATTCTGTTCTCTGAGTGGAACAGTGCCCACGTAAGGACAATTATTCATGAAATGCAGAACTCATGGGAAAAATATTGATAACAGAGATGTCAGATATTATCAGCCTACTGATATTGCATACCGATAATATTGGCATTAACATGTTGGAAAATGTCTATTGGTTTTTATCATAGGGATATTTCTACAAATAAAATCTCACGAGACTTAGTAATGGAGCAACGTCATCTCGTGAGATCTGCAGCTGTGTCTCATGTTGCAGGCTGCACACTGCGACGTGCGCCGACGTAGGCTACGCACTCCACGCACTCCGAAGCAGCCTCCTGAAACGGTAACTGCTGAAATGCAACATGAGACGAATCCGCACTTCACAGTCTGCAGATGCAACATGAGACACAGCTTTCCTTTGTAAATCTTGTTCCATCAGTGTTGGTCCAGCATGAATAAATGTCCCTGTTATCCTGGAAGAACTTCATATCCCAGCATTCCTTTCAGAGTCATGTGACTACGGTATTTGGTGGTGAAGTATATCCATTGTGATCTGGAAGTTTTATTGAAATGAGAAAGTACGTAAATACATAAATATATTGATAAATCAAATGTTTCAATAAGAGTCATCAAATGTTCAAACTTAAAAATTTAACATTTGTATACATTAAGTTGATAAAATTATTTTAAAACTAAAAAAAAGATTCCAAAAATTGATATTTCTATACTTACATAAATATATATTCACTTTATCTATAAGAGATGTCCAGTATTATCATCCTACTGATATTGGCATTAAAATGTAATATCAGAAAATATAATTTGTTTTGATCATACCAAGATTTCTAGTAACAAAATCTCACAAGATTTCATAATGGAACACTGACATTATACATATATATATATATATATATATATATATATATAACTACTCACAAAAAGTTAGGGATATTGAACTTTCGGTTTTTGGAAAATAGAATGATGCAGAATAAATATTTAACCATTGAACAATGTACATTTGCATTGAAAAGTTTAGGGAAAGTTTAATTCAGTTCACTTGGAAAGGTTGAAGTGGATTTTAGATTCATTCTGACATCATACAAAAAGTGAAATATCCTTTACTTTTTGTGAGTAGTGTATATATATATATATATGTATATATATATATATATATACATATATATATATACAAATATTTTGTCTGATATCGGGCTGATATCAGACCAATGTCGATAGTCAATTTTAATGCCAAGATTGGCTGATACCAATATCGGGCCAATAATATCGGGCATCACTAAACAGAAATGAATCCTGTTTCCTGTAGAAGAGAAGGTCATTAGTTTTTTTTTTTACTTTAATATTTTTATTACGCACGGTTATGAAAACTGGATGAAAAGCTCCAGATTTTAAAAAGATGGCTCTAAATACAGCGTGCCTTCCTCAAAACAAAGATCAACTAAATGACTTCTTGTAAAGTGTCAGAAAGTGTCAGCCCTGTTTTGTTGTTTAGTTTCGAGCAGATGTTAAATGTAATTTCATAGGATGCCATTTTCAACATGTGTCTATATAAAGTAAGTTGGCCACTCGTTGCTTCTTCCCCCTCAGGAGTCGGATAAGCAGCATCTCCGTCTCTTCCTGCCAGTCAGTTTGAATTTACTGATTAGCCTTCAGCTAACCTGTGGACGACATGATGCACCGGCTCACGTCCGTCTGGATTAAGGTCGTCTGTTAATTCAGCCTGTTGCTCCTGGCAAAATACCAACTGTGGAGCAGAGAGAAAAGAAAATGAGACAGAAAAAGGTTCATCTGCATGAAGGAGGACTTCCAGGAATGCTCGTGTCTATTAATAGCGAGACTTTGTTCTTTTCCTTTGTTATTAGTCTGTTTTCTCTCTGCGTGTCCGTCTCATCAGGTGTGTTCCTGACAGGCGTGGACATTCATGTCTGACGTGTTGGCTCTTCAGAAGCCTTAATCTACATTTATCTCTGTATTTATCAAACTTTTGGGTCAAATAAATGTAAACCAGGGTCTCATGTTGGTCGTAACTGATCAGAATCTTGTTCTGGAGCATCACTTGACTAATGTGCGCCTCAGACATCGAGGGTCTGCTGTTTAATTGGCTGCTCTGATGATGAGCCCTCACAGGCCACTGAGGAAAAGGTTGAGCAAGTATGTCAAACAGTTTCAGAAAGATCTTGCTGGTTTTGAGCTATAAAAGTGGTGCAGATATGAAGCAGCTCCAAGAATCCCCAAATCTTATTTCAACATCTGCAGCAGTTCTTTATCCAGAGAAACGAGTTGTTTGAACTGCAAAGAGCACATCTGGAGATCTCCCTCTGTCATGGAAGACAGATTTATTTTTACAGCACATTTGAAACATTCTTGACCAAAATGCTTCAAAGATGCACAGAAAAGACCCAAAGAAGTGAGCTAAAAGCTACATTAATAGTTGAGTTTATAATCTTCAACCGGTCTCTGAGATCTCCCCTAACAACCACATCATCTTCATCCTGCTTCTTCTCGGAGATCTCCCCTAGCAACCACATCATCTTCATCCTGCTTCTTCTCTGAGATCTCCCCTAGCAACCGCATCATCTTCATCCTGCTTCTTCTCTGAGATCTCCCCTAGCAACCACATCATCTTCATCCTGCTTCTTCTCAGAGATCTCCCCTAGCAACCGCATCATCTTCATCCTGTTTCTTCTCAGAGATCTCCCCTAGCAACCGTATCATAATCATCCTGCTTCTTCTCTGAGATCTCCCCTAGCAACCACATCATCTTCATCTTGCTTCTTCTCAGAGATCTCACCTAGCAACCACATCATCTTCATCCTGCTTCTTCTCAGAGATCTCCCCTAGCAACCGCATCATCTTCATCCTGTTTCTTCTCTGAGATCTCCCCTAGCAACCGCATCATCATCATCCTGCTTCTTCTCTGAGATCTCACCTAGCAACCGCATCATCTTCATCCTGTTTCTTCGCTGAGATCTCACCTAGCAACTGCATCATCTTCATCCTTCTTCTTCTCTGAGATCTCCCCTAGCAACTGCATCATCTTCATCCTGTTTCTTCTCTGAGATCTCACCTAGCAACTGCATCATCTTCATCCTGCTTCTTCGCTGAGATCTCCCCTAGCAACCGCATTATCTTCATCCTTCTTCTTCTCTGAGATCTCTCCATTCATTTTCACTTCACAGTTTTAGGCTGGAAAATGTGAAACCAGCCCAGTCTTTTCCTGCATGTTTCCATGTTATGTAATAATGGTGATGATGATGATGCTGGTGTAAGTGATGATGATGTTTCAATATTTTACTGCTTAAATGAAGATATTTAATTTATTAGTTTTATTAATTTTATTCTAGTCTAAGATTAATACACAACCGTGTAATTTTCCTCTAAAGGGCAAAAAGTATCAGTCAGTATTGATAAAAAGTACCTTAAACGCTTGTTACGGTATCAACAGGAAAAGCGGGAGGAGGGGCCTGAAAATTAGACTGGGGGTCATTGCGTCAAAAAAAGGTTGAGAAGCGCTGCTTACTGGCCCCAAAGTGACCATTAGGAGGTTTAAACTACGGTGAGTTGAATCATTTCCAGACTGACAGATTTTATAACTGCAGCATCGTCTCAAATCACCGCTCAGGTAATTCCACATCCCTGCAGAGACGTCAGCTGTACTTCTACCATGTCCCACAGAGAAACGGTCCCCACATTCTCTCTCCAAGCCAACTGAACCCAGGTTGAAGAGGTTTCAGCTGTCAGCTGGAAGCAGCCTCCAGACGTAGATCAGATCCAGCCGCAGCTTACCTCTGATGTCATGAAACTTTTTCAAAACTCACAACTGTTTTCACCAGGAAGGAAGCAGAGTTCCTTCCTGCAGGAGACAGATCGACATCACCAACCTCCGGCTGACTCGGTGGTGAGAGGGCTTCTCATTTCTTGGGTTTTGCTGTGTTTCTTCGAGCGTGTGTGTGTGTGTGTGTGTGTTTGCATGCTGAGTTTGTGGCCTTCCACAGGGACGGCTTTCAACTTTACAACACACTGTATTCCCCTGCTTTTCTCTCGCTCTCTATTCCCCGGTGTGTGTTGTGGTGTGTTTTGTTCCCAGAACACATTTACTTTCCACATCATTCAACACCCCTCCAACCATCTACCACACACACACACACACACCCACACACACACACACACCAGGATGTAATTCAAACACAAACTGGCTGTTATATAAAACCCACAGCTGAATATGAACCAGGATCCGGTCTTCGGTTTGTTCCAGCTCCCAACGGGATCCAGACAAGACCCGACATGAACTCTGGTCTCCAGTTGGAGACGTCATCAAACCAGTTACAACACTGGTTTTACACATTCATCAATGCCTGCAGCTTCTGGGGGTGAACGTTGGTGGATATCTTACACAGGACAGACGATCTTCATCCTACCTGTACTGCATCATCATCTTCATCTTACCTGTACTGCAGCATCATCTTCATCATACCTGTACTGCATCATCACCTTCATCCTACCTGTACTGCATCATCACCTTCATCATACCTGTACTGCATCATCACCTTCATCCTACCTGTACTGCATCATCACCTTCATCCTACCTGTACTGCATCATCACCTTCATCCTACCTGTACTGCATCATCACCTTCATCATACCTGTACTGCATCATCACCTTCATCATACCTGTACTGCATCATCATCTTCATCCTACCTGTACTGCAGCATCATCTTCATCCTACCTGTACTGCATCATCACCTTCATCATACCTGTACTGCATCATCACCTTCATCCTACCTGTACTGCATCATCACCTTCATCCTACCTGTACTGCATCATCACCTTCATCCTACCTGTACTGCATCATCACCTTCATCCTACCTGTACTGCATCATCACCTTCATCATACCTGTACTGCATCATCACCTTCATCATACCTGTACTGCATCATCATCTTCATCCTACCTGTACTGCAGCATCATCTTCATGGTCTGGGTGGTCCAGATGGATGGAAGTCTGGATGGTTGGTGGATTCTCTACATATATCAGTATCAGTTGATATCGAAAAGTAAGAGTTGGACAATATCGGTATATCAGATGTCGGTAAAAAAAAAAAAAAAGCCCATATCAAACATCCTAAATTATAATGAAACCTAATATAATTTTAATGATTAAAGACTGATTTGCTGTCACTCACATTGATTATTTAGGAGAAATTAACAAACAAAATAAGCAGAATAACTTGAATTCTTGTCATGGATGAGGCTCCATGGTAAATGTTTTCTATCAAGACCACAGGAAATCCATCCCAGTACTTTCAAATAAATGGGGAGGAACAAACAGATAATCCAACCAGAAATATTCCTTCTGTTATTTTAAGCCACGGTAATGTTCACCAAAGTTTAACTTTCTTTGAAACCTGCATCTTTCCCTCATGAGGTAGTAATGGAGTTTGTTTCACAGCGCTGAACTCCTCCCTGGCAGGTGGACAGCTTTCTGCCGCCAGCAGCTGTCAGTCGTCTGGGGAAGCTGTCACCTTCCGGATGCTAACGAGGACACCTGAAACCAAAAAGGTGCACCTGCTTCCACATGCAGTTTGATTTGACTTAAGTTCTCACAGATAAAGATGTTAGCTCGGGAAATGATTAACTTAGGGAAGGAAACAAACAGAAGAAGTGAGAAAAAGAAGGTAGGAAGGAACTATAGAGAAGTTTTTGAATGAGATCTGATCTCAAGAAAGACAAATTAAACTTCAGTGATTATATGAGACGCCTCCACAAGAAGAGAGGCAGGGAAAAGAGACGAAACCTGGACCAGATCAGATTAACTCCTCTACCTTACAGCTGAAACACCGAGTAAACTTTATCCTCTACACAGAGAGAACTCGGCAAGCTCGCACCGATCAGGATTAAATTCAGCTGCATCTTCATCCCATTTATTCAGAGTGCAGCGATATGTCTTCCACCTGGAAACCATAACCACGGTGACGAGATCTCCGAGCACCAACAGACGTCCGGTGAAAGGCCCCGCGTGGAAGTGTTTGCTAAATGATGCAGATGCAGGTTTTCCGTGCTGAAAACACTTAAAGCTTTGTGGGAACCGGTTCCTGACCCATTTGCCGGCGTCTTTCTTCCTGCATGTGGGTCAGAGTGAGGTTAGACGCTCGGAGCACAGAGACCACTTCATGGATATGTTGCTCATATTTTCACTCCTTTTTGTCGGTTTCCTGACGAGGAAATGAGCTGGAACTGATGTGGGATGAAAGATTGCCTCTTTGTGTAAACCGGCTTTCATAGACTGATATGCACAATCAAGCTCCTTACATTTATTCACACGAATAAAAAAGAAATGCCTCGTCTAAGGAGCTCTTTGAGGTGTTGAATTTTTTAAAAAGAAAATGTGAAAATGTAAAAGTTTTTGTTCTGATTGAGAGGTAAGGAAAGAAATGTAAAAAGCAGGTAAAAGTACAAGCTGCTAAGTTGCAAATGAATGTGTAAAACCCTGTAAATGTAAAGTTCGAAGCCTTTTTTTGACCGAGCTGGGTCAACACACCCCTGGCCCATCTCTGGAACTGGATCCATCATCTCATCCGGCTGCGAGGCACGTAATTCTTCTTTAACTCTGAGCTTCACATGAAAGCCTGTTTCTTTTTCTCCTGGCCAGCAGCCCAGCTTCACTGACGACAACAAAGTCAACGAACTGGGATGGCAACAGAAAGACATCAGCCAACTAGCCATAACCTCAGTAACTAGCAGCCCGGGGACACTAATGTACAGATTTAATGAGTTGGACCATCAGATGGAAAACACTGGGCTCGGCTGTCTTTGTACTTTCTGGCTGCGGTTTGTTTCTGAGAGAAGATCATCAGTCGACTCGCAGCCTCCTGACGGGCCGCTCGCAGCGCCGCTGATGGAGGAAATGAAGCTTTCTCTGCTCTGAGGGTCTGAACGAGTCTCCGTCCTCTGATTTCAGCTGCAGAAGTGGACTCAGTCCGCCTGACGTGCAGTAGCTCCCACAGCTCAAACTGTGACTAAAAAGAATTTAAAACATTTGTTCTTTACTGGAGTATTCCCTTTATATCATCCATCACTTCCTCCACATCACAGCGTTACAATGAAACTGTGGACCTCGTTTCCCCAAAGCCGGACCTAGAGGAACATTTTACTGCTCAGATATTTCTCTTTTGCATCTCAGGAGACGAAGGGAAGATCTCATCCCAGCCTCATTCAGGTTGCAAATAATTCTCATTAATGTCTCTTTTGTTTCTCCTAAAATTCACCAGAAGAAGTAGATGAGACTATACGGCCACAGGAGTCTGTCTGAGACTTGATGCAGGGATCTTGTTAATTGTCACCTCCAAAGGAGAAAATAATGAGACAGAGTCTATAATAACAATAATTTTGACTTTATTAATCCTGATGGGAAAATTCTGCTCTGCCTTTAACCCATCTCGAGTTTTTGACCAGAAAGCTTCCAATTATAGCACCCACGGAGCAGTTAAGTACCTTCCTCAAGGGCCCATAGTGGTTCATCAGAGTGCCGTGTCAGGGATATGAACCTGGGTTTTCCAGAGCATTGACCACTAGGCTGCCCCATCATCCTCAAAGGCCTATTTAAGTTCGACACAGAAGACAGATACGCAGACAGACGGATAGTTTCATCCGTCGTCTGCATCAGTTATGCACGTAATTTAGTGCATTTTCGAGGGGCTTGTTGGTAGTGTTGTTTGCAATTCATTGATCCAGCGATGCATCACGATGGATCATGTGACGATTTGGCATCGATTAATTTGCCGTGTTGCTTTTCCACGGAAAACGAAACCATAAAAAAAGTAGAAGGAACCATGACGCGCTCCTCGCTGCCGCCCGGACAGTTTAACGAGCGACACACAACAGCAAGAAGCTACCCCAGCTCAGTGCTCCAGCTAAAGAGCCTGCAGTAGTTTCACCACCTGGGTATGGCTCACACGTTTGGAAGTCGTTTTGGTTTTAGGAAAACTCTAACAAAACTCTGGACAAGAAATAAAATTAAGTACCTTCGTAATACAACGAACATGCTACAGCACCTCAAGCGATTCCATCCCGAGACGGAGAATGCACCACCCCCTGTCCCAGCACAACAGAGGACCATCTTTGATACGATCACTAAACTTCCCAGGAATTCGGAGAAAGCCCATCGGATCATGCATGTAATAGGCCGATTCATTGGCACGGATTTGCAGCCTTATTCAGTGGTGAACAACAAGGCTTTCCATAAAATACTCAGCCGCGGAGCCACGTTACAAATGCCCACATCGCACCTGTTTTGCAACGAAGGAGGTCCCAAAAATCTACAACGATGCTAAAGAGGTAAATATTTGTTGGCTATTTGTTTGTGCAAGTTAGGTCTCTGTTATCTTGTCATTATTAGGCTTTACATGATCAGGATTTTTGGGGCCGATCACCGATCAGAGAGTTTTAAAAAACCGATCACCGATCCGATCATGCGAGGAAGCAAATGTATCTATTTAAATAGCTCATTTACCTGTATTTATACAGTTTACTGAGTATCATAAAAAAGGATTTTTGTTTCCATTTTTTGTCCTGAACTGACTGAGATGAAAAGGTTAAACATCATTAACCTCTAACAGCATTCAGGTTTAATCAGGACAAACCAAAATAATCTGAGCCAGTGGCACAAATAATAGGCACAACTTAAACAGTCATAACTGAAATTATCTACAGTCACAGAGCAAATGAAGGCAGCTGCTTCAGAAGTTGGGGCTCACATCTGATGATGTCATATAAGTGGTCAAACTAACCGAGTGACTGTTTCCTCAGAAGAACCTCGACGTGAGAACGAACAACCCGCTTTAGCTCATGTAGTCCGGTATCACCACAGTAGGGCTGGAATATATTTGCTGTGGACGCATGCGTCAGCGTCAGGAGCGTTTGTGTACATACCTGCTGGAGCACACGAGGAGCACGCGGCGGCCGAAGCGCTCGATACTGGTTTTCCGCGGTCTGGAGTCCTGTTATTTACAGTCTCTGATGGAGACACGGAGACAAACACTTGTGCTGCAACAGTTTCAGGTAAACTGTTGTTTGCGGAAATGCAGGAAATGCGCCGTGTCCTTTCAGTCTAAGAGCTGACATGTTTGCAACCGGCGTCGCCATCCTTTACGTGTGGCGTATTTGGGATTGTAAAAACTTTATTGTTCAGCACATAGTGACAGAACTCTCGACAAAAACGCCACAAAGACATAAAACACATACTAGTGAGTACGTGTCTATTCTGCTTTGTTTGTTTGCTTGTTTTCTAAGTTTAATTGGTGTAAATGAGAGTTTTACCGGAGCAGATTCAAAATGACAATGACGTCATTGATCGGATCGGTGAATGAAAAGTTAAGGACCGATCAGAAAATTAGAAAAAAATGTGAAACATCGGCTGATCCAATCAAACCGATCTGATCGGTGGAAAGCCTAGTCATTAGGCTCGTTCGACTTTGGCTATCTGCAGCGCAACTCGGCTGGAAGTGAGGGATTGTGGTCCTGGAATGTTGCATGCTGGTTAGAAACTTTGTCCGACTTCAGACTGCGGCTGCACGGCACCGGAAAACGTGACCACACCACATGATCATCAAACATCGCGGGAGCCGTCCGTCTGCAGTCGGAGCGTGCAGTTACTCCTCAGCAACTGCAGCTTTTGGACCTGCCTCCGCCGCCGCCGGAACCTGGTTCTGATTGGTTTCAACTCTCACTGACGCAAGCTCCGATTGTTGGACGGGACTGTCCCCCAGTAATAAATCCATTTAGGTGTTTTAAACAGGCTACAAAATCAGCCTTGGTGTTTCATACTGTAGTTAGGCTGATGTTCACAAACCTGGACAGACTGATATCTGGACAGGCTGATATCTGACTGCAGCAACAGAGGAACACAAACGTGTTACAGCCACAAGTTATTCTACTCAGATAAATATAAAGCTTAATAAGTTATACCAAAACTTTCACAAATCCTCTTCATAATTTGGATTTGATGGACTTATTGGTGTGTATCCACCTTTCCACTTGCTCCCCCTTATGTTATCCATGAGTAGGCTACCCAAATCCTTAATAAAAATAAAATAAAATATATAATATTTATTTCCAGCCCCATCTAGAAAAAATAAGTTTCTATTTCTTTATTTGTTTTTATATTATTCTTCAAGGCAAAGCATTTATGGTTTTCATATTTGAGCCTGGACATTTACCAGATTACTGTCCTCTGTGTTGCACCTTAACAGGTAAACAACATTCTGTCTACTACAGTCCAGCACAAGTTCATGTAATCAGCGTCAACAACACGCTGTTTCATTACTCTGAAATCAGACTTGATCACATCTGCACAGCGTTCAGTAACTTTGAGCTCAATAAAGGCAAATGCCGCGAGATCCTCCGTTATTGCAGTCTTCACGTTGGCGAACTTGTCCAGCTGAGATGCGCTGCGTTTATGGTCCGCCCCCGAGACTCACTCAGCTCTCGTCTGACCATGAAGTCAGACGGTAGACAGACGCAGTCAATCCGAACGAGCCTATTATGTCGTTAAGTGTTCTGTACTTAGAGGGTCTGTCAGTTGAACGTATTTGAAAAGCAAAGCCACCATTGTTATTTTCCTAACTTTGTTTTTAACATACTGTACAATGTCATGTACATAGTCAATTCAACTACAAGCTTTTATAGACTAATCTGGGCAAACGCCGTCAGTAGACCGCCGTTGCTTAGGGTGACATTTCTGTTCATGTGTAATTAGAACAGATGAAATTCAGGCTACTTTCTTATTAATATTAAGGAAATCTGGAAAGATGTGCACATTTCTTGGTTGTTGGAACAGCAATGGAAAACTTTAGCGGAAGTACCGTGTGTCCTTGAATTAATAATCTAATTTATTTACAAATGTAGCATCAAATGAAGAAAAAAAAATTTTAGATGCAAAAAAGCAATTAAAAATCGAATCGACAAATTATAAATCGCCATAATCGAAAAATTGTGGGTCCCATCATCGTAATCTAATTATATCGTGAAGTAATCTAGATGGGGCAACACTACCTTTTGGTCCGTCACTTGAAACAGAAGACAGAGGGGTCAGTGCGGCTTATAAAAAACCTATGGTTGTTTTTATGTAGATCGCACAAGCGCCGTATAACTCCCTGGCTGCCATTCATGTTTATATACATTAATTGCGGGCTTAAATGGGGAGGCAGGACACTCTGGCGGAGCTTGTCAGAGAAAAACAAGTGTTGATCGTCTTTATTTCTGTCAGTTTTAGATAGAGTCAGACAAGCTTAGAAAAACATGTTGTGGTCAACCAGGAAGTCCTTGTATCACATGATGGTGGTAGCCTATCAGATTCTAGCTTCTGTGTCACATGATGGTGGAAGCCTATCAGATTCTAGCTTTCATATCACATGATGGTGGTAGCCTATCAGATTCTAGCTTCTGTGTCACATGATGGTGATAGCCTATCAGATTCTAGCTTCTGTATCACATGATGGTGGTAGCCTATCAGATTATAGCCTCTGTGTCACATGATGGTGGTAGCCTATCAGATTCTAGCGTCTGTGTCACATGATGGTGATAGCCTATCAGATTCTAGCTTCCATATCACGTGATGGTGGTAGCCTATCAGATTATAGCTTCCATATCACATGATGGTGGTAGCCTATCGGATTCTAGCTTCTGTGTCACATGATGGTGGTGGCCTATCAGATTATAGCGTCTGTGTCACATGATGGTGGTTGCCTATCAGATTCTAGCGTCTGTGTCACATGATGGTGATAGCCTATCAGATTCTAGCTTCTGTATCACATGATGGTGGTAGCCTATCAGATTATAGCGTCTGTGTCACATGATGGTGATAGCCTATCAGATTCTAGCTTCTGTATCACATGATGGTGGTAGCCTATCAGATTATAGCGTCTGTGTCACATGATGGTGGTAGCCTATCAGATTCTAGCGTCTGTGTCACATGATGGTGATAGCCTATCAGATTCTAGCTTCCATATCACGTGATGGTGGTAGCCTATCAGATTCTAGCTTCCATATCACATGATGGTGGTAGCCTATCAGATTCTAGCTTCTGTGTCACATGATGGTGGTGGCCTATCAGATTATAGCGTCTGTGTCACATGATGGTGGTTGCCTATCAGATTCTAGCGTCTGTGTCACATGATGGTGGTAGCCTATCAGATTCTAGCTTCCATATCACGTGATGGTGGTAGCCTATCAGATTCTAGCTTCTGTGTCACATGATGGTGGTAGCCTATCAGATTCTAGCTTTCATATCACATGATGGTGGTTGCCTATCAGATTCTAGCTTCTGTGTCACATGATGGTGATAGCCTATCAGATTCTAGCTTCCATATCACGTGATGGTGGTAGCCTATCAGATTCTAGCTTCTGTGTCACATGATGGTGGTGGCCTATCAGATTCTAGCTTTCATATCACATGATGGTTGTAGCCTATCAGATTATAGCGTCTGTGTCACATGATGGTGGTAGCCTATCAGATTCTAGCTTCTGTGTCACATGATGGTGGTAGCCTATCGGATTCTAGCTTCTGTATCACATGATGGTGGTAGCCTATCGGATTCTAGCCTCTGTGTCACATGATGGTGGTAGCCTATCGGATTCTAGCTTCTGTATCACATGATGGTGGTAGCCTATCAGATTCTAGCTTCTGTATCACATGATGGTGGTAGCCTATCAGATTCTAGCCTCTGTATCACATGATGGTGGTAGCCTATCAGATTATAGCGTCTGTGTCACATGATGGTGATAGCCTATCAGATTCTAGCTTCTGTATCACATGATGGTGGTAGCCTATCAGATTATAGCGTCTGTGTCACATGATGGTGGTAGCCTATCAGATTCTAGCGTCTGTGTCACATGATGGTGATAGCCTATCAGATTCTAGCTTCCATATCACGTGATGGTGGTAGCCTATCAGATTATAGCTTCCATATCACATGATGGTGGTAGCCTATCAGATTCTAGCGTCTGTGTCACATGATGGTGGGAGCCTATCAGATTCTAGCTTCTGTATCACATGATGGTGGTAGCCTATCAGATTATAGCGTCTGTGTCACATGATGGTGATAGCCTATCAGATTCTAGCTTCTGTATCACATGATGGTGGTAGCCTATCAGATTCTAGCGTCTGTGTCACATGATGGTGATAGCCTATCAGATTCTAGCTTCTGTATCACATGATGGTGGTAGCCTATCAGATTATAGCGTCTGTGTCACATGATGGTGGTAGCCTATCAGATTCTAGCGTCTGTGTCACATGATGGTGGTACTCTATCAGATTCTAGCGTCTGTGTCACATGATGGTGGTAGCCTATCAGATTATAGCTTCCATATCACATGGTGGTGGTAGCCTATCAGATTCTAGCTTCTGTGAATGAATACCAAGTACCGGTCTTTTGGTACTGGTTTCAAATCTAACAATACCGAGGTACCGCTAAGATTCTGGACAAACGATACTGTTAGTGATACTTTGTTAGTGATACCATTATGTAATTATATCACTGCCGCGTAATCATGGTGGTGGAGTAAGACAGACGCACTTCGCCTGATCTCTCCTAACTTTACATCCAGCCTCTTCAGCGCCATCTGAAGAAATGATTTCCACCACTGGATCTTTTAACATCTTCTAATGTCTTTACTGTTTACTCTAAATAATCTTATCAATAAGAATATCTATAAATATCAATAAGAAGTATCGATATTGGTATCGGTAAAATCATAACTGTATTCTGTACATCCCTTATCTGCAGCCCTGTTCTGCTTGTTTGTTACTACATCATCTTCTAATTGGATGACTGCAGGACTCAGCAGGTGTGCATGTTCTCCTGAAAAAGAGACGGGGGTGAGAGTGTGTCAGCTTCCGCCTCTGGACATGACCTCGGCTCACCTGTGGCAGCGCACGAGCCTGAGTAACATCCGTGGAGAGTTACAGTACAAACTCGCTGAAAACTCAGCTCCCCAGGCGGCGGCATGCTCCGTCCCCCCGAGTGGCTCATCTGCACCGACATATGGGCACACACACTCGTCACCTCTGCAGCTGCTCCCCCAACACACACACATCCCCCTCATTTTCACCCTGATTCATAATCTGCTCAGAGAGCCACAGCAGAGCTCTGACATAATCCAGCGGGACGGATGTCTGTCAGCATCCTCACGGTTAAAGATGCTTCTTTTCCCTCCAGAAGCTGCAGGGCATCGCTCTGCTGCACCGTTACCTGCAGGAAGCTCAGAGGATTTCACATTTCACCCCCCGCCGGCCGTTTTTCACACTTTACAGACAACATCCTGACAATAATCTCAAGATGTGAATGAAAGGCAACATGTGGTTCGGTGCTGATCCGTGTCGACTGAGCCTCTTCAGCTGGCATCCAGGACTCAGAGCTTTCACCGCATCCTCCATCATCCCTGAGCAGAATGAGCTTTTTCTTTTTTCATTTAAGACATCTTTGGCATCTGAGGGGGGATTTATACTGTTGCAATGAGGGACGTTTCTCCAGACTTCTTCCTAAAACTACCGGAGGAGTTTTCCACAGAGCATGCTCACAAGTCACCAAATACAAATCAATGTCAAGACTGAAATTATTGTTGCATTTTGTGACATGACTTTTAAAGGAAATGTTTTACTCTTTAAGCTTTTTTTTCTCAACGGCACCACGTTTGGATATTTTGCTGAAAAAAACAACTTTTTCATTCCCTTGACTTTTGGTTGCTTAAATTGATCCCCCTTTATGTTCAATAAATACAGAGGCGCATTGCATTCGCCTGAAGTAAATAAAAGTGTTCTGTTTTTCTTAATTAATTAAGTATTTTTTGAAAAAATTAAATAATTTTTAAGAAATAAAAAAAATAAAAATGTTCTGTTTTCTAAATTAACTAAATAATTTTTACAAAAAATAAAAACATTGTTTTTCTAAATTAACTCAATAATTTTCGCAAAAATAAAAATTTTCAGTTTTTCTAAATTAACCAGATCATTTTTACCAAAAAAAAAGAAAAAAATGTTTTTCTGATTTAAGAAAATCATTTTTACAAAAAAAAAAAAAAATCTTTTTTTCTATATTAACTTAATTTTAACAAAAGATAAATAAAAATGTTCTGTTTTTCTGAATTAATGAGATATTAAGCAAGAGACGCTTTTGTTTCCTCCAGAAAGGCTCCAACATGTCCAGTACAGTGGGCCGAGGCAGCGGATCTGCTTTAGTTTCACACACATACCCCCAACACCCACAGGTACTCCCCCCACACACATGCACCAACCCGCTCCACCCTCCAACCTTACATACCCACACACTCTCCTCCCTCCACCCCAACACCCTCCTCCTTCTACCCTACACACATAGCTTTTAAACAACCACAACTTGCTCAATTTTCTACCCATTTTCAGACGGTTTGGTTTGTAATAAACATCAAAATAAACATCGTTCACTGTCTGAAGTTCCCATGATGCTAACAGATAGCCTTTAGCAAACTTTGACCACTACACTGGTGTCAGGTGTGTGGGGCAAGGACATTGATGTGGGGGCTGGCCTGTGCTGTGTGGGTCATCTTGGGGGTCCGGTCCTCCTGGGTGTCGGCTGGGTCGGGTGGGGGCTGCTGCCCCTGGGCGCGTGGGTGGGGTCGGCAGCTGCTGGTCTTGGTCCGCTGGGGCCTAGGCCCCGAGACCGTGGGGAGCTCCGGCTGGGGCTGCCTTCTGCCGCCATCTAGGGGGATGCAAGTCCGTCCCTTTGGGGGGGGGGTTGGTTGAGGTCCGGGCCTCTGGGTGGCTGCTGGGGGCCGGGTCTCGGGCTGTGCGGGCTTCCTCCACCTTGCAGAGACGAAGTTGCATCTGCAGCACCATAGAGACCCTTTATCATGCATGTTGACACTATGACGCTGCTTCCCGTTGCGCTGAGTAGGTTGTACCTCTTTTCTGCGTTGTTCTGCCTGTGTTTGTATGAGCTGATGATATTTAAGCACCCTGCAGGTCCCCCCTGAGGGGGATTGCCAGTTTTGTTTCTCAGCATCAAATGTAACCGGATACTGTGTCCATTTATTTCAGTCTTTGCTGGGAACTTGGAAAATCCAACTTCGGAGTTTAAATCAAATGCACCATGAGAGCGCCACCTACTGGCGGGGAGGAATCAAAGTTGTAGCTACCAGCTCTAAGACTTTGCTGTGTTGAAATGCTTAATCTGGAGGGGGGGAGGGGGAATGATTCTTATGATGTGTTAAAAACATCATAAGAATCACTGATCTCCGACTTTTTTATTCTATGATAGTTGAGCGTCATTTTATGGAAGCCCATTTCTGCTACTATGATGTAAACAAAAATTATATCTCATAATTATGAGCAAGTATCTCATTATTTTGAGGTAGCTAAGTCATAATTATGAGATTTAAGTTTGTTTCTTTGTTAATTTTACATCAGAGTGGCAGAAATGGGCTTCCATATAGTTTGATTCAGCTGCTCATTGCTGGAAGATATGAGGAAGTTTTTTGTTTTTATAAGTGTAGCTGGAAATGGACTTTAATTTCTTTTAATCTGTGAAATGGGGTAAATGAGGTGTTTCTGACGAGACTGAAGTCTTTTTGGGTCAGGACCATCTTTCCGGGCAGTCAAAGCTTCAAACTTGGGCAGCCACTAAATTCCACCATGAAAACTATCTGAAATACTGTTTTTCATTTTTAGTCTTCCAAGTTATTCTTCCTATCTTACAAATGAGGCGTTAAATTCTGGATAAGACGTTTGCCTTCCAGGTCCTCTTTTAGTTTGGTCTCCTCTCTGATTCGGTGCTTCCTCTAAAACACTCAGTGAATTACAGATGGCTACGGGAGGAATAAAGTCTCTTCATAAACTGTGAGGAAAGAGGAGATCCATCAGAGAGAAATAAACTGGATTATATCCGGAAACTTCCACCTCTGAGTCAGAGGAGGATGTGAACAAGAAACCCCCAAAAGGGAGCAAAGAAACTGGAAAGAAGGCGAGAAGAACAACTAAAATCCTGCATTTAAAATTTATTTTACTTTAAATAAACAGAAATTAAAATATATGTACAGTTATATGTAGTACCCCTTTTCTACAGATAGACATGTTGGCATGAAAGACGAGAACAATGCTTGGAAAGTTGGACTTTGGCTCCATCTAGTGACTGCTGGGCAGGATTCACTGCCCCTCATCCTTTCCTTTCTCTTGTTTTTCAGCTAAAAACGCCTCACAGCTGCAGGGAGAAGCTCATCAGTGGCTGGAGTTTAATTTAGTTTTTATATGGCTGCAGCTGCAGGAGACAAACAGGCTCCAACAGAGCGCCCGATAGGAAGGAAATGACAGAAACATAACTTTATTAAAAACAACTGATCATCTGAGACAGATTGATGAGATTTTATCTGGCTCGTTAGTCTCTTCTAATTGTTTTTTCAATTTCAATCCATTTAAATGCAAATTGCCTAAATTAGTTTTTTTTTTTTTACATGAATAAGTCATTAAACGTCTAATAATTCTGATCCACACGTCTCCTTCGTTAGCTTCTCCGGCTCTGATCTGGGAATTCTGTCAGTTCTGGGAGATTCCTTTATTTCCAGATCATGGGAAAACTTTGTGATGATGCATGTCTGCAGCCTGAAGCTGAGAAAAACGAGGTGCTTTGAACTAAGCAGTCAGACTGAATTAATCTTAGAACTTAGTACTGCATCTTTGTTTCCTGTCTTTCATGATTGGATGAACCGATTAATCCAGGTGTGTCTGATCTAAGCAAATGGTCAGACACACCTGGATTTATCAGTTTATCCAATTTCAAAGACAGGAAACAAAGTGCAGTACTAAGTTATTGCATAAAGCCTATTGGGATGAATAAAGTATATATATATAAAAAAGAAAGAAACAGTATAAAAGCTTTTGCTGATGTCCGAGAACTTGACAAGGTTGAATTCAAATGTGTGTAGCAACATATATATATATATATATATATATATATATATATATATATATATATGTATACCCATTGAATTTCCTAGGGACCCACTCAAATTGCCACCCATAGTTTCCTAAATCAAAAACTGATGTAAAATGTACCAGACGACCTCATCGTGGACATGAGATTGTTTTTTCCGATAACAGAAGCCAGGTTCGGGTAAGAGTCAGATCAGTGGATTTGCTTTTCAAGAATAAAGTTGAAAGTTCTATTGTTTGTAGCTCTTATTAAATATAAAACCCAAGTGTGTGTGGATGTTTCATGAAGGTGGCAGCTAAATAATGTTTCTGCCCGGTTTCGAACCGGGGACCTTTCGCGTGTGAGGCGAACGTGATAACCACTACACTACAGAAACTGATATGTGATGCGTTCAGGGACCGATCAGTAAGGTTAAGACTCCGTTGTTTATTCTAGATCACCGCTGTGGAATAATGGTTTTTGATCACTTTTGAAGCATTGTACTGTGATTTTGCTTGTAATATTATCTAGTAATAAAATAATCCATATTGTTAATTGTATTTTTGAGAGTTATGTTATTTTTTTTCATCGAATGGGGTACAGTTCGTTTGTTTGCAGGAGGGAAAAGCAACAACTAAATGTGTTTCCGCCCGGTTTCGAACCGGGGACCTTTCGCGTGTTAGGCGAACGTGATAACCACTACACTACGGAAACTGGCCGAAAAAAGGTCAGGAACCTGAGATGGAGTGGGAAAGTTTCGTGTTTCATTCTCTAGGCCAGTTTTTTATTTGTGAAAAATATCTTACAGTTTTTCTCCATTGGTTTGGTTCAGTTCTCGAATCAGAAATTACATTCTCAAAACTCACACACATCTACAGAGTTACAATAGTTAATAACTAGTTTCCTCCTGTTTCAACGTGACCATAAGAATTAAATTAGGAACCAATTTATCGCCGACTTTGCAGGTAGAAATGATGGGGAACATTTAACCCGACACACACAGGAAGCTTTTATTTATGCATAAAAGAAAACAACCTTACACTGAGAATTTTGTTGATTTGGGAGGTTTTTTTTACGTGCATGTGGTTCGAAGCAGGTAATCTCCCCTGAACGAGTCAAAAATGACGGTTAACAGTATCGTTTTAATGGCTTCCTTCCCCGTGGATCGCTATAAAATATAACTTTAGAAGTATCGCTGGAGTATATTTATAATGTAAGTAAATCTAAGTAGCTCTAAGCAGGCGTTACTGAATTATCAAGAAATGATTCATTGTGAATTTGTTGATACGTTAATTAACCCCCACCCCACCCTCACATTTTGAAAAATGCAGAGGTGTGTGTGTGTGTGTGGTAATTGTTGGGGGAGGGTCAGCTCTCCAGACTACCTGAGCTTCTCAAAGATCTGCTGTTTTCTGTATCAGCTGATGCTCGTGTCTCATGATGTAGAAGCGTGTAGAAGTCTCTTTATGCAACAACCCAATCATATAATGCTGTTCACAGCTCAACAAAATAGTTTAGGGAGCACAATCACTTCAAACCCTAGTATTTTAATTTTCTTTTATAAAAGTATAGGAATGTAACGATATTGTCGATATCGCGATATCGCCGGAGGTAAACTGCCGCGATATCGTCGTGGTCTTGTCACGGTATGAAACATGTCTCTTGAGACAAAATAATAGTTTTCACTCCGCTCTAAGCGTAGTGTAACGTACTAAACTACATAGACCATGATCCTTTGCTGCCAGTGCGCTCTTTTGAGCCAATGGGAGCACACGTAGCCCCCACGCACAGAAAAAACAAGGTGAAAGGCGGTCAGGTGAATACAGCATGGATATACACGAGGATAGAAACAGCTGTTATTCTCCACGAGAAGCGAGAACTTTGTTCCTGTTCTGGAGGCCGCAGGGACAAGAAAGTTAGTTTTGGTCCAGTTATTCCTCCGTGAGAAGTTTCAGCCGTGACGCCGCGGAGACCGCCGTGTTGACTTGGTGAGTTTATATGACGAACTTGGTCCGGGGGGGCTGTGCATGCGGTGATGTCCGTGTATTAAACGCCTCGCGTGCTGTACACATTTTCGTATTTTTTCACCACCTCGATCAGCTGTTCATTAAAACTCTCCGTTTAACCTGCAGCAGCGGATGCAGAAGAGCATCTGATCAGCTGATTGTGACATCACGGTGCTAGGTATTAGGACTTTTCCTGCTGCAACACACCTGACTTCAATCAATGGGTAATTAGCAGACTTGTGCAGCCAAGCTCTGGATATCAGATGGTGTGTTGAAGCAGGGAAGCCCTGAAGACCAGCAGGATGCCGGCCCTCGAGGATCAGAGTTGCCTCCACTGGTGTAGAAGTTCATACATATGACTGACCACTGACAGACAGGCGGACTTACTTATTTTAAATTTATTGATTACTAAAGAGGAGGCAGTTTCTTTGTGCCTGGGTCTTTTTTTTACTTAGTAAATAGGCTGTTTTATTGCCTGGTTGAGTTTATTTAATCTAGTACCTGAGCTTTCTTCTCAATAAATATGTTGGATTTTTACTTGAATTTCAGCTTCAGCAAAAGTTTTTCAGGCAGGTCAAAATGTCTCAACCTTGAATTTGACTATAACTATTGTAACAATGACTCGTCAAAGCATTTTATACCATCATTATTGTTATCGTGAGCCTCCCCACAATATCGAGATAAATATCGTATCGTGAGGTTCATATCGAGATATCGTACCGTGAGATGTGGATATCGTTACATCCCTATAAAAGTATGTTAGCTTGTGTAGTTATTACTACATGACACGCATTTTCCTGTGTGTAGCAAATAGTGTTGATGATTCTCAGCTTCTATCTGAAGGAATCTAATTCTATTTATGATCAGTCACATAACAGTTGCAGAAATCAACAATTAATGATTAATGAAAGCTCTTATCTGTCCAGAATGAAGAGGAAAATTATCTTTCCTGGAAAAATGAGTGTTTGCTTCAGAAGAGGACCAACCGGTTTTCTCAGACAAGACCCCTCAGAGGAAGCTCAGAGGATCAAAGACAACCGTGAGCTCCAAGACAGATCAGCCCCTCAGAATGAAGACAAAGTCAGGGAGAACGCCCGCTCTGTTGTCTTTGTGAGGGGTGGAGATGTGTCTGACCGGAAGGAGGTTCTGGGGGAGAATGTGATCCAGTTCGGCAAATATAAGAGCAAGTCTTTCCGGGGGGTGCTGCAAAATGACGTTGGCTATGCCATTTACCCGATCAACCAGGTGGAGGAAGAGGACAGAGCCGGACTGTTCAAGCCTGAGGGTCCTAAGAAGGAAAGCTTACTCTCATTTTTGGAGTACTGCAGAACCTTTCAGCAAATACAGGATCTGGTCAGATATTTAAAGGAAACACCACTACCAATATAAGTTAAATAAGTAAAAAAGATTACTGATTAACATATTTATAAATGAACGATACAATGATATAATAACATAAAATATACAAGTTAAAAAAGAGAAAAAAATATCACTACTTAGCATATTTACAAACTAACTATAATATAGTACTAGTTAAATGAGCAGAATATTCTAGTTATTAATAATCAGAATTTAAAAACTGATAACTAAAAAAAATAGGCCAAATTGAACAATGAATATTGTTATACAAATATAATATATACAATATTTCTATATACATGTAAATGTAACAAATTTTTTCTTAAACCAACTTACTTAATTCGAATGGACAGATGAATTTTCAGGTAAAACAAAGCAAACAGAAATACAAATAAAAGGAGAACACTTAAGTTTGAACAGTAACAAACATCCACATCAACAGTTATTTTATGACACAATATTTAGACTTTTACAGAAAAACCACACATCTGTTGCTAGGAAACCCTCCGGAAAAAATGGACAACTTAGGACATGTTCATGTATAATATGTGTTAGTCCAGAGGTCTGTAGCACCACTTCTTCTTGTCCTCTGCCCATCTCTTCTTTTCAACCTCATAAAAGAAGACTGACTGAATTCTCCCCAGGTCATTTCATGGGTCATCCCCGCTGCCTGATACAGGGAAAACACTTTAGCGGGACAATATATATATTTCCCCACAACTCCAGGGAACCTGGTATGGATGTGTGGGCTGTCTGGACCCTGCTTCAGTGGCTCGTGGCAGAACCTGCACAGGCGTCCGGCAGGATGCTGCTCCTTGGCCTTTCTTTTTACCCGCTCTTCCATAACCTGCTTGGACTCTGCAGACCGCTGCTTTGCAGCCTCCAGCTCTCGGGTAAAGAATGGTGTTGCAGCAAAATCAGCGAATGACATTTGTGGATCCAGCAGCCCTTCTGCTGCATAGGCCTGTTGAACCCTTTTGGAGCAGTAGAAGTACTTGACCTTTCCAGACTGATGAAAGAAATGAACAGAGGATCCATCACCGAGAAACCGAGACTTTGGCTGGCCACAGGCAAGGCAGTTCCTGGTCCTCTTTTTGGGAGGTGCCTGCTGTGTTTGTGGCTGATGCTTCTGGATGATGTCCTGCACCATTTTCTCTATTTCAGCCTTTGTTAGTGGCGCCTCCAGGAGCTTGATGGTGGGGGGGATTCACGGTGGCGTGTGGGACTTTCAGGACAGGAACAGATGTTGTTTCACTGCCTTCTGTGAGTTGGTGCCACAGCTGCTGTGTCTCCAATCATTTTTCTGGGCTGGTGTTTAGGGACGAGGAGGTATTGACTAAATTGGCCAGATGTTTAACATACCTTGAAATGGGTTGTTTAGTGGTGGGGTGCAGTAAGCTGTTGGGATTTTTTGCAGCAGCGTGTACCATGGCAGCATACTCACTGTCCACCAGGCTAAGGCAATGCTTTTGCCCTCGATGTTTTTCCAGGAGCCCGTCGATGGCATCCTTCATTGGCTGAGTCCATCTGGAGTGGTCCAAAACAAAAAGCAAGCCTCCTGTTTTAATGGGGCCTGTTCTTGCAGCACGTGGAGAGGCAGCACAAGGCAGGGGGTTCTGATGGAGGGGAAAAAACAGCAAATTATTTAGTACTTTGTGTCTTTAAATCGTGTTTTTATAACTATGAGGGGGTGAAAGGATGAGCTGAATTACCTTCTACTTTGGCAGATAGGAGGATGTGTGTCTCTGCTGTCGCCACGCCAGGGATGTCATCCTGAAATACAGAGTAGACCATTTGGGTTACATTCAGTGCTTTCATTATTGCTTTCTTTGAGGGGAGGGGTTAGTACCATTTTCAAGCTTACCGGAGCAAAGGGTTCCTCTGTTGTCTCAGCAGGTGGATCAGTCGGTGTGTCAGAGGCAGGAGTTGGCTCTGGGGTGTGCGGCTGTCCCTCCCCCACCGTTTTTTGGGACTTGTGTTTGTCCCAGTCAAGAGGGACAGGACGACAGCCGGGCTCCAAATATTGCAGGCCAAACCTTTCCCCAGAGTCCCTCTGGGAGACCAGTAACGCCGGGTACTTGGCTCGGCCGGTAACCTCCTCAGACGGTGTTTAGCTGGACCACTAAGGCAGGATCAAACACTGAGGGCAGGCTGACACCAGGTTGTTTCAGGTCCACAAGGCGCTGGAAATTCCAGCGAGCAATGCCAGTCATACCCTGAGCTTGAAAAAGTTCTGTGGACACCTGAGTGCCTGTGACCCACTTGGACTGGTGACAATGAAATCCCTCCTGCTGAGCGGTGCCTCGCACAGGGATCCACACAGGCACAGCTGCTCCATCCCCCCTCACATGGTTCAGCTGGACCGTCCCACCATAGCGGTACAGGATCCCCTCCTCAACCTCTGGATCGCTCAGGCAGCCTCTGAGGATGTGGACCCGCTGAGTCCTCCATGTTTTCAGCATGGACGGCTTGAACAGAGGTACACCATCAGGATCCCGTTCTGAGAAGAACCGTTGCAGAACGCTCTCCACTCTCACTACCAGCTCTTCGGGGTGAGGGATTTTATTGCCACAATGTTCCTTGATGTGCTGCTTTGTGGGATTAGGTGGATTTATCCCGCAGAAGACAAAGACTTGCTTAAGTCTCTGTCGGTCGGTCTGATCCACAACACAAAAAGCAGCTGAGAGGAACTTGCAGAAGGCGCTGTGCAGTGGGTGGTGCTCTGACGTGCACTCTCTGGTGAAGCGCCGCATGCAGTGGAACAGGTCCAGCTTGATGTTGATGCCACTGTTGTACCTGCTGCAAGAAGCACAGGTGTTTGTGAGGTTTCCAGAAGTTGCCTCAGTCACAATGGCCTCTGTGGTCTTCCAGGAATCCCAGATGAGGTGTTCTTCAGGCTTGGAATTTGGGATCCTGAATGCAGCACAACAATCCCTGTCCACATATGAAGAGATATACTGAACATTAAGGATGTGAAATCTGTACAGACATGCATATAGTAGATAATGTTTTCTTCTTTTTTTATAACAGACACAGCTGGACAAAATAAGGGCTGGTAAAATAAGACAAAATAACGGGTGTCTCTCACCTGTCCACCCACTGGTATCTCGCTTTTTGCTGTCCTGCAGAGGTGTAGCGGCAGGACAGCCCCTCATACATGGATTCCAGGGATCTGTCACACTCAGACTGCAGCATCACCCAGGACAAAATCATCCAGTTTTCATTCATGACCGCATAGGATGACATAGTCCCTGATGCGAGCACCACCTTCCGAGCAACTTTACGGGTGTGGTCAACCCTTAAAACCTGCCCGAAAGTGCCTTGCAGGAACAGATTGAGTGTGTTCTCCTGCCTGCGGTACTCCTGTATATATTATATTTAAATATGTTAACTATATTTTCACATGTGTTCTGCTATTGTTTTGTGTTTTATTATATTATGTTACGTTAAATTATAAAACCTGTAAATTGTTGCGAAATGTTAAGTTTAATAAAACTGTTATACTTTAATTGTACTAAAAAAGATCTTGTCACTGTTATTTTACACAGGCACAGAGATGAATGTCTTGCAAAAATGGCAATTTCTGTTGGATAAAGAAGGGAATCTAGAGAAAAAAACATATCTAAAGACGAAAATCAGTAACAATTATATTATTTTATTTAAAAAATTGGGCACTATTACAACATAAATCCATAATATCCTTAGAATTAACATCATTTCACGTATTACCATCATAAAGATTGAAGACAGTTGTTAATTGGATTAAAGTTGCTGATTAATAGAGCCACTCAGACTTTGGCGGCAGCTGTGTTCAAACTGGGAATCACAGGAGTGGCAGGTACATTGGACAGCGCCAGAAGTGCTGAAATTTAATATGTACAGCTTTCACATGGGCACTTTCAGCACATTGGACAGCGACAGTAATAGCCGTGTGATTGGCTGTCACTGCGATAACCACTACACTACAGAAACTGATTAATGGTGCATTCAGGGACCCATTAGGAACTTTGAGATTCTGTTGTTTATTCTTGTTTATCGTTGTGGAATAATGGTTTTTAATCACTTTTGAAATCTCGTAATATGATTTTGTTTGTAATTTTATTCAATAATAATAATCCATATTCTTAATTGTATTTTTGAGAGTTATGTGATGGAATGGGGTACAGTTCATTTGTTTGCAGAAGGGAAAAGCAACAGCTAAATGTGTTTCCGCCCGGTTTCGAACCGGGGACCTTTCGCGTGTTAGGCGAACGTGATAACCACTACACTACGGAAACTGACAGAGTGGCATTCAGGAACCTGACATGGAGTGGGAAACTTCTTTATTTCATTCTCTAGGCCAGTTTTTTAATTTGTGAAAAATGTCTTACAGTTCTTCTCCATTGGTTTGGTTCAATTCTCGAATCAGAAATTACATTCTCAAAACTCACACACATCTACAGAGTTACAATAGTTAACTAGTTTCCTCCTGTTTCAACATGACCATAAGAATGAAATTAGGAACCACTTTATCGCTGACTTTGCAGGTAGAAATGATAGGGGAACATTTAACCCGACACACACAAGAAGCTTTTATTTATGCTTAAAAGAAAACAACCTTACACTGAGAATTTAGTTGATTTGGGAGGTTTTTTTTACGTGCATGTGGTTCAATCTTTTTTTTTTTACTTTATTTTATTTTAGTTATTGTAGAGGATCTGTGTTTTTGCAAGTCTGGCCATGAAATGGGAATTAAATTCTGCCTGTTGAGCAAATGTCTTGTAGTTTCCTTATATTTTCATGAGCCATAAAATGCAATAAGGACACAATTCCATCTAAAGATGCTTCTCCTTCATTTACTTTTGGTGAGTGTAGCCTTGGCCAGGAAGAGTCAATGTTGTCAGACAGTAACCAACAATCATTGGGTGTTTCGACCCTGAACCGCAACACCCTCAACGTTGGTGGGTCGGCAGTGGTGACCGAATCATTGGCCATCACCTCCTCCTGGCTTCCAGCTAAGCTCCTCTGTCCTGCTCCATAAACAGCAAGATGTCTCTGCTGCCTCCCCTATCCTGCCAGCTGCTGTCTTTCTCTCCCTCCCCGCCACTCCAGCTGCTGTCTTTCTCTCCCTCCCCGCCTCTCCAACTGCTGTGAGCATCCTCTACACTCTCGGCAGGGAATCCTCTACAGCCGACCTGGACTGGGAAGAGCCGTCCCTGCCATCCTTCCTCCCTGCAGCCATGCCAGAGATCCTGGTATCTGGCACTCTTCTCTCAAACGCCTGCTCACAACCTTCTTCCCATGGGACTGTAAGTTCAATGAGGATGATCTTCTTTGCCTCTTCAGACCACATCTGGCCTCAGGGTTTGTCTGGACGACTTGGGGGAATTGCAGCCTTCTCCCCAGGTCTAATTATTTCCCATGATTAAGCCTTTTGCAGCAGATTGCTTTTTGTTGATGGTGGTTGGTGGCTTTTGTCCCTCCCTTACAAAGCTGATTGATTGTATTGATCGTCCATGTGGTTGACATCGTTTCGAGTAAATTCTGGACGCTACCCACTCAGGACAATTGGACTACGTGGGACGAGCAGTATGGAGGAATATTGACAATTTTTTGCGGACTTTTATGGACATTTTTGGCTTGGACCCTGGCGAACTCTATTGGGGGGAAACGAGAAGTCGTCCTGATCTCCAGCTGCATTTGACATATTAAAAAAGTGATCCAGAGTCTTGCTAACTATGAGGGTAAGTGGAAAATAAAGTTAAATCATTCTGAGGGTGAACTAGGGCTGGATGATTATGGAAAAAATGATAATCACGATTATTTTGACTGATATTGAAAACACAATTAATATACACGATTATTAATTGATTTTATAAAGTGTTTATTGAATAACATAACTCAACTTGAAATATAACTTTTTTTTAAATTAAACCAAAAATAAATTAGAAACAAGTAAAGGAGTAAAATAAGAATATTATTCAAAATAATAATAGCAATAAAAATGAATACTGAGTCTTCATGCATTCCTGTTGCTTCCTATAACTCCACCAGTCTGTTCACTTCAGGATTAATTGTTTTTCTTCGATTACAGTGTTTTTATGATTGTGAAAAGGCAAAATTGAAATCGCGATTAAAATCCGATTAATTGTCCAGCCCTACGGTGAACTATTCCTTTAACTCTCTTAACTTTTCCCATTCATTTTCTATGGTAGTTTCTTAACACTACAGATGCAATACACTTTTTGGCCACCAGTGGTATTTGGGGGGCGCTGTTTCCACCTCTCTTCCTTAGCAGTAAGGAAACCTCCTGCCTCGATAAGAGCAGAGACGACGTCAGCGGATGGAGACGGTGTATCACCTGGAAAACTTTCAAAAAGTAAGTCTGGCTGATGTTTTTTACACGTGTATTTTAAGTTTTTAAAGCTGGAAACGTGAACGTTACCACGTGTCACTTATGAGTCGTTCTTTTTCATTCACAAGAGGGACTTTCACGAAGCAGGTAATCTCCCCTGTACGAGTTAAAAATGACGGTTAACAGTATCGTTTTAATGGCTTCCTTCCCCGTGGATCGCTATAAAATATAACTTTAGAAGTATCGCTGGAGTATATTTATAATGTAAGTAAATCTAAGTAGCTCTAAGCAGGCGTTACTGAATTATCAAGAAATGATTCGTTGTAAATTTGTTGATACGTTAATTAACCCCCCCCACCCTCACATTTTGAAAAATGCAGAGGCTGAGAGGTGTTTGAAGTAGAGGAGGACGGGTGGTGTGTGTGTGTGTGTGCATGCGCGCGCGTGTGTGGTAATTGTTGGGGGGAGGGTCAGCTCTCCAGACTACCTGAGCGAGATACCACTGGGTGGACAGGTGAGAGACACCCGTTATTTTGTCTTAATTTACCAGCCCTTGTTTTGTCCAGCTGGTTTTTGTCCACATGGTTAAGAAAACACCGCTCTGCAACAGAAACAAGAAGACAAATGAAACATAAGGAGCCTCAAAACAAACATGTCTGGAACATTTTGTAGACACTGAGTTGTTTTAACCTGCATAGTACTTCTGTACTTACATGTACTACATGCAAGAATCAAGTACTAGTAGTACTTGATACTTGCATGTTTTGTTGTACTGTTTTATAGATTCTACGTCTTTTCAATACAAAGCCAACTGTAGTACAGTTTGTTGTACAATGATTCAAATGTAAGCAACAGAGAAATTAAGCAATGTTAAATATGCTTAAAAATAAAAAATATATGGTCAATTACATTGCACTTACTGGCGTGCTTATTTCTAAGCACAGTATACCCACTACAATAATGTAGACTACACCACTGCCCCAAACCCCTAAAATGCATAGAAAACTATACTAACTAACTATGCTATCATCATGTCAGTACATCTATCCATATCTCTGTTTCTCTTTGATCCATTTGATTGGTCTTTTTAGGTTTATGTTGTTTGCTCTTCCTGACACTAACCTCTGCATTTACCCGGGCTTGGGACCAGCACAGAAAGGACACTGGCTTGCTGAGGCTCCTCTCTCTCCCTCTCTATCTCTATCCTTTTATTTTCATTCCTATTTCTTTTTTGTGTATTTTTTGTCATTTTTATTTCTTTAGTTCTTCAGTGTAGCTCATATCATTCATTAGAAGATCAGCCGTCTGCTTGCAAAAGTCCTAACAAATGCGTCCATATCTAGGTCTGTTGTGTCCTGTTGAGGCTGCATTTATCTTTTTGTGTGTGTGTGTGTGTTTTTTTTTTTTACTTTTTAAATCCATCTATTTATCTGTCCTTTTTATTTCTATCTTTTTTGTGTATTTTTTGTCATTTTTATTTCTTTAGTTCTTTACACAGCATGGGTCTTATCAGTCATTACAACATCAGTCGTCTGCTTTTCTGTGTTAAAGTCCTAATAAATGCGTCCATATTCACACCTTTTATAGCCTTCTTGTGAGCCAGAGTAACTTGATTTTTCTCACATGTAGCATTGTGCGGTGGAAGGAGGAAAACAAGACAAAGATGAGAAAGAGCTCTCACATTGGAATGGTTAGAATTTGTGGCGAGTCACTATGGAGGAGCAGTAATGATCGCTCTGCTGCTGCTAATGCCGCAGTTCTGCTACCGGCAGCTTCGCTGTGCTAGCTTTAGCTTTAGCAACCAGAAATCTGCACATAGTGACTCGACTGTTCAAATTACAACTGAGAGAGCGATAAGAGAGACATAGAACGAGAACACATTGAGAGAAAGAGTAACCAAATAATTTCGTGACAGAGGGCGGAAGAAATCTCAAAACAGTGGCTGAGCTAACGGCAGCATGTCTGTGTGCTGGACTGTGACTGTTAGTGAGACGCGGAGCTCAGGTTGACCAGAGGAAAGTGAAGCGACTGGCCCGGACTGGACACACCCTTCCTATGTATCTACCATAGCTACCGATCAGTAGCTACTTTAATAGAGAGAGAGAAAGCAGAATGCGCTCTGACCATTTTCCTTGAAATAATTTTTAAATTTTGGATTTTTGCATGCTATCATGTTTGGGGGGGCAGTCATGGCATTTAGGGGGGCATTGCCCCTCCTTGCCCATGCCTGTATCCGGCCTCGGTGGACAGGGATTGTTGTGCTGCATTCAGGATCCCAAATTCCAAGCCTGAAGAACACCTCATCTGGGATTCCTGGAAGACCACAGAGGCCATTGTGACTGAGGCAACTTCTGGAAACCTCACAAACACCTGTGCTTCTCGCAGCAGGTACAACAGTGGCATCAACATCAAGCTGGACCTGTTCCACTGCATGCGGCGCTTCACCAGAGAGTGCACGTCAGAGCACCACCCACTGCACAGCGCCTTCTGCAAGTTCCTCTCAGCTGCTTTTTGTGTTGTGGATCAGACCGACCTACAGAGACTTAAGCAAGTCTTTCTCTTCTGCGGGATAAATCCACCTAATCCCACAAAGCAGCACATCAAGGAACATTGCGGCAATAAAATCCCTCACCCCGAAGAGCTGGTAGTGAGAGTGGAGAGCGTTCTGCAACGGTTCTTCTCAGAACGGGACCTTGATGGTGTACCTCTGTTCAAGCCGTCCATGCTGAAAACATGGAGGACTCAGCGGGTCCACATCCTCAGAAGCTGCCTGAGCGATCCAGAGGTTGAGGAGGGGATCCTGTACCGCTATGGTGGGACGGTCCAGCTGAACCATGTGAAGGGGGATGGAGCAGCTGTGCCTGTGTGGATCCCTGTGCGAGGCACCTCTCAGCAGGAGGGATTTCATTGCCACCAGTCCAAGTGGGTCACAGGCACTCAGGTGTCCACAGAACTTTTTCAAGCTCAGGGTATGACTGGCATTGCTCGCTGGAATTTCCAGCGCCTTGTGGACCTGAAACAACCTGGTGTCAGTCTGCCCTCAGTGTTTGATCCTGCCTTAGTGGTCCAGCTAAACACCGTCTGAGGAGGTTACCGGCCGAGCCAAGTACCCGGCGTTACTGGTCTCCCAGAGGGACTCTGGGGAAAGGTTTGGCCTGCAATATTTGGAGCCCGGCTGTCGTCCTGTCCCTCTTGACTGGGACAAACACAAGTCCCAGAAAACGGTGGGGGAGGGACAGCCGCACACCCCAGAGCCAACTCCTGCCTCTGACACACCGACTGATCCACCTGCTGAGACAACAGAGGAACTCTTTTCTCCGGTAAGCTTGAAAATGGTACCAACTCCTCCCCTCACAGAAAGCAATAATGAAAGCACTGAATGTAACCCAAATGGTCTACTCTGTATTTCAGGATGACATCCCTGGCGTGGCGACAGCAGAGACACACATCCTCCTATCTGCCAAAGTAGAAGGTAATTCAGCTCATCCTTTCACCCCCTCATAGTTATAAAAACACGATTTAAAGACACAAAGTACTAAATAATTTGCTGTTTTTTCCCCTCCATCAGAACCCCCCCCCCCCCCCTGCCTTGTGCTGCCTCTCCACGTGCTGCAAGAACAGGCCCCATTAAAACAGGAGGCTTGCTTTTTGCTTTGGACCACTCCAGATGGACTCAGCCAATGAAGGATGCCATCGACGGGCTCCTGGGAAAACATCGAGGGCAAAAGCATTGCCTTAGCCTGGTGGACAGTGAATATGCTGCCATGGTACACGCTGCTGCAAAAATCCCAACAGCTTACTGCACCCCACCACTAAACAACCCATTTCAAGGTATGTTAAACACCTGGCCAATTTAGTCAATACCTCCTCATCCCTAAACACCAGCCCAGAAAAATGATTGGAGATGCAGCAGTTGTGGCACCAACTCACAGAAGGCAGTGAAACAACATCTGTTCCTGTCCTGAAAGTTCCACCCGCCACCGTGAACCCCCCACCATCAAGCTCCTGGAGGCGCCACTAACAAAGGCTGAAATAGAGAAAATGGTGCAGGACATCATCCAGAAGCATCAGCCACAAACACAGCAGGCACCTCCCAAAAAGAGGACCAGGAACTGCCTTGCCTGTGGCCAGCCAAAGTCTCGGTTTCTCGGTGATGGATCCTCTGTTCATTTCTTTCATCAGTCTGGACAGGTCAAGTACTTCTACTGCTCCAAAAGGGTTCAACAGGCCTATGCAGCAGAAGGGCTGCTGGATCCACAAATGTCATTCGCTGATTTTGCTGCAACACCATTCTTTACCCGAGAGCTGGAGGCTGCAAAGCAGCGGTCTGCAGAGTCCAAGCAGGTTATGGAAGAGCGGGTAAAAAGAAAGGCCAAGGAGCAGCATCCTGCCGGACGCCTGTGCAGGTTCTGCCACAAGCCACTGAAGCAGGGTCCAGACAGCCCACACATCCATACCGGGGTCCCTGGAGTTGTGGGGAAATATACATATTGTCCCGCTAAAGTGTTTTCCCTGTATCAGGCAGCGGGGATGACCCATGAAATGACCTGGGGAGAATTCAGTCAGTCAGTCTTCTTTTATGAGGTTGAAAAGAAGAGATGGGCAGAGGACAAGAAGAAGTGGTGCTACAGACCTCTGGACTAACACATATTATACATGAACATGTCCTAAGTTGTCCATTTTTTCCGGAGGGTTTCCTAGCAACCGTTGTGTGGTTTTTCTGTAAAAGTGTAAATATTGTGTCATAAAATAACTGTTGATGTGGATGTTTGTTACTGTTCAAACTTAAGTGTTCTCCTTTTATTTGTATTTCTGTTTGCTTTGTTTTACCCGAAAATTCATCTGTCCATTCGAATTAAGTAAGTTGGTTTAAGAAAAAATTTGTTACATTTACATGTATATAGAAATATTGTATATATTATATATGTATAACAATATTCATTATTCAATTTGGTCTATTTTTTTTAGTTATCAGTTTTTAAATTCTGATTATTAATAACTAGAATATTTTCTGCTCATTTAACTAGTACTATTATAGTTAGTTTGTAAATATGCTAAGTAGTGATAATTTTTTTTTCTCTTTTTTAACTTGTATATTATATTTTTATGTTATTATATCATTGTATAGTTCATTTATAAATATATTAATCAGTAATCTTTTTTACTTATTTAACCCATTATAGGTAGTTTGTAAATGTGCTAATTTTATAATCTGCAGCCTTATATGTGAGCTTTATCTGCCTCCTTTCAGTTGTTTCATTCACAGCATTCAACTCTGTCATTTAACTCCATTTCTTTTACATCCACAGAATCATCCAATCACCACAAAATATCTGCCATTTTCCTAATCTCAGTGTCTCATTTTAAAACAGCACAATCTTGTCTTGTATTCCCCTCTAAACTATATCCTAGAGGACTAAGCTAAACTCAACCCTAGTCTTCTGTGCATACTAGCGGTGGGTAGTTATGTACCTATGTACCGATAGCCTGAAACCAGACAGATAGTCTTAGAACCAGAACTACGGCGGTACTCCCAAGCGCGATGCTTCAGCCGCTTGACACACGAACAAAACGCCTTTAAACGTACCAAACAAACAAAAACAGTACAATCACCTCATGTGAATGTACCGCTAAACCTAGCAGGGGAATTGATTAGCTTCAATGACAACCAAACCCAAAAAGCTCATAGACAAGCTATCCAATCAAGGCACGCATGATAATCACACAATATCATAGCAGCAAGTTTATGAATGAATGAGCTGTTATATCAATCCAATATGCTCACCTGTAGCCTTGATAACGCGATCTCAACCATTGTACCAACCAAACATTAAAGATTCCACCGACATGCTTTAAATCCCAGTTTCTGTTGACAAAGTGTTGCGGCGTAAACTTTTCAACATCATCTTACCAAGTGCTGCTGCAGGCTAAGACATGGGTGTAATTGAAGACGCGTCACTGTGGACTTTATAGATGGGTTTCTGAGCAACGTCACAGATCGGATGCGCACGCAACCAGGGGGCAAGAAAACAGAGCAAAAGCATTATTGAATTATGAGAAGACGTGTGTTTTACATACAAAACTCGACTTTTAATGCAGATTAGGTCAAAACCAGTTTTACGATCGCTGCATTGGCTCCCTGTGTGTTTTAGGATCGATTTTAAGGTTCTTTTAATGGTTTTTAAATGTCTCAATGGTCTTGGGCCTTCTTATCTCTCAGAACTGCTTTTACCCTATAAGCCCTCGCGGTCCCTGCGCTCCTCCGGCAGCAGGCTTTCCCATCCCCAGGCTGGGGATGGGAAAGGGCAACGGGCGGGAATGTTTTTAAACTGTAAAGCGCTTTGAGTCGCGCAACCTGCTGGAAAAGCGCTTCATAAATAAAGATTGATTGATTGATTGATTGATTGAAAATATGACGTGAAAGTGTCGGGGAAATATAATGTTTGAGTCCTGGTATCTGTTCGGTTGCAAAAATCAAAACATTAATGCATGTGAACAGTTGAAAATGGTGAAAATAGGACAGTAGGCGTGACTGATCTTCAGAAAACCCTCCCAGATAACTTATTCCGGTTCAGACTATGATTTATTTAGTCTTTCACCATGGTCACATGTAGGATTAAACCACGGCGGAGGCAGAAATTATTCCCGTATTCTAGTGGGAAGACTGTAATAGCCGCCGCGATCGGCTGCATGACATAAACTGTTAACACTGTGTGTGACAGCCATCCTCTGCTGCTTAGACACGAACTTAAAAAAGAAGAAGAAACTGATGGTGGAGCCGTTTACGGCAATGCGTGTTAGTCCCTAACAGCAGGAATCAACTCCTTTTTTTTTTTTTTTTTTTTTTTTTTTTTTATATTCTGGAATGCGCTGCTAGGTAGCTGCAATTTGTGAAACCTCTCCCTTAACTTTTGTGTTTTTTTCTAATATAGTTGTCTTTTTTATCGACATTATTCGTCAGATTAGGTTTTTTCTTGGAGGATTTTTTTATTGCATGGTTTCAAGGGTGTGCAATTCGGGAGATTTTTCCTCGTATATTGGCTTTTTTCACTGCTTGTTATGATGTGTATCCATAGCAACGGAAAAATTGTTTACCACCGTGATCAACTGTTAAAACTCTCCCAAATCAAGATTTTCAGCGAAATAACACGTCAAATCCCAGTAGAGTTAAGGAGAAAGACAAGAGGATGCAGGGCAGGGGTAAGGCAGAGAGAAAAACGGTGGAGATTTAAACCGTTTCTTCCAACTGTTGTGATGGGTAACGTGAGATCGCTAGCTAACAAGATGGACGAGCTCGAAGTGCTAACAAGGTCTCAGAAAGAGTACAGAGAATGCAGTATCATGTGTTTCACCGGGACTTGGCTGCATGAACACATCCCGGACTGTAATGCGTCTGTACAAGTGGCTTCCAGGGACGGTCC
>JALJCO010005218.1:0-23354 GCA_023101725.1 Atherinomorus stipes | reverse complement strand
AGATCGTGGCGAGCAGCGGTTGGGGCGGGTGGAGGCCGTGTCCGTGGTAGAGGAGCAGCACGTGGCCCAGTACGAGAGATCGTGGCGAGCAGCGGTTGGAGCGGGCGGAGGCCTTGTCCGTGGTAGAGGGCAGCACGTGGCCCAGTGTGAGCGAATGCAGTGAGGAAGCTGAGCAGCGGTTGGAGCGGGTGGAGGCCGTGTCCGAGACTGCGTAGGAGGGCAGCACGTGGCCCAGTGTGAGCATGCGGTGAGAAGCTGAGCAGCGGTTGGAGGCGGAGTGGAGGCCGTGTCCGTGCCCTTCGTAAAGGGCAGCACGTGGCCCAGTGTGAGAGATTATGGCTAGAAGCTGAGCAGCGGTTGGAGCGGTCGGAGGCCGTGTCCGTGGTAGAGGGCAGCAGGTGGCCACGGTGAGAGATTGCGGCGAGAAGCTAGCAGCGGCTGGAGCGGGTGGGAGGCCGTGTCCGTGGTAGAGGCCAGCACGTGGCCCAGTGCGAGAGAACATAGCGAGAAGCTCAGCAGCGGCTGGGGCGGGCGGAGGGCCGTGTCCGTGGAGAGGCAGCACAAAAAAAAAGAGCCGTGTCCGTGGCAGAGGGCAGCATGTGGCCCAGTGTGAGAGAACGTGGCGAGAAGCGGAGCAGCGGTTGGAGCGGGTGGAGGCCGTGTCCGTGGCGGAGGCCGTGTCCGTGGTAGAGGGCAGCACGAGGCCCAGTGTGAGAACGTGGCGAGAAGCTGAGCAGCGGTTGGAGCGGGCGGAGGCCGTGTCCGTGGTAGAGGGCAGCACGAGGCCCAGTGTGAGAGAGCCTGGCGAGAAGATGAGCAGTGGTTGGAGCGGGTGGAGGCCGTGTCCGTGGTAGAGGGCAGCACGAGGCCCAGTGTGAGAACGGGGTGAGAAGATGAGCAGCGGTTGGAGCGGGCGGAGGCCGTGTCCGAGGTGGAGGCCGTGTCCGTGGTAGAGGGCAGCACGAGGCCCAGTGCGAGAGAACGTGGTGAGAAGCTGAGCAGCGGTTGGAGCGGGCGGAGGCCGTGTCCGTGGTAGAGGGCAGCACGTGGCCCAGTGCGAGAGAACGTGGTGAGAAGCTGAGCAGCGGTTGGAGCGGGGCGGAGGCCGTGTCCAGCGGCCCAGGGGCAGCACGTGGCCCAGTGCGAGAAGTCGTGGCCAGACGCAGCAGTTGGAGCGGAGGGGAGGCCGTGTCCGTGGTAGAGGGGCAGCCACGTGGCCCAGTGCGAGAGATCGTGGCGAGCGGAGCGGTTGGAGCGGGCGGAGGCCTTGTCCGTGGTAGAGAGGCAGCACGTGGCCCAGTGTGAAAGAATGCGGTGAGGACCTGAGCAGCAGTTGGAGCGGGTGGAGGCCGTGTCCGTGGTAGAGGGCAGCACGTGGCCCAGTGTGAGAATGCGGTGAGAAGCTGAGCAGCGGTTGGAGCGGGTGGAGGCCGTGTCCGTGGTAAGAGGAGCAGCACATGGCCCAGTGCGGGGGACTGTGGCGAGAAGCTGAGCAGCGGTTGGAGCGAGGCGGAGGCCGTGTCCGTGGTAGAGGGCAGCACGTGGCCCAGTGTGAGAACGTGGCGAGAAGCGGCGCAGCGGTTGGAGCGGGTGGGGGCACGTGTGCGTCGGGCGGCGGAGGCCGTGTCCGTGGTAGAGGGCAGCACGAGGGCCAGTGTGAGGCCGTGGCGAGAAGCAGAGCAGCGGTTGGAGCCGGGGCGGGGGCCGTGTCCGTGGTAGAGGGCAGCACGAGGCCCAGTGTAGGGAACGTGGTGAGGAAGATGAGCAGTGGTTGGAGCGGGGTGGAGGCCGTGTCCGTGGTAGAGGGCAGCACGAGGGCCCAGTGTGAAGACGTGGTGAGAAGATGAGCCGGCAGTTGGAACGGGACGGGGGTCGTGTCCGAGGTGGAGGCCGTGTCCGTGGTAGAGGGCAGCACGAGGCCCAGTGCGAGAGAACGTGGTGAGAAGCTGAGCAGCGGTTGGAGCGGGCGGAGGCCGTGTCCGTGGTAGAGGACAGCACGTGGCCCAGTGCGAGAGAACGTGGTGAGAAGCTGAGCAGCAGTTGGAGCAGGTGGAGGCCTGATGGACTGATGAGAGCCACAGCTGAAGCGGCTATGGGCTGGACGAATGAACATAAGATGCCAGACATGATTCTTGTTGGTCTCCTCTCCACAGCCCCGTAACCACAGCGTAGCCCTCACGCAGCAAATGAACGAATGAAAGATCCGTACGAAAGATTATGAACGAACTAAAGTGCTTGCTCCCTCCTCACCACACAGCCTGAGCAGCCTCACTGTCACAAAAGAACGACACCTGTGGACCGACACAGTTAGTTGAGTCATGAACTAATCATTTCAATTTCCTGTCGTCCTGCTGGCTGGCTGGGCTTACAGCTGCTGCCGTGTGGCGAGAGGGCGCAGTACATGAAAATGAACGAATCGCTCTCTGAGAGGACTCATTACTTCCGAGTCATATAAAAGATTAGTTCATATTGAGCAGATCGTTAAGTTAAGGCGACACATCATTAAGAGGACAGGTGAGGATCGGCTGTGGCGGCGCTGATGCGTGTGGACGAGAGTGAGGAGCCCGCTGATGTAACCAGAACCAGAAGAGAGAAACGAGGCCGAGAAGAAGCGGAAGCGGTCGGACAGCGCCGGGACGGCAGGGGCAGACGGGGAGGAAAAAGAGAGGAAACGAGCCGAGAGAGCTCAGAGACGGGCGGAGCAGGTGCGGGAGAGACAGCCCAGAGTGTTGCAGGCGGCAGAGGCGGCAGAGACGGCAGAGGCAGCAGAGACGGCAGGAGGCAGCAGAGACGGCAGAGACGGCAGAGGCAGCAGAGGCGACACGTGAGGCGGCAGAGGCGGCAGAGCCGGCAGAGGCGACCGAGACGGCAGAGGCAGCAGAGACGGCAGAGGCAGCAGAGGCGGCAGAGACGGCAGAGGCAGCAGAGGCGACAGAGGACGGCAGAGGCGGCAGAGACGGCAGAGGCGGCAGAGACAGCAGAGGGCAGCAGAGACAGCAGAGAGGCAGCAGAGACAGCAGAGGCAGCAGAGGCAACAGAGACGGCAGAGGCGGCAAGCCAGCAGAACGGCAGGGGAACGGCAGAGACGGCAGAGGCGGCAGAGACGGCAGAGACGGCAGAGGCGGCAGAGGCGGCAGAGGCAGCAGAGGCGGCAGAGGCGACAGAGGCGGCAGAGGCGGGGCTGCGACGTTGCGAGAAACCGGCCAGGAGGAAGCCGACCGGAGGAGCAGGAAGTGCCGAAGACCTGGCACCGCTGGCGGGAACTGTTCGGGCAAGAGAAGGCGGCCGCGGGCCGGGAAGCTGGTCCACTGGGGTGCGCCGCTCGAACGGCGTGGAGGCTGCAGGACAGCGGGTCCGAGGAGCGAGAAGAGCGGCGAAGCCGGCGGCCAAGGAGGCCCGACCGTGCGAGGAGGAGAGACGATCCGTGAACCGAAAGGTGAAGACACGAAATGCGTGGAGGACAGGCGGAGCGTCGGGCTGCGGTTGGAGCGCTGGGAAACTATCCGAGGAGAGCAGCCGCCCACAATGGTTGCAATGGACAATCAGCAATGACGGAACGAGGGCCACCGGCGGGCGAGAAAGATGATGAGAAGCAGCGAACGCAGCAACGGCTGCAACGTCGGTAGGTCGTCGAGAGAACGAGAAACTGAGTTGATGAGGTGAGCGAGTATTTAAGGCTGCTCGGTGATTAGTGAGATTGGAGGCAGGTGTGGTTGAGGCGTGGTCCTGCTCCTGAACCTGTGTTAATGAATTAACCTCATTTAAACATAAATATTCACATATCAGCACTAAGAATGAACCCATTTGTAAAGAAAAAGAAAAAGGAAAAAGGGAAGAATGTATTCCCAAAATTACAAAAATAGCTGTGACTGAATTTAATTCCTCCATTTATCTCAACAAATTATTAAAATCATTAACATATAGTTCTAGGAGACAAGTGCTTTTCACTCTTCGTGCATCTCCTCCCCCCGCTGAGTAGAAACTGCCACATAGGAGCGCAGGTCAGCATCAGTACGCACACGCGCAGGTGCAGGTGGGGGCGCCCCGGCTGCAGGAAGGCAGGTGGGTGTCGGACGGTCCGACTCGGACCCGGCGGGATGAAACGCTGCTTTAGACTCTGAGAAAATCCTCAATACAATCTTGTCCTGTGCAGTGCTGCACATCGCTCGGACCGCTGGAGAGTTTTGATGCGCAGTCGGAGAAGATGCACCGCCCTGCAGCCCCCGCTGGGCTATACAGAGGAGACCGGAGCCGCCCTGCAGCCCCCGCTGGGCTATACAGAGGAGACCGGAGCCGCTCTGCAGCCCCCACTGGGCTATACAGGGGAGACCGGAGCCGCTCTGCAGCCCCCACTGGGCTATACGGAGGAGACCTGCAGCCCCCACTGGGCTATACGGAGGAGACCTGCAGCCCCCACTGGGCTATACGGGGGAGACCGGAGCCGCCCTGCAGCCCCCGCTGGGCTATACAGAGGAGACCGGAGCCGCCCTGCAGCCCCCGCTGGGCTATACAGAGGAGACCGGGCCGCTCTGCAGCCCCCACTGGCTAACAGGGGAGACTCTGAGAAAATCTACAACACTCCTGTCCTGTGCAGTGCTGCACATCGCTCGGACCGCTGGAGAGTTTTGATGCAGCCAGAGGAGAAGATGCGGCGGGAGCCGCCCTGCCGCCCCCACTGGGCTATACGGAGGAGACCAGAGCCGCCCTGCAGCCCCCACTGGGCTATGGAGGAGACCGGAGCCGCCCTGCAGCCCCCACTGGGCTATACGGAGGAGACCGGAGCCGCCCTGCAGCCCCCACTGGGCTATACGGAGGAGACCGGAGCCGCCCTGCAGCCCCCACTGGGCTATACGGAGGAGACCGGAGTCGCCCTGCAGCCCCCACTGAGCTATACGGAGGAGACCGGAGCCGCCGCGCAGCCCCCACTGGGCATACGGAGGAGACCGGAGCCGCCCTGCAGCCCCCCACTGGGCTATACGGAGGAGACCGGAGCCGCCCTGCAGCCCCCACTGGGCTATACGGAGGAGACCGGAGCCGCCCTGCAGCCCCCACTGAGCTATACGGAGGAGACCGGAGCCGCCGCGCAGCCCCCACTGAGCTATACGGAGGAGACCGGAGCCGCCCTGCAGCCCCCACTGAGCTATACGGAGGAGACCGGAGCCGCCCTGCAGCCCCCACTGGGCTATACGGAGGAGACCGGAGCCGCCCTGCAGCCCCCACTGGGCTATACGGAGGAGACCGGAGCCGCCCTGCAGCCCCCACTGAGCTATACGGAGGAGACCGGAGCCGCCCTGCAGCCCCCACTGGGCTATACGGAGGAGACCGGAGCCGCCCTGCAGCCCCCACTGGGCTATGGAGGAGACCGGAGCCGCCCTGCAGCCCCCACTGGGCTATACGGAGGAGACCGGAGCCGCCCTGCAGCCCCCACTGGGCTATACGGAGGAGACCGGAGCCGCCCTGCAGCCCCCACTGGGCTATACGGAGGAGACCGGAGCCGCCCTGCAGCCCCCACTGAGCTATACGGAGGAGACCGGAGCCGCCCTGCAGCCCCCACTGGGCTATACGGAGGAGACCGGAGCCGCCCTGCAGCCCCCACTGGGCTATACGGAGGAGACCGGAGCCGCCCTGCAGCCCCCACTGGGCTATACGGAGGAGACCGGAGCCGCCCTGCAGCCCCCACTGAGCTATACGGATCTGACCGGCATCCACCTGTGACTGTACGTTCAGACCAAAGGCGACAACAGCGGCAAGAACGCCGGAAGTTCACACATTCTCAATGAGAGCAGGCGTCCTGGGCGACAAGAGCGTCTGCCGCCCTCTGCCGCGCGTCCTGGGCGACAAAAGCTGCTAAAGCGTCCAAAGCGGCACCAGATAAGAAGTTGAACTACGGTTAACTTTATGCTAATTAGCTATGACGCGGTTCAGCGGCAACAGGCGGCAGCCAATCAGAGTAGAGGTGTCCTACTATCGAGCAGCCCCAAAGAACAACGCATGTGACTTTGGTTCTGACAACAACACACTTGTTCTGCCGATGCCGAGAGGCTGATTACCTGTTCAGGACCATCCCTGCTCATGTTCTTCTGTTTTGGCTGCCGGGACTTAAAAAGAAAAGAAAAAACCTCCTGGACGTTCAACCTGAAGTCCCGCTGGAACCGTCTCTGTCCGGCTGCAGCTCCAGCTCCCGCCGAGGAAACCTCCTGCACTCAAACCCGGAGAGAGGAACCAGGCGACGCCGTCTTCTTCAGGTGTACAGCAGCAGCACAGTGATGTCATCCACATCACAGTGATGTCATCCACATCCATGATGTCATCCACATCCATGATGTCATCCACATCCATGACGAGTCCAGATGATTTTAAGGGTTAAACGTGCGTATTTATGGTCCTGGCAGACCATGTTAATGATAAAATAATAACAATTATCAACAGGAATTAATGTCATTTACTGACCGCCTCCCCCCTTTCCCCGTTCTTCCAAAACGTTTCTTTTGTCTTTTGAACATGCACACGCACGCACGTGCGCTCTCCTGACTTCGTCTCGGCTGCAGCATATGCGTGTCTCTGCTTGTCTTTTGTTTGGTGTCATACAGGACTTCGTTCCTGCGCAGTGTTTTATGCATTTCTGTGATAAACATATAAACTAAAATTATCTGAAATCATTATCAACATGTGTTAAAACGCACCGGCTCTGCATAATTATGAGAAAGTGACCGGGATGCACGCGCACGCTCTCCTCATATTGCGCACAGGTTGTGAATCTGTGTGTAGTTTGTGTGCAGCGAGTTTAAATGTCAGTGTTGGGCCGCGTGGAGAAAATAATGTGAAGTTGTTCCACATTAAATGAAGCCGCTTCACCAAACTAGCAGATGAACTGTGGCTGATGCTGCCGGCTGAACGGCTGATGATGCGGAGATTCTTCCTGTTTTCTCTAAACAAAGATCACAGAAACAGCAGCTGCAGTGATGACTCCGTCTTTTCTCTATTGCAAAGTTTAAAGCCGTATTCTGAGTTTATCGTCATCACTGCTTTTTTGTTTCAGCCATATTTTAGTGAATTTCAAAGTTATAAAAGTTTGATGATGCTGTGTGGATAAATCATAACGTCACTTGTTTGTTTTCCGCAGAAAACAACTCAATCCGCTTGTGACTAAATAGAAAAACATTTTAATTTATGTTAATGCTCTGTGATGTTTTCCTCCCTGTATTTAATGACCACACAAACGTCCTGCATCTCTGCTCTGCTTTAACTGAGTGCGACATGAGCAACAGCAATGCCGCTGTCCAGAAGTCGCTGTGCGGCTCCTTTAAATGAGCAGTGCGATTTAACTTTGACGTCAGTCACGTGATGAGCGACCAAAGCGGCAGGAATATCTTCCCGCTTTGGAAGCTGTCCTGTTTGTCGCCCAGCCTCGGGCGTCTTTGCCGCTTTGTCGCCTTTGGTCTGAACGTACAGTTAGAGTGCAGAGGTTGGACTCATTACGCAGAGAGGGGGGGGGGTAATCTTTTGGCCTATGGTGATTCACTTGGGTGCCATGTCGGGGACTCGAAGCCGGGACCTTCGTGCCTAGACCTGCGCATTACCACTACCCTTAACCCTTTAACAAAGGTAAAGTTTTAAGGCCAGATCACGCGTATGGCGCTGCTGAGAGCAGAGCGCTCACAATAACGTTCATCAGGCAGAAATACAACACCTTCAGTTCACTCGAAATATGAATGTTAAAGGTAGAGTCCGAAGCCCCCCCCCCACACACACACACATTTCTGTTTCCAAACAACAGTATCAAACTGACCCCTCCCTCTCAGGCTAATGGCCGCCTCCTTCTTCAGCCTGTTCAGCTTCAACGACTCCTTCAGAGCTCAGAAGCGGTAAAAGCCAAACCAACATTAACCTGGTTTTCCAACGTGCACTATCTGAAGCTCTCACCTTTCTCTTCGGTGCATTTGCTCTTTCTCTTTTCTTTTTCTTTCTTCGAGAGTTTGAGTGACTGGCGTGTGCTCCAATTTCCACACAGCGTCATGCTCTTAGCTCTGTCATTGGCTGCTGATATAAACAGAAATGTCCCCCAGAAACGTCCCGAACACAACAAAACAAAGCTAAAGAGTAAGTTACAGACGGGAGGAGAGAAAGCTGCATTCAAACTCACCACTGCACGCGAGGAGAGGCCCAAAGGCGCCTTTTGAGATGGATTTCACTTGCACCAGTCTAACATTGAAGCTCTCCTGGAGGTGGGAGTTAAAGCTCTCCCTGACAGGGGACTCAGCCAGACGTTCCCAGCAGACCCTCACGACACGTTTGGGCCTGCCAGGTCTGACCAGCAACCTCCCCCACCATCTGAGCCCACTCACCACCAGGTGGTGATCAGTGGAAGCCTGCCCCTCTCTTCACCCGAGTGTCCAGGATAAGGGGCCGCAAGTCCGATGACACGATTACCAAGTCGATCATTGAGCTGCGGCCTAAGGTGTCCTGATGCAGGTGGACATGTGGACACTCTTATGCCTGAACATGGTGTTTGTTATGGGATCCGGTTTGGTGGCCTCAGAATCGGGTCTCTGCTGTTTGCAGATGATGTGGTTCTGTTGGCGTCATCGGTCCGTGATCTCCAGCTCTCACTGGGGCGATTTGCAGCCGAGTGTGAAGCGGCCGGGATGAGAATCAGCACCTCCAAATCCGAGACCATGGTCCTCGCCCAGAAAAGGGGGGAGTGTCCTCTCCGGGTCGGGAGTGAGGTCCTGCCTCAGGTGGAGGAGTTTAACAATGACAGTCCATCATCATCATCATCACTGTTTCTGTACCGCTCTGGTCACATGAAGACAGATCTAACGAGCAGAACTAGTGTAATATATCTTTAGTATTAAACAGTAACTGAATTGGGGTCATGGGTATCGCATCGCATCGCATCGTATCGCATCGTACCGCATCGTACCGCATCGTACCGCATCGTCCTCTTCCGCTTATCCGGGATCGGGTCGGGGGGGCAGCTGCCTAAGCAGGGAAGCCCAGACTTCCCTCACCCCGGCCACAGCCGCCAGCTCATCCGGGGGATCCCAAGGCGTTCCCAGGCCAGCCGGGAGACGTAGTCCCTCCAGCATGTCCTGGGTCTCCCCCGGGGTCTGGTCCCGGTGGGACGTGCCTGGAACACCTCACCAGGGAGGCGTCGAGGAGGCATCCTGACCAGATGCCCGAGCCTCCTCATCTGGCTCCTCTCTATACGGAGCAGCAGCAGCTCTACTTTGAGCCCCTCCCGGATGATCAAGCTCCTCCCCCTATCTCTAAGGGAGAGCCCGGCCCCCCTGTGGAGGAAACTCATTTCGGCCGCTTGTACCCGCGATCTGGTTCTTTGGGTCATGACCCACAGCTCATGGCCATAGGTGAGGGGAGGGGGGGGTGAGATGGACAGTAAATCCAGAGCTTCTCCTTCTTCAGCTCCTTCTTCACCACGACGGACCGAAGCAGAGTCTTCATCACTGCAGACGCCGCACCGATCCGTCTGTCCATCTCCCGCTCCATCCTTCCTTCACTCGTGAACAAGACCCCGAGATACTTAAACTCCCTCCACCTGGGGTCATGGGTGAAGTAAATAATTCACGGAAACTTGTTGCTGGAATTTGATGCTGTTTCTTCTTAAACCGGATTCATACTCGCGCTGCATCTGCGTCTGTGCCAGGTTGGTGACGCCGTCACCGCCGTACGTCCTGTATCGGTCTGCAGCGGCTGAACTTCTTCCAGCCTGATGTTCAGCCATGTTTAACAGAATACAGCAACTCTGTTTTACTCCAGCATGTGTGGAGAGGAACGTGTCTGCAGCCAGGAGACCGCAGGTTACTGCTGAGTGTATGGATGAGTGTCTCCAGGTTTCTCCGTATCACTCCGCCTCCTCTCCGCGAGAGCACCAGAACAATATCGTCCCAACAAATGTGAAACTTCTGTTCACTAGGAACAAAAATGAATCTCACATAACTGTAATGCTGTCAGTGACGGAAAGTAGCGGTAACGGCGGTGTGATGATGGACTTGGTAATTAGTTAGATTAACCCGTAGCTGAAAAAGTAGTGCCGTTAGTAAAGTCGTGTATTTCTAACGCCGTTATTCCCATCACTGGAGAGGCCAGAACACAACAAAACGTTTGTGTTTTACTGACTCAGCACCGTGGTGTAGACAGGGTCAGGTTTATCTCTGATGCTCCGCTTCGTGTGCTCCATGATGGTGGATTGGGATTTAATGATGACAAACTACACCTTTAACAGTTCATGGACAACATCGGACAGCATCTCTGGGACATTTTCCACAGACTCAACACCACCGATCATATTGAATATCAGGCTTCAGTTCATTGCTGACCTGAGTAGCCTTGGCCAACTTAGCAGAGGGTCACCTTTGATTCCTCCCACAGTAACACTAAAACCTACGGGAGCACCTCTCTCACCCGCTCACGTCGTAGTTCATAGCATTGACCAATTACATGTAAATTTCAGCAATGGTTAGAAATGAGCGTTGACATGTTCTTGGAACGAGTTCACTGTGAGAGGGGAGGGAATATCTTTACGTTTCTCTTCAAATGAAAGCCTTGTTGTGGGGCTTTGGGTGGATGTGAGGCTGGCCACTCCTTTTCCTGTATCTAACACGCAGAACAGACTCGCAACATCACAGGAACGAGAACTAATCCCCTCTATTATGAGCTTAGACCTCTAAAGTGACTGAGATTCATCAAGTCTGGGTGGCCGAGAGCGAGAAAGAGGCTGACGATGGGAGGGAAAAGACGGAAATGCAGGACAAGAAAGAAAGTCGAAGCAGCAACAGCACTGAAGGGGGAGACAGAAAGAAGAGTGGATCAGGAAGGTGTTCCTCCAGAAAACCTGATGTAATCCAGATGTTATCAGCTTCAAATGTCCCCCCTCTTTCTGCTCTTGTCCTCACTTTCTTTCTTGGAACAAAGAGAGAAAACGCCAAAATAGTAAAAAGATTCAGATATACTGGACTCCTCTGGAAGCCATTTGCAGGAAAGAAAGAAAGAAAGAAAGAAAGAAAGAAAGAAAGAAAGAAAGAAAGAAAGAAAGAAAGAAAGAAAGAAAGAACAGTGTGGTGGATGATGTCTTTGGGTCCAGAGCAATGGACATGTGTGTTGGGTGGATATGGGGTATGTGGTAGTTACCATGGCAACCTCCACGGCATCACTAGTGGAGTATGAAAGGTCACAGAGGATGAGCAGCGCTCGCTCCTCGGCCAGCGTCCGAGTCACAGGGAGGTACCGCAGCTCCGAGCAGATGTTCTCTACGGTGGTACCCTGTCACACGCACGCACGCACATGCACACGCACACACACACACACGCACGCACATGCACACGCACACACACGCACACACACACACACACACACACCACAGGTTAGTCTCTGCACTGTGGGGAGGAGCAATCACATCATCTAATCCAACCTGTCCTCCAGTCATACGTACTATCGGGTGGTTTGTGCACACCTGAAATTGCGCTGTCTCTGAACGTCTTTCACGCTCCCTGACCCCCCCTGGCGGAGGCAGGAGGAGAAATGACGGCAAGTCCGACTAAAGAAAAGGAAGTCGACTGAAGACAGATATTTAACTCCTGGTTGAAGCACTTGCGGTGTGTTTAGCTCGACTGGTTGGGAAGCTGCTCCAATAATCAGAGGCTGCAGCCGGTCACGGTACGATTCCCAGCCTGGGACCTGCTGCAGCCCCCACTCTCTGCTCCCCTCTCCCTCCCCTCTCATCCTGTGATATAAAGGCCGTCAAAGCCTGAAGAAACACCTGATTAGGATGCGACAGTGTGCATTTATTATGTCACCTATCTGAATTCTGTTTATTTACGTTCACTGAGGAATGTGCTCGTGTATGACATGAATAAAGTTTCTGCCAGCCACCGCAGCACCGCACATGCCCTGTTTATTCCTTTCATCTGGTTTGTTGTTACTAGTGTCCATAGCAACAATCACAAAAGTTGAAAGAAGGTACGCCAACCTGAAAAAGAACTGTGGATTGTTTACATGAAACGAACGGATATTATGAAAACAAAGTGTATATCTGATGCTAGAAAAGTTATCAGAACAAAGCTGAAGCTACAATCTATCTTAAAAAATATACATTTCTACTGAATATTGAAGGGACGTCCGCCATTTTTCCTTTGGTCACACCGGGGAGGAACACGGCAGTCACGTAACCACTGCTAGGGGTCGCTTTTGGATGCTTTTTAAGTAAAAAAACGTACCTCTAGGGCGTATTTGGTGCATGCACAAACGACCTAGTAGTACGTATGACTTTGGAGGACAGGTTGTCTAATTCCTCCTCAGACTGCTAAGAATGCAGCCAATCAGGAAGTCCCGCACTGGCGAGGGGATCTTACGTGGTCACAGGAGCTGATGTGTTTCCGATGTAAAACTTTATTCAGAAGGAATTAGATGACGACAAAACCAAACTTTCTTTTTTTTTTTTAAACATTTGTATGAGACAACATTTATTATACTGGTATGATCCCAGAGGGGAAATCAGGTTTCTGCATTTCACCATCTCTGTACTGTGAGTATCAGAGAGCAGTGGGCTGCTACTGAAAGAGCCCGGGGAGCAGTTGGTGGGGGTAAGGACCTTGCCCAGGGGTCCACAGTGGTTCACCCAGGAGTCGTGTTGGGGACTCGATCCGGGTCCTCTGCGCCAAAGCCCACCACTAGGCTACCCACTCCCAATAAATATTTGGTGTTTATATTTTATATCATATTTGGTGCATCTGCATTATTTCATTCACCCACTTTTAGAACACATTTTTATGTAATTGAATTGTCTTTTTATTTATTTACACAAAGAGGAAGCATTTAGCTAAGCGAAGCTAACAACCGCCTGGATCAGACTACACCATCGTTTACGACAGTCGCTTTGTTCACAGACGCAGTCTTGTATCAGCGAGTGCTTACACTGTAAAAATGACTCCTTCCTGGGCAGAGGTCGGAAAGTTACTATCTACATTTACTATAGTTACTGTAATTGAGTTATTTTTGTACTTTTGTACTTTTTCGAGTAGTTTTTTTAAATGGGTAATTTTACTTTTATTCAAGTAAATTTTGACCCAAGTAATTTCCTTCAATGCTTTGGGAAACTTCCAAGTCCATAACCCGATCATGAAAACGCTGACAAACGTGTCCACTGCTGGTATTCAGAGGGCAGAATATTTTGTAGAGCAGCTCCTTATTTCCTTTCCTTAAACAAGCAGTCTGCTCGTTTGTTCATTAAGACAGTTTTGCTGTAGAAAAAAAGACAGTTTGTTAATGAGGATTTCTTCAACATTTTCACCCATCTCAAATTCTTTGATTTGATTTTACTCTTTTTTTACTTGTAGTGTTGTAAAAGTTTCTCAAAAAATAGTTAATGTTAGATTGGATTTATAACTGAAGTAACTAAGTAACTTTTACTCAGAATACATTCTAAATTAAGTACTTTGCTTTTACTCAAGTACATTTTTAGATGGGTACTTTTTACTTAAATGGAATTTAAACGAAGTAAAGATACTTAATTATAATTTTTCAGTACTTTTTCCACCTCCGTTCCCTGGTTTGGGGGAGGGCTGGGGGGGCTGTCTGTCCTGCAAACAGAACTGGAGGCAGCATGTTTGAATCACCACAATGTTACTGGTGAAGGGCCACTTGCGTCTTCCTGGTGGTGATATTCAGGAACGTGATTGGATGTGTCGTACTAAACGGAAAAACAAAAAAATGCGGCATGCCAGCTTTTCTGTGTCGTGGTCATGGGGCACCCTGGACGCCAGACCATCAGTATTGGATTATTTAACTCTACCCGCTTGTTCTGCAGTTCAACAACAGGTCAAACCAGACTAAACTGGTCTGATGCAGGCATAAAACCCTCCTGAGGGAACACGAGCACATCATCAGCATCACTCATTCTGCACCTGCGGCACTTTGTCCTTCTTGAAGATGAGCGTGATGTGGGCGCAGCTGTTGTCTAGGTAACCACTGTTTGGCTCACATGAGTGTGCAGAGGCGTGGGGGGGTCCGGTGTTGAACACACACACCCCACTGGTGGCAGGGGTGGTGAGAAGCAGGTGAGGAACTGATGCTCCACACACTCGTGCCCTCCAGGACAGGACTGAGTGTTGGTGTCGGCGGGGGGCAGGGGCCTTTGGGAGGATGCAGGGCCGGCGACCGCACCTCACCTGGAACACACACATGGACACCCCAGTTTGAGGGAGGAGGCCCCCCCAGCACGAGTCCAGCTGTCAACAAGCAGAAACTGGAAGGATGTGTGAAACCTTGAGCAGTGGATGTTCCCGTTGACACAGTGGCAGGTGTTGCACTCCTCGTCCCAGTGACTGCCGTAGGGATACTGAAGGTCAGCGTGACGACACGACTTCCCAAGACCGATGACTGCACAGAAGGGAAACACCACTTCACTGCATCTCTGTTGTTCTTCAGGAAACCCTGTTTTAACAGACCTCTAGAAATGATGTATATCAGTGTACTTTACAAGTCTCCAGACCGCTTTCATTTTATTTTACTTTGCATAGAAAATGTGGAACTAGATGCTAGCAGTGCATTATGACACTAGCATGGACGAGCTGCTCTCACCCCAATGAACTAGGCCTCATCTGACACCACACCGATTTTTTTGCGCTTGGGTGTTGGATGTATTCATGCCCAACCGTAGTTTAAAGGCAGGTCAGGGGACCTGGAAAACGGTTTTGAACAATCTACATTTGAAAAAATATACCCCCCTGAAACCACGCCTCCAGAGCACAGGAACGCGTGCACTGGATGATTGTCGGCAAACATAACCAAGAGCAGCCGAGTGGCTAGCTTGTTAGCTTCCCAGTAAACAGCAGAGGAACCACGTTTCCTGAAAGTGATAATTATGTCACCTTCAACTTCTTCTGTGGCTCAAACATCCTCACTGCAAACACCAACACCTCCATGACTTCATCCACATCCGGTTTTTCTTTTTTAAGAGCAAATAGCAGCATAGATGAGAGCAGCGAGCAGCCATGTTCGTCTCGGTTCTTCTGTACTGTGAGATGCTCATGGCGAGTCGCGAGTGGGCACATGTGTTTGTGAGGACGCGACAAATGGCAGTTGAGTTTGATGGACATAAGAATCATTCAATCAATCAGCACGGCCGTTCAAAACCCATCGGGGTTTTTCCAGTCCTGTACGTTCCACAGGTGATTAATTTTTTACATTTTTGTGTCAGAACATTTAATTAATTGTCTGCAGTCGGGGTGTAAAGAAAACTTTAAGCAATATAGTAAAAAATGCTCCTGGAAAACATCATCCACCTGCCTTTAACCTGCATGCATGTTTGTTTGGGTCTCCCAGGTTATGACGTCATAATTGGAAGCCTTTGGCAGCTGCTTGGGCTGGCTCTGGCAGCCTCTGGCAACTTGGGATGGAAATTAGATGGTTTCAAATGGTTAAAGGTAGAGCCCCAAGCCCCCCCCCCACCATTTCTGTTTGCAAACAACAGTATCAAACTGAGCCCCTCCCTCTCAGGCTAATGGCCGCCTCATCCTCAGCCTGTTCAGCTTCAACAACTCCGTCAGAGCTCAGAAGCGGGTAAAAGCCAAACCAACCCTGGTTTTCCATTTGGTGCCTCGGCCCTTTCGCTTTTTTTTTTGCTTTCTTCGGGTTGGAGTGACTGGCGTCTGCTCCAATCATGAGCTTACTCCCACACAGCGTCATGTCCTTAGCTCTGTCATTGGCTGGTGACACAAACACAAATCTCCACCCAGAAACGTCCCGACCAGACCAGAACAAAGCGAAAGAGCGAGTTACAGGCAGGAGGAGAGGGATTCGCATTCACACTCATCACTGAACGTGAATAAAGGCCCAAAGGCGCCGTTTGAGACAGATTTCAGTTGCACAAGTCTGTTTATTTTCAGGGGGGAATCTTCGGACTCTACCTTTAAACTTTTACAGAGTGTAAAGTTTTGGAAAGACAGCTGCCTCAAATCGTGGCAGTGACGAAGTGCCGCAGCATCCCTGGCAGGTGCCATGTCATGTTGCCGTGGTTTCTGTCTGCAGCACAAGGACCTTGCTTGTTAGCATCTGGAAGGACTGGGCTGTGAGTTTGCTTTTGTTTTGTTTTTATTTTATTTTCTCATGATGGAGAGGAGCACAAAGTACACTTCAACATCACATATGAGTGTGAAAAAATTGTGGATTCTCTCAGTAGAGGGCATTATAGCCACATTATAGCCGCTTTCGGACTTACATTTCGGAACATGAGCGGTAAAGTCCATTGGCTCTTTAAACGGACTCGTCTTTTCAAACATGCCGCTGCCTTGCAGACTGATCGCGTCCATACATCAGGAAATGTTGTGGAAAAGTCAGCACAGCACCGCTCTCCCTTTAACTCTGTCCAGAACATTTTCTTGTGCGTTCAGTCAAAACGACATTTCCGTTCTTATGACATGGAGACCAGTCGGTACATGTCTACTACATCTGCGAGGTAAAAGACCGGAACACATGTCTAAATGCAGACGGTATAAAGGACAGAGTCCACAATATTACCACTTTCAGGGCAGGTCTGAAAGACACTTATGAGTCATGTATGACCCACAAAATCCAGATTTACAAATAAATGAAAAAGTACACATTTTCATCACAGTATATATAATGTAATACTCTATTGTTTTTAGCTAAAAACAAACACATCTTAGGATGCACTACCCCTCTAGTGCACTAGTCCTCAGGAATAGTTCTTTGGACTTGTTAAAGGACTTTCCAAAGCTCTTCCATGGATATGGCTGCCTCTTGTTCCGTTCTCTGACAAGATGATCCCACATTACATCAATAATGTTGAGGTCAGGGCTCTGGGGGGTTCATCCCTCCATCAGAATGGTTGCCAACCATTTTTGAAGCCACCTTTCAGATGATGCTTCAGCAATGACTGGACAATGAAAGGTCCAGAAACATCTCTCATGTCTCCTGTCAGGTCTCGGGTGGATTGTTTGCCTATTTCTTGAGGTCATCATTTTCAGATACAGTTCATCTGCTGTAGATACTTTCAATGTCAAACTCTTACTCTCATTATTAAGAAACAGGAACAATGTGTCTTTGCTGCACGCTGCCACTGTAGAAAGAAAGCACCTAAAGACACCTTCTAAACCTGCCTCTTACAAGACTTTTTAATCTTGATTTACAAGGCATAAACTTTTTGGTTCAAACTATATTATTTATGCCATATATGAGATACATGCAAGGCCCATATATGAAAGATTTCAGACATCCGGTCTTGACCCATCTGGATTTTTGAGGATTTTCAGAACTGATGCTTCAAACAAATGCAGGAGTTGGTCATCATGCACGAGTCGTATCATTATTAAAATCCAATTTCTCCATCTGACTTCTTCTGAGTTCAATTCCTCAAATTGAAACAAAGAATTAAAACAAAAATATCTATCAGTCACAGTGTTAAAATCAAGTTTGTGTACATCATGAAACACCCTGGAACTCATACTTACACTCTTGGCATCGAGGTCCAGCTTGTCCCGGAGGACAAACACAGCGGTAGCCGTTGATCTCGTCAATGCAGGTCGACCCTTCAGCACAAGGAGACGACTGGCACTCGTCTATGTCTGAGGAGATCAGGATGAAAGGTGGAGAATCATCAGTTCAAGACGCTTGGAAACATTTACGTTAAGGTTTAGATGTGAGAGTCTAGATCATTAAGTGTTCTTTAGATTTAAGATATTCATGAATCATGTGGAGTAAAGACAGAATGAGCAAAGTAGATGCACGGCCTCACAAACATTTCCTTTGCTTTGTTGTTGAAGGTTTATCCAAAAGTTTTCAGAGTAATGGAATTCCTGCACAATGGATGCAGTTTGGTTTGAAATGGTTAAAATAGGTAAAACTGGTTCTGAAAAGGCTTTTCTGAGGAGATTTGTCTCCCCGAAGTCCGCGGGAGAGCGCACTGACCCGTCTGACAAACCTCAGCTCTGACCTCGGCTCAGCACAGAGGTGAGAGGTTAAGACCGTCTTCCTAAAAGGCTTCCCAATCTGTTGCCCTGAAACAATCGGCTCACACTCCCCCCACCGGGGCCTTTCACCTCTGACCCCCCGCCCACCTGACCCTGGTTCCCAGGGACTCACTGATGCGGCAGTCTGGTCCGGCAAATCCTGGGGCACATTCACAGCGAAACCAGTTGGCGCCATCAACACAGATGCCGCCGTTGTAGCTGCAGAGAGACAGAACGACAAAGCTGGTTGGAAAGATTTCTGTGAAAGATTCCTCTCCTCTTCCAGACAAGCGTGTGAAAACCTCCCATACCACCAGAAATGTGCAACTCCTTTTACTTTTCAGTGGATAAAGGGACAGATGGCTGTGGAAGAACAATAAATGAGACTTGTATTATTTTCTGGATTTTTCTTATCTAAAAACAGGAGTTAAATCAGTGGAAGTGAAAGGTCCCTAGAAGTCCCAGTTCCGGACCAGTGGCACAGATTCACTGATGGGCCTCCCCTCTCTGAGAAACTGTCTGAGGTAACAGAAATGAAATTAGAAGTAACTGTGAGGAATGAAGGATCTGAGTGGGTGTGTGGCAGTGATATGTCCCACGCTCCGCCTGCTCAGCTTGAGGAGAGTAGCAGCAGGTTGAGGCTCAAGCTGATCCCAGATCAATGTCTGGACTTCATATGGGGAAATCCATGCAGACCACATACTGAGCCCCCCACCCCCGACACCTAAACACCTCTGCTCCAGGTCGGGGTCGCAGAAAATCCAGAAGGACTCTTCTCACTGTCTTGCATTGCCCACCGCCCCCCCCCCCACGTCTAACTCATCCTCAGACCAGAACCACCACTAATCCACCTGCCAGTCATCACTGAAAGGGTGGGGGTGGGGGGGCAGCTATCCAGGCAGCTTCTCTGATGCTTGAAGCTGCAATGTTTTGTTTTTTTACAAGTTCTGTCAGGACAATGACAATAGATCGTCATTTTTTGGTTGATTTAAGTCAATTTTTTTACTTATTTATACGCTTTTATTCATATTTATTATATTTATATGTACAATATGGTTGGATATGTATCAAATGACCACCCGCAGGCTACATGCAGCCCTGAACCAGCTCCCATGTACCCTACCATTGGCCTCGTGAGACCATCCTGATCATGGAGCTTCAGGTTTCCACTTTCAGATCAGTCTGGCTACTTTCTGTTGAAGAGAATTTGGAGCATTTCACCAAACGAACGTCCAATCAGCGTTGGCTTAGAGGCGGGTTGAGGTGTGACGCAACGAGAAGCGACAGTTCAGTCTAAACAACATGGCGGCTTCAGCGGACGAAGCTAGCGTCAGCGTGGCTATCGCTCAAGTTTTATCGGAATTACAGAGTATTTCTTCACTGAAAGGAGAGAAAACACTCTCTGGAGGCTTTTCTCAAAGGAAAAGATGTTTTTGCTCTTCTCCGGACTGGTTGTGTTTTCGTCGTCGCTCTGTTTGTACACTTACGTACGCTTATGATACTATTTGATATTGTATATTTGTTTGATATTATATATGTGTATGATATTATTGTATTGTTATATGCTTTGGCAATATAAGCACTGTCTTGTCATACAAGTCATACAATAAAGCTATTAAAATTGAAAAAATAAATAAATAACACACCATATGCATTGTTGATCTGTTTGGTTGATTTGTCCTGTCTATCACCAACATAGACAGTGATAGACAGATGCCTTATCCAATCAGCTAACCAGTATTTTCACCCCTTCCCAAAACTACTCTAACGGATGATTCCCAGATAGATATACGGGAGCAAATCCATCTGGCAGAGTCAGGTTACCTACCATGGTTCTGCCAAAATAAATAGATTAAAAGAACACAAATCAAGAACTTCATACATTTCTACATTGACTGTGGCCACGGCCACTCAAACGGAAGCTGCAACCGCACTGACCGTTGGTACGTTTACATGTGAATCATGCTTAATGGAAGAAGGAAATGAAGAAAACATCTTAAATTTCTTGCAGTGTAAATGTGTGTGACGTTGGTTGGATATTTGACATATTCAACCTTCACCACTGTGTAAATTTAAAGTTATATATTTTATTTTCCTTCAGGGTGTCAATAAATGGAAAAATATAAAATAGCTATGTTTGTTTAAAATGAACATTTTTATGTCATTCTTTTGACAAACAAGCTGAAATAACTAAAAAGTTCTTTTTTCATACATGAGTACACAATTTTTTTTTTTAAATATTTTGTGGGTGTCTCTGAGAAGCCAGAAATTCATCAAGCATAACATTCAATTACAGAAACTAGTTTCACTGTTCAGGAATGCTAGTGAATGACTATGATCTGGCATGTTAAAGGCATATACCAGCTCTGGGAGAAACTGAGCCTCCCCCCGCAGTCTCCTGAGATAGACAAGTGGGCAGAAGCATTTCGTGCGTGTCACAAAACGTAATTGGAAAAAATCTTGAGTTAATTAGTTCACTTTCGCCTAGTGGGGCAAGTTGGAAACACCAGATTACAGCAACTATGCTAAGCTATGCTCTCTCTCTCTCTCTCTCTCTCTCTCTCTCTCTCTCTCTCCCCCCCCGGGGGGGGGTTAAGTCAGTGCTGCCAGATTGAAAGAATAACTGGGTCGGCTAGAAAACGCTTCTGTTGTTCAACTCAGGGGACTGTGGGGGGAGGCTCAATTTTACCCAGAGGTGGCATATATGGGTTTCCGTTTACAAACATTGGCAGTTGCTAGGCAACCAGGGGGCAAAAAGCCTGTTAGTACTGCAGTCTACAGCCAAACACGCACATCATTCATGAAAATGGAATCTGACAAAACAAACCGAGACCGTTGTGTTTTAAATTCTATCATATAAATCTGGTTTTTGATGATGAATAAAAAAAAACGACTCATCGTTGCTGTTTTGTGTTTCTATCACGATTACACTAACTAGGCAAGGAGTCGTCACCGGAAACATCATTTTTCTGGTTAAAACATGGATATTATTCGTGTTGGACCTCATTTGAAATTTGCCTGAAAAACCTGAGTTAGAAAGCGGCTTAAACTTTGGTTTAGACTTTTGGATAAAACCAAAATGGTCCCAACAGTCTGCAGTCTGCACAGGTTCTGCTCCGTGTCGTCTTCACCACCTCTGGTCTGGACTCTGGTCCATACAGAAGCAACTTTCACTAGTCTGGATTAAACCAGGTATAGATTACATCATCACTAAGCTTGGGAAGGAGGTATCTGAAACGCCATGTGATCTAGGACCCCGTACTTCGTATTAAATCTCTGGGATGAGTTGTTATGCAGCATGAATGTCTGTAAACGGCTCCACCATCAGTTTCTTCTTTTTATTCTCCGTGTGTAAGCAGAGGACGGCTGTATCACAGCTACAGTGTTGGGATGGAGCCGTGAACTGATCAATGACTGGTCGCGGCCGCGATACTGGTATTGTTCCAGTACCAGTCTCCCCACTACAACACCGGAACCAGTCCTGCCACTGCGGTGGTTTAATCTGACATGGTGACCATGGTTACCATGGTGACCATGGTGAAAGACTGAAAAAATCATGGATATAAACCTGCAGAAGTTTTCAGAGGGTTTCTGAAGTCACTCCTACTGTCCTGTGATCACCATGGTAACCGTTTACACTCCTACTGTCCTGTTATCACCATGGTAACTGTTTACAACCCCTACTGTCCTGTTATCACCATGGTAACTGTTTACACTCCTACTGTCCAGGATCACCATGGTAACTGTGTACAACTCCTACTGTCCTGTTATCACCATGGTAACTGTTTACAACTCCTACTGTCCTGTGATCACCATGGTAACTGTTTACAACTCCTACTGTCCTTTTATCACCATGGTAACTGTTTATAACTCCTACTGTCCTGTTATCACCATGGTAACTGCTTACAACTCCTACTGTCCTTTTATCACCATGGTAGAACTGTTTACAACTCCTACTGTCCTTTTATCACCATGGTAACTGTTAACACTCCTACTGTCCTGTTATCACCATGGTAACTGTTTACAACTCCTACTGTCCTGTTATCATCATGGTAACTGTTTACACTCCTACTGTCCTTTTATCACCATGGTAACTGTTTACACTCCTACTGTCCTGTTATCACCATGGTAACTGTTTACCTCCTACTGTCCTGTTATCACCATGGTAACTGTTTACACTCCTACTGTCCTGTTATCACCATAGTAACTGTTTACCCTCCTACTGTCCTGTTATCACCATGGTAGCTGTTTACCATCTGCTGTCCTGTTATTACCATGGTAACTGTTTACATCTCCCTACCACGTCCTGTTATCACCATGGTAACTGTTTACTACTCCTACTGTCCTGTTATCACCATGGTAACTGTTTACTCTCCTTAGTCCTGTTATCACCATGGTAACTGTTTACCCTCCTACCGTCCTGTTATCACCATGGTAACCGTTTACACTCCTACCGTCCTGTTATCACTCATGGTAACTGTTTACACTCCTACTGTCCTGTTATCACCATGGTAACCGTTTACCCCTCCTACCGTCCTGTTATCCATATAGTAACTGTTTACTATCCTAAAGTCCTCGGTATCACCATGGTAACCGTTTACCTCCTACTGTCCTGTTATCACCATGGTAACTGTTTACCCTCCTACCGTCCTGTTATCACCATGGTAAGCTGTTTACACTCCTACTGTCCTGTTATCACCATGGTAACTGTTTACCCTCCTACTGTCCTGTTATCACCATGGTAACTGTTTACACTCCTACTGTCCTGTTATCACCATGGTAGCTGTTTACACTCCTACTGTCCTGTTATCACCATGGTAACTGTTTACAATCCTACTGTCCTGTTATCACCATGGTAACTGTTTACCTCTCCTACTGTCCTGTTATCACCATGGTAACTGTTTACACTCCTACTGTCCTGTTATCACCATAGTAGCTGTTTACACTCCTACTGTCCTGTTATCACCATGGTAACTGTTTACACTCCTACCGTCCTGTTATCACCATGGTAACTGTTTACACTCCTACTGTCCTGTCATCACCATGGTAACTGTTTACACTCCTACTGTCCTGTTATCACCATGGTAACTGTTTACCTCCTACCGTCCTGTTATCACCATGGTAACGTTTACCTCCTACCGTCCTGTTATCACCATGGTAACTGTTTACACTCCTACTGTCCTGTTATCACCATGGTAACCGTTTACCTCCTACCGTCCTGTTTTCACCATGCGTAACTGTTTACACTCCTACTGTCCTGTCATCACCATGGTAACTGTTTACCTCCTACCGTCCTGTTATCACTGGCAGTAACTGTTTACCTCCTACTGTCCTGTTATAACCATGGTAACTGTTTACCTCCTACTGTCC
>JALJCO010005216.1:0-10356 GCA_023101725.1 Atherinomorus stipes | reverse complement strand
AACTAAGAAAATGGGCCTAAAGAAAGAAAAAAAAAAATCGGATCCACCTCGTCCTGGGAAGACAAATCCTCCCACACTAAGTACGTTAAGCACATTCACAGGGTTGAGTTGTTTCGGACGGTTCGCTCCTTCACCGTGAGAATGGCCCGGGAGAAGTGCTCCTTTTCATCCACGTTTTAATAGGCTACTTATTCTGATGTAAGGCTGTGTCTGGCGAAACAGGGGAGTGATAGAAGTGATGATGGGCGGGTAGGAGGAGTTTGCTGCCTAAATGGAGGGGAACCGTTTGCAGGTGGAAAAAGGCTTTAACAAAACAAATGAAGCATGGATCTTTCGGTGTAAAGTTAATAAAATAAAATAAAAACCGGCTGAGCAAGCCTTCAGATCTGAGCGGGTCATCTGTCTGATCGCCATTTTAAACAAGTGAAAACTCCGCTGACCCAGTTCACAGTTTGTTTGACAGTCAGCCATCCAGAGTAAATAAAGGTCGCACATGTGATCCGAGATTTTTTTTTGTTGTTGTTGCAGGCAGTGATGTGTCAAACTTTAAAACCCTGGTTATTAATACTTACCCTCATGCTGAGGAAGACTCTGGAGCACTTTTTTTTTAATATCTCAAATACAGCCGGCGATCAGAGACTTCTCCTTTCCAACCAACTTTCATATAATGGAGTTTGCTGGGGCTCGAGCCAACAAGGTCCTTAAAAGTCCACAAAAACTTGGCAATATTCCTCCATACTGCTCGTCCAATATAATCCAGTGTCCTGAGTGGGTAGCGTAAATAAATTTACTCCAAACTACGCCATTTAGTATATTTTTAGAGCCTAAATAGAAGTACATCGCATCTCCTGCGAGCACGCTGATGCTTGTTCATGAAATTATGGAAGGCTCGGCAGACGAGATTGTGTGTTTTCTTTTCTTTCTTTCTTTGTTTTAAATCAATATCCAACCCCTCTTGTGTTTGTCCCAGTTTGTCTGCAGCTCTTTCGCTCTTAGCACAATGTAAACAGAGAAAATTTCTTCTTCTACGCTTGCATTATTACGCTTCATTTATCCCAGAGGGTAGTTCCACGATATTAATGACAGAAGAAGCAGTAACAGAAGGTTGAGAACGAATCTTTAATTTTACGTCGAGTCAGACGGTCCGAAGTAATTAATCCATAGGTAGCACATCCCAAATTGAAAGGAAAAATAAAATAAAATCAGCAGTACTCGTATTTAAGGTTGTTTACTGGTTCATCCCAGGGCATGAGATCAGTTTACAGACTGCCCGGGGGTTTAAGACAGATAATGAATGAAAAGACAGAGCTTTACCAGAGTAGCTCAAAGGTCTGTGATTCTACCTCATCTATGAATCTGTTCATCAGCCTCTGAGCACTTGCTTTCAAACCCAAAAATAATCCAAAAGAAGTGATTAACTGAAAATGAAACAAAACAGTAAGGAGATTACTGGAAAACTAAAATATTTGTTCTACCCTCATTCCAGGAGTAGCCTACGGGAGAGCTGTCCGATCTCAGCATGTGTCTGAAGAAAGTGGAGGACCTAAATGCCAAAGTGGACTTAGCCATGGAAAGGTTATGTCATGGCTTTATTACTAACAAATTCAGGATGAACACAGCAATAGCTCTGCTGAATTAAATCTGTACGGACTGAATTAGTTCTGTTTTGAATCATTGCATCGTTTCCTGGATGTACTTTTACGTTTATCCCCTAGAGGGCAGCATTGGATATGAAATGGGGTCACTGGAGTTGTAGAAAACTTCCATCATCTCTTTATCATGTGTTCCATACACTGGCTCATATCTGCTTGCCAATCCATCATCTCTTTGAATGACTTTTCCATTTCTTTCCTCTCTCACTGACTTCATCCATCCTTCTCTCCACTCTGAAAAGATTAATGATTTCAATCTTGAAGAGGAGGCCTACGGCTGGCCCGTGTCCCAGCATCCGCAGCATAAACAGATCCAGGACAGGTTGACTCCACTCCTGCACCTCTAAGAGACAGCCAGCAATTTCCTGAATCAATATGAGCAGTGGCTCTTCAGGCCACTCCGGTGTGAACCCAGACAAGGTACAAACTGTGGAAAATGACTTTCATTTAAATACAGAACAGACTGGCAACACATCAAGCTTCTGGAGAAAATGTTGGATCCGATACTTCACCTCAGATATAGTCGTACCTCCTCCTGCTCTGTTCCGTCACACCTACGGTTCATCTTTGTTTTCAAAGCAATATGTGACGGTTGACGGTCCTGTCATGATGCCTCCAAGTGATCGTGCGCCCCGGCTACTTCACCAAGGAGATATTCCTTTTTATTTTTTTCATTTGCACAGTATAAAAAAACACAAGTATAAAAACAAAATCAACAGAAAAAGCAGATTGTGTGGGTGAGATAAAAACTCCTTAAAGGTTTATCAGCTATCTCACCTAAATATTCAACAGAAGAATACAAAATTCGATGTGACATAAAAAATAGACATCAAGTAAAATTAATACAGTACTTAAGAAGAATAGAAAAAAAGTATGTGCATACACACACACACACGCTCTAATACAGACAATAATATAGACAAATATAGACATATGGACAAATGTTTTTTATCATATAATTATACACATCAGACCTAACTTGGTAAAGAATCCCATGTGGGAAATAACTCTTACTTAGGAGCATTTTTTTTTAGGGATTTTTAAAAATTGAATTGGTGAAAGCTCTGTAAAATGAGCTGGTAAATTATTTCCATATTTTGGGTCCTCTGTAGAGAATACTGAACTGAGACTGGCTATACGAGCAAAGAAGGGTGCCCTGATAAGACAACCATGTTGAGTGGAGTATTGGTGAAATTCACTGTTGAAGAAAAAAAATATTGTTTCAATGTTGGGGCAACAGATTTTTAAATGAATACATACAAAAAGGTCCATAAAAGTCCACAAAAACTTGGCAATATTCCTCCAAACTCGTCCAATGTAACCCAAGAGTCCTGAGTGGCTAGCGTCTATAATTTACTGGAAATCACATCATTTAGTATATTTTTTATAAGCGTACAAACTACGTGGTCAGCCCAAGGCCATGAAGGTCTGATGCAAATCCATGTTTTGCCGTTATGTGCTAAAAAAAACAAGTCTTCCTGCTTTTACCAATAGTTGAGCGTTCATCACATCAAATACGAGAAACCATGTTTTATGTTTCCACTCAGAAAGTAGCTGCAAGTTGTCACACAGAGAAGATACACCGAGATGCATGACTACAAATCATGCTGCCAGACAGCCAGCAGAGGGCAGCAGTGAGACACGGGAGACGAGGAACTGCAGAGGCACTGACGATGAAAGGAGGAGTGCTTAGACAAAGGGGAGAGAGAGACGAATGAATCAGTTGGAAAGCAGAGAGCAAGACAAAAACAACAGAAAGAGAAAGAGAGAGTGTTGCACCAGCATCCTCAAAGAGTTTCCAAAGGGTAATTGGCGTCCTCAGTAGACCTGAAATGAGACACATCAATTTCAGGCAGTGTCCTCCAGAAAGCCCAGCCTGACTGCACCATCAAATAGAAATTATGGATTTTGTCTGGAAGGGGCACAAGTGTGTGGAGCCACAAAGAAAATGAGGTCACAGAGGGACAGAGAGCCTACGCACAGATGTGCATACGTTCTCTCTGCTCCACCATCAGCCAAGGATGCTCCTACACTTGTTGGGCTACATGGTGATGCACCAGTTTGTACGCTTGAATTCGTGCTTGCATTCCTCAACTTCTATTTTGATTATGCAAAACATCCGTGGACTTTCCTGTAATGATATGACAAAGTCAGGAAAAGAGAAAACACTGTTTATATAAAGGAAATGTTGCACTGCTGTTGCATTTCTTCCTGCTATCCCTGAACAAACTATTAGCTCATCTTGAAGCGACTGAACTGTGTGAGAAACAGGACAAACTGACAGAAACTAAATGATTTCGTAGATGTGAGAGCAATGCGCCAATACTTCCAGCTGGTTAAGCTGATCATGAAGAATCATGTCAGGAAACTGATTTTGTTTTCCAACTTCACATGATTGGCTTAAAACATGTTTTAAAGCATTTCCTGTTGTAGTGGTGGTGTACATGTTGCACATTATGAAATGGCAATTTGAGAAACTCCAGGGTTTTGAAATACTATTTTGTATTTTAAGGAATTTATACCAAAAAAATAGACAATTTCATTTTTAGTTGAAAGATAAAGTACTGCATTTCTAAAACCTATTCTGGGGGGACAGAAGGAAAACAGTAAAACAGCTCCTTAAAAATGTTTAGAAAATTTTAGACAACCAGGAGAAATTTTGGTTATTAAAACACATATTTATATTTTTTCTTAAAATTAACCAGGGACAGAAAAAGGCCCAAAATCAAATGTACACCCAGGTAATAATACCTCTTAATGTAAAGTAAGGACAGAAACATTATGAAAAAGTACTGTAACATGTTGTAGAGTCTTAATTAAACAGCCAATTTAATATGGAATACTTAAACTAGGGAGCTGGAGTTTACAATTTTAATGTCTGTGTCTATTTTTGGATTCAGTTGTCTCCTAAAATATATACAGATAAAGAAAATGTTATTTTGGGGGTAAATTTTTGTAATGCGATAAAAATGTGATTGATCAATTAAAGCAACCTTTACCGATCTTGCATTTCAGAAAGCACAGCAAGATTTTTTGAATATAAACAGTCCCGCCTCACTCCTAAGACACACCCCTTCATTCCCTCCACCTCCCGATGCAGAATCAAAGGTCTGACAGGCAGGTCCGTTGGACAATCCTAGAGGTGCACCCCACTTCAAGGATTGGTTGGAGTTTTCATTGAATATTTAGAGATTGGAATAATATTTTATTTTGATTAATGGTGGGTTTGTCTTGTATTTTAGAGTTCCATTACCTCATTCATAGCATTTTACCCTGTTAGAAAAATAGTGTAAGAATGCAACATAGGTAAGGGTTGCTTTAATTACAAAGCATCTAATTAATTAGATCTTTAAAGAAAAAATAGAGTCCCACCCCTAATTTAAATAGATTTTAATATCTCACACGAGGTGAGTGTAGAGTTTAAACTCTGGTTTGGGAGTCCAGTTTTGACCCATCGGACATTCTGTGAGGCGAGACATGATAAAGACCAGTCTGGAGCAGGCTTGTTCACCCGAGGAGTACCTGTAGTTGATATTAAAGACTTGTTTACATTGGTCTAACTTAAAGCAACCCTTACCGATGTTGCATTCTTACACTATTTTTCTAACAGGGTAAAATGCTATGAATGAGGTAATGGAACTCTAAAATACAAGACAGACCCTCCATTAATCACAATAAAATATTATTCCAATCTCTAAATATTCAATGAAAACTCCAACCAATCCTTGAAGTGGGGTGCACCTCTAGGATTGTCCAACGGACCTGCCTGTCAGACCTTTGATTCTGCATTGGGAGGTGGAGGGAATGAAGGGGTGTGTCTTAGGAGTGAGGCGGGACTGTTTATATTCAAATAATCTTGCTGTGCTTTCTGAAATGCAAGATCAGTAAAGGTTGCTTTAAAGACACACAACACAACTTTTAGACCTTAAAAATCTGCATTTCTGACTCGTTTTAATGGCACGTCACTGCCCAGAGGCGTCCCAATGCTCAGACACTGCACTATGTAACTTTTGCGTCCATGATGTTGTACCAGACAATTGTTTGTGCACCGCATCTCTTACTAGCAAACAGGTATGAACCAGACATGAATTCAGCGGGTGTTTTGAACGCGCATCATGTCGAATTTGGCAAAGAAACGCAAGGAAACATTGCCGGAGGAAGAGAGGAAGGGACAGAAAAAGAGGCAAGACTGTCTTTTACTGGCTGGAGGGAATCACAGTACAGGTACAATGAAGATGGATGCTAGTTTAGGCGTTGATAAGGGGCACTGAGAAATCTCCTAAAAGTTCCGTTGTGGGCCTTTAAATATTTTGGTTTGGTGATGAAATGTAATTTTTTGAGTCAAATCAACTTAAAACCCCACTCTCTAATCTGACATAAATTTATCTTTTCATTCAAAGTAAAATTGTTAAAGACACACAACAGAACTTTTAGCAGTTTTCTCAGTGATGCCCCTATCAGCGGCTAAACTAGCATCAGTCTTGTATCCTACCTGTACTGTGATTCCCTCCAGCCAATAAAAGACAGTCTTATCTTGACTCTTGTTCTGTCCCTTCATCTCTTTCTTTTCCTCTCTTCCTCCGGTAATGTTTCCTTGCGTTTCTTGACCGAATCTGACATGATGCGCGTTCAAAACATCTGCAGTGTTCAAACCTGGTTCATATCTGTTTACTAGTAAGTGACACGGTGGGCAACCAATAGTCGGCTGCAACGTCACAGTCGTGTCCTGGATGGGAGACTTGCATACTGCTGTTTCTGAGCCCCGGCCTCTGGGCCGTGACGGCTCAAAAATGTGCTTAAAGGAATAGTTCACCCACAGAATGATTTAACTTTTTTTTCCACTTACCCTTGTGGTGAGCAAGACTCTGGAGCACTTTTTTATTATCTCAAATGCAGCTGGCGATCAGGAAGGCTTCTCTTTTTCCCCCAACTTTCATATAATGGAGTTCGCTGGGGTCCGAGCCAAAAAGGTCCATAAAAGTCCACAAAAACTTGTCAATATTCCTCCATACTGCTCGTCCAATGTAATCCAAGTGTCCTGAGTGGGTAGCATCCAGAATTTACTCGAAACGACGTCATTTAGTATATTTTTAGAGCCTAGTATATTTTTGACAAGTTTTTTGTGGGCTTTTATGGACCTTTTTGGCTCGGATCCCGGCGAACTCCATTATATGAAAGTTGGGGGGGGAAAGAGAAGCCGTCCTGATCGCCGGCTGCATTTGAGATATTAAAAAAGTGCTCCAGAGTCTTGCTCACCATGAGGGTAAGTGGAAAATAAAGTTAAATCATTCTGTGGGTGAACTATTCCTTTAACGAATGTTGGTGTGCCATCAAATCGAGTCGCAGATTTTTAAGATCTAAATGTTACATTGTGTCTTTAAGTTGTTTCAGCTTTAGCATGCATGAACAACAAAGGGGGCGGGGCTTTTTTCAAAACTCAACGGCCCTCATTTATCAACTGATCGTACGACGAAAATCTGTGCGTACGACCATTTCCACGCAAGACTCAGCATTTATCAATTTGAACGTGATCGTAGGATACGATCAAATCTCACGACAGCTCTGAGTTCGTGTACGCAAGTTTGAGTCAGTGAGGGTTTGCAGCGCAGCGCAGCAGAACATGAAAATATTTATTTACCAAACCGCAAACTGTCATTTAAACATAAGCATTCACATATCAGCACTAAGAATGAACCCATTTGCAGAGAAAACGGGAAAAGTGAATGTAGAATGTATTCCCAAAATTACAAAAATAGCTGTGACTGAATTTAATTCCTCCATTTATCTCAACAAATTATTAAAATCATCAACATATAGTTCTAGGATGTTCAAATGTTTGATAGGTACATAGACAACCTTTTGAACGAGACTCTGGAACGTATTCGTCTCAAGCTGGAACCATTTTATTGACGTGTGTAACACTCCCCCTCAAACATACAGAGCCAAAGGTTCCTACCCAGCCTATTACTACATCCCCCTTTCTTAATAAGAACAGATCAATGAGTATCCAGAATACTATTGTTGTTGAACACAGGAGCATAACTGGCAATGCAACTTGTACATTTTAGAACATTACAACAGCTTAAGAAATAAAACTGTTTTTTGCATAAACACAGCTGGCAACTTTCCCTAGAGCTGAATGTGGGAATTGCTCAGCCCAATGTGAATAAACTCAGGTAATGTACTCTTTTAGGTATTCTGGAGTCTTTCTGACACGAGCAGGGTAGCGTCTGTCAGACTCTGATGTTTGCTGGTTAGTGTCAGGGATTACCACATTGGAGACCGGCCCAGACTGTGTCTCTGCAGGGTTGTTTTCCAATGTGTTCGGGATGGTGACGCGTGGCTCAGGAGCTACAGGTGTGCGAGAGAGATGGAGTCTGTTTCTCTGGAGGTTGCCACCTGATGTTTCAATAATGTAGGATCTGGGCGTCTCAGCTGCGGACACCACCGTTCCTCTCCTCTGTATGTCCTTGACCCACACATGGTCCCCCGGCAGCAAGCTGGGCATCACATGGGCTCTGTGACGTTTGTCATAGTTCAGTTTTTGTTTTTGGCGATAACTCTGTTCTCTCGTCTTCACCTTTCCCAAGTCAGCTCCCTTTGGATCGAGCTGAGAGGGAAGGACAGGAACAGTGGTACGTATCTTGCGTCCCATGAGCAGTTCTGTTGGACTGTAGCCATTGGCTAAGGGTGAGGCCCGATAAGCCATCAAAGCTAAGTAAGGATCAGTGGACTTTTTCAACAAACTTTTGATTGTCCTGATTGCGCGCTCCACCTCCCCATTACTCTGTGGGAAGTGTGGGCTGGACGTAACATGTGAAAAACCCCACACATATGCGCAAACCTTTGGAAAGCCTCTGAAGTGAACTGTGGGCCGTTGTCTGACCGTACTACCTCAGGTATACCATGCCTGGCAAAAATAGACTTGCAGTGGTCGATAATAGCTTCAGAAGTGGTACAGGAAAGTTTGGCTACCTCAAAAAACCTGGAAAAATAGTCTACAACAGTAAGATATTGAAGTTTACCAAACTGAAACAGATCTACACCAACTGTACACCATGGTCTGGAAGGAAAGTCCGTTCCTAACAGAATCCCTTTGTTGTGAACTCGCTCACGGGCACATGTATCACAGTTTTCAATGAGCTGCGCAAGTTCTTTACTGAGACCTGGCCACCACACAGAATGTTTAGCACGGTCTCTGCACTTTGTTATGCCCAAATGTCCCTCATGAAGTTTGTTAAGTATGTCACTCCTGAGTGTTTTCGGTATGACAAGCCTGCAGCCTAACAACAACAAGCCATTCTGAACAGTCAGTTCACCTGCAAAAGGTAAGTATGGCAGAAAAGTCTTTTCAATCGAAAACTTGTCTGGCCAACCACTTATACAAAACTGCTTGAGCTGCTGTAAGACGTCATCATTGTCCTGGTGAATTTGTATTTCTTTAAGTCTTTTTTCGGTTGCAGGAAGGCTGGACACAACAGTGTCAGCATAGAGGTCGATCTCCTCCTCTCGCAGTCTCTCCTCTGAACATGCTACGGGTACTCTCGATAGAACATCAGCCGTTGCAATCTCCTTACCAGCCACATGGGATATGGTGAATGAAAATCTCATGAGACGCATTTTTAGCCGTTGGATATGTGGAGGCAGTTCATCCAGATTTCTTGAACCTAGCAGTGGAACAAGAGGTTTGTGGTCGGTTTGAATGTGAAAGTCTTTTCCGATCAAAAACTCAGCAAACCTCTCACAAGCCCATGTTGTAGCTAGCGCTTCTTTCTCGATTTGCGCATAGCGCTGCTCTGTGGTGCTCAATGCCCTTGATCCGTACGCCACTGGCTTCCAGTCTGCATTTCCTGTTTTCTGTAAGAGAACAGCACCAAGTCCATAGGAAGATGAATCCGCTGAGACCAGTGTGTCTTTGGAGGGATCATACAATGCCAGTCCTGGTGGTTTTGTCAAGTCCTGTTTTATGCTTTCAAAAGCCTGTATTTGTTGAGGTCCCCATGACCACATGTTTGATTTTCTGAGGAGATCTCGAAGTGGACGCGTCTTCTCTGCTAACTGTGGCAAAAACTTTCCAAGGTGGTTTGCCATCCCGAGAAAACGTCGCACCTCAGAAATATTGGTTGGCTCCTTCATAGCTGTTACAGCGTTGACTTTATCTGGGTCTGGGCTGACTCCAGATGGCTGAATGATCTGACCCAGGAACTTTATCTTGGTCTTTGAAAATTCACATTTGTCATTCAGCGTCACACCTGCGTCCCGCAGACGTGCAAGTGCTTGCCTTAACCTTTCATCATGCTGGCTTTGATCCACCCCCCAGATGAGGACGTCATCCATTTGGCAAACGACCCCCTCCAAGCCCTCTAGAATTTGTTGCATCCGTTTCTGGAAGTGTTCTGGCGCTGAAGACAGTCCAAAGCACAGACGGTTATAGCAATACCGACCAAAAGGAGTAATAAAGGTTGTAAGTAGAGATGAATCTTTTGAAAGAGGAATCTGCCAGAAACCTGCATTGGCATCTAGCTTTGAGAATACCTTTGCGCCTGAGAGCTGTCCCAATGTGTTTTCTACTGAAGGTAGCTGGTGTCTCTCTCTTAACACCGATTTATTGAGTTGAGTGAGGTCTGAGCATATTCTCACACGTTCTCGTCCAGGTTTTGGAACCACCACCATGGGCGCACACCATTCTGTCGGCTGCTCCACC
>JALJCO010005214.1:0-74687 GCA_023101725.1 Atherinomorus stipes | reverse complement strand
AGTTCACTCAGTGTATTGTCTCGAAAATTAACACAGATAATTTATTCTGTCAAAAAAAATCTGTTCAAAGTTTTGTACACAAATATACACAATGAAAATTATGATATTAAAGCGAATATTAATGACCGCATGTAATTAAGGTCCACTTTCATCCCCAAACATGAAGCTAAAGATATAGTTACACAATTTATAAAAACAGACTAACCTCAGCTAATCCTGCTCAGTAAGTGACAAAAAAAATTGTGTACCACAGAGCTGTGAAAAATCCATGCCACCCACAATTAATTTATGAAGACAATATTTGGGCAGCATTCTTATTTTTTATGATACAGCACCAAAACAAGCTTTTAAAACTTAATAGCTGTAGTGGCAGTCACCCTCATCCATGTATATACCATCAAATCTCAAACATTGATGGTAGCCACAATTGTTACATTCATGAACGTTGTCAGATCATTTTTCGACAGAGCTCCCATCCCAGAGGGCATTAAACGCATCAAAAGTAATCTCCAGTAATTCATATGATTCAGCTCATGACTAAATCATCAAAGTCAGTCCACTTTTGTAACACCTACAACACTAAATAAATACAAGATGAAAAACTTAAAATGATTGTATTCCTGGCCAGAGACAACAGTAATTGATCCTCATTTCTAGACAAAAGCTTTTAGGAACTACACATCTGTGCAAACGCTGTTGAAATGGGGTAACTCCAGAAATGTTCTGGAAGTATAAGAATGAAAAGGGTGTGGCCTTCAACATCAGTAGTAGACTATATTTCTTTTTGTTTTATCAATGTCACCCAATGTTGCTTTAGCAAAAACACAAACAAAAAATGAAATTAATAATGTCTGCATTATGCGTAGGTTCACAGCAGCCTGTAGGATCCTCCAGAATGATTAGGGTGGTTTATATTAGCTTCTAATCCACCAGCATTCAAATTTTAAATACTTTTGAAATTGATTATCATCAGGTATTGTGCTTCTTTCCTCTGGTGCTACTACCCATCCAGGAGCTGAAAAGATTATATGCGGGGGGGAGCAGACTGACCTATCATCTGAAAAAAAAATATAGAAAAAAGGCAAACCGTCATGCAGGTTACTGAAACAGTTGCCTCAAGTTTGATCTTAATAAGGCTTTACAGTATGTCAACCTTCATCTTAACATGAGCACCTTTTTATCCTTAACTTTACTGTAACCTTGATTTAACCACTTCTTTCGTTTGAATAGTTAGTAAATTTCCCAACACTCTCAGCTCAGGTATGTCAAACACCAGATTAAAATCCAATTCTCCAATGGCCTAAGTTCTGCACATAGACCATTAATTTCAGTCAGGTGTAATGGGAAACATCTAAAAACTTGCAGAAGAGCAACTCTTGAGGACTGGAGTTTGACATCCATTCTCTAGCTTATATTTAAGTCATGTCTTACAAATAGTCAGACATAAACTGTTGACCTAGTTGACCAATGATTTTGTTCCTGACTTTTCCTATTGGTGTTTTTCCTATTTTTCATGTTGGCAAATAATACCTGCAGACTGTCTCCTGGCATCCTGCACTCCCAACGTCATGAACATTTATGATCCAAACGGTCATCATTGCAAAATATATACTTATGTGTCTTAATGCATGCATTATTAACAAGCTTTTTAAGACTTTTACCCACTTTCAATTTTTACCTAAAAGTATGAAAGCTATAGTCTCCTATTTGAGAGTTTGATCATTATTAATAACCTCATTTAGATGGTGGTTATGGTCCTATAGTAGAATCTACACAATGTGAAGAGAAAAAAAAACAAAAAAAAAAAATCCATCCGCTTATGGGTGTTGGGCTGCAAAGACATTAATAAATACACAAGCAATCCGGCCGCATGGCTTAGATTGGTCCATCTAGTTGTTTGTCTCGCTTCTCTGCTCTCGATCCAATCCTGTCTGCAGGACATCATTCCCTGACAGCTGACTCCCTTCGTTCACATTCCACCTCATTCAAGCCCTCTTCCACATTTAAACATTTTATTCATATATTCCTTCATTCATTTTTCTCACAAGTCCAAAACGTTCTGCTATAAGTAAGTTGCTGAGTAGCAGCTTAACAACCATACAAGAATGAAGAAGAAAGGCAGCAACCTACAACCTCTGCCCCGGCAGAAGTTAGGAGAGAGAAAAAAGGCAGACGGATGTGGGTTGAACAGGACCAAGCGGGCAACCTCTTGTGGCCATCTATGAGTTCACCTGGAAGAAGATATTTTTTGTAGTTCTCCCTTGATCCACAAGGGCTGGCTGTAAACAGAGCAAATCCCCATAATCCCATGTTAAAAACACCAACTTCATAGCAGAAATAAACATGTTTACAGCCTGGTTCAAAAAATCATTTTAGGTTTAAAAGGTCAAGTTAACCTTCATGTCAACTGTCGAGGGAGGTGAATTTTTTTATAACTCATCCGTTTAGATGTTATTTAATCTTGAAATTACACATAATTGGGGCATGTCTTTTATTATTGACATGCGGCAGATGAGCCCTCCGACCTCTTAGTTAGCTTCTTGTTTGCCCTCGGAAAGGTGTCAGTCTGTAGGAGATGAGCACAACGGCGGTTTTTAGTCAGATATTAGCAAGTCAAGCATGTCTTACCTTTACCCCACCATAGGGGGCTAATCTCCGTTAGCTCCTGTTAGTTTTGAGTTAGCTCGGTTGGCTTTAGTCAGCTACTTCTTTGGGGGCTTCCAAAGGTGCATCCTATCATCCATCCTCATCCTAAATGGGAACATATATACCTTGAGTTAGCTGCAGCACTAGCTGTTAGCAGCGGCTCTCTGATGTGAGTTGCCTCTCTGTCACTCCTGACTGCATCGGACTGCATTAGATAAAATACTGCAGTCATTGAGTTAAATCAATTCATGAACTTTATTTTGATCAAAAATATCATGAAAAATAGCTAAATGTCACGCCAAGATCCCCACTAAAATGTTTTAATGACAGCCTGGTTTAAGGAGAAAAAATCCAGAGTTCATTGGGTTCGGGCCAAGAACTTGAACATCTCTCGGGGCGGGACGGGCAAGACACAAGGCAATGCTTTAATTACCGTACGCCGAGTCCGTCAGGTTCTCACTGAATATGTAATTAAGCATGTCTAATGGACACAGATGGTGAGGTGGGGAACTGAAACCACACTGCATCATGACTCCCCTGCTGCACCACACCAAAAAGGTGTTCTGTGTTCTGCAAACAGTCGCTCTGACATACGTTTACTCCACAGTTCCACAGCGCGACTTATGGAACAGACTCTGTTACATCATTCACCGTCACAACAACTACGTTGCCACTCAGCAGACTTTAGTTCATCTGTGATTCCACTGTGATGCCCCCAAAAAACAGTTTTTTTGTGAGGGCTCCAGCTCACCAACAAGCACTTGCACTTCAGTCTCTGCAAAATTATGTTTTATTCTCTTTTCGGTTGTCACGATTAAGCTTTAATGCCTCAGCTCAGCTGGCTCATTTATATGTAGAAACACATTATAGGTACTTTGCATTGACTATTTATGGTAGAGAGTGGGCCTTAGGGGGGGGGAATATGAGCCAAATTCACCTGAGCAAGCCTAGGAAGAGTGTGTTATTTATAAAGGGGAAATTGCTTGAATCTGTGTGTAAGCAGGGTTTTATAAATCTGAATATTTTTTTGGCGTATGGAAACTTTTGGTTTTGGGGCATATGTAGACTTTTAGTAAAGATCCTACGCATGGTTTTATAAATGAGACCCCAGGTTTTCAACTCACCATGTAAACTAGCAGAGGGACATGGTCTCTGAGTCCCCTTTTCCATTGCAAATGTCTGGAGTGAAGACAATGCTTCCAGGATCTCTGGTAACTGGTATTGGATTATCTCACGCAATCAATCTGAGTACTCCCACATCTTGTTGCTGACAACAGTTTTAAAGTAAGCTGCTTTATATGTTCCTTTTGAACTGCCCAGAAGAGCTGAATAAATTGTAGAGTCTTTGCAACACACAAAAGAAGGATGGACAGCACTGAGGGGACTTGGCTGCATCTTTTACACCAGGTTAAGTGTATGACTACTGCATGGAATGCACATTGCTTTAGCATTCAGTTGTAAAATTCTTGCCTGAACACTCTGTCTTTGGCCCATCATATTGCTCCCTATTGTCATAAGATTGATCATGGCAGTCAGAAATATAAGGCTTTGTTTCTGCAAGTGGTCAAGCAGGACTTCAGTCGGGCCCTTACCAGATGTGTCTTCAACACCTATAAAACCAAAGAAATGTTCTGCAATAGACACAGATGGTTTCGCAATTGACTATTCTCAAAACAATGGAACGCTGTTCCTTATGGCTGACATCAGGAGTGCAATCCATGATAATAGAGTAGTACTTTGCTCTGTGTACATTTCTCACAATCTCTTAAAGAATTTGTTTCCAATCAGGGCAATGATTTCCAACTTTGATTGGTTCCACTTAGGTAATGCACTTTTTGCCTCGTGTTTTTTTACCCGCCATCTTATGATGTTCACTCAAAACTGGATTGAACTGTGCCATCAGTTTTAACTTGTGCCAGAAGAATTCCCATTGTGTCGGTCATACAACTCACTTTTGGTCCCTCTGTTGGGTCCACTAAATGACGAACTATGGTAATCTCCTTATGACACCTTTTCAGTGCTCAATCTCGATTTGCATCAAGTCCTGCTCTCTTGGATCTTTGTTTGTTTTCAATGTCCTCTCCAGCTCATGCCAATTTGTTTTATTGCCACATCGATGCCCCTTCGAAGATCCATGTCCTTTTAAAGATGAGCTTAGATTCTTCCATGTACAGAAGCCACTGTTGCTTATAAGGTCACAGAATTCTGGACTCTACAATGATGCCACATGATCGATGGTAATGCAGAGCAAAATTGAGTCTTCTTTGTTTGTTGCCTTTGATTATTGAAAAACATGTTCCCACAGATGACCCTGCCTGGCAGGTAATTTTGGATTTAAAAGAGGTTGTAGAATTTATTGTGGAAAATGTTCATACTTGAAGATTTGCATATCCGGTGTTCAAAATCTCAGGCCATGGTAAATGCAACCAGGCAGGTTTTCCTGATCCAAAAGTTGTCGCCTAAAATCCTATTTTCCCAGAACTTTTCCCAGAAATGATCCTCTTGTGGCATTGCGGCCGATGTGGTTCTGGATGCCAAAGCAGGTTGCATATCTTCAGAACTGAACATGTTCATCCTGCAAACAAGATGATAGTTTATAATATGCTTTTATCCTGACAGCGAGATGTCTCCATTGGAAGTTTTGCAAACCTCAAGAGTCTCCGTTGATGTTCTTAATAATGATGTTGTGAACTCATTTGTACAGTTGAGACACTAAAATCTCAGATGATAACCATTGCCCAAAGTCCCATAACTAATGGCGTTAAATACAAATGGGCATAATAGTTGTGCATGAATCCTGTATTATTTCTTGCTAACCACTTATCCATGGGGCTGATAAAGTCGGATCCCTGTGACTAGTATACTTAGAAAGATTTGTACGTCACAGGTGATTTTCTTTTCTTTGCAGTCACTTCAGATCTTTGGCATATGTCACAGCCTAACTTAAAAGTTTAATTGTAGAATTGAGTGCTTTTTGTAATTTAAGAAAAGAATATGGGACATCTGATGTGAGTGGTCGGTTAGATTCTTGTAAAATGAAAGAAACTGCCTTGCATTTTTTTTTCTTTTTTCTCCCAGAATAAAAATAAGGCTGAAACTTTAGGAAGCATTTTTGGAGATGACAGTTCATCAAAATGATCTCTTCCCAATGGGAAACCCAATTCAGTAGTGCCTTGAGGAAGGAATAAGAGGACTGTTTGGGTTGTCTGGAGATTTCAGGCTTCAGTACAGAGATGTTGAATTTGACAGCAAGTTGTGAACCTTACACTGCCTGCTGAAATCAAAGACAAGTCCACAGTTTAAGTTATTTACTTGCCAGCTGAGTCAGGTGCAGTCTCTATGCTGTAGGCTACACCCCCAGGAGAGATGACAGATCTTCATCTTCAGTCACTGATACAGACATTCTATACTCTGCTGAATCTTTCTTCAGGGTATTTACTTAAAGCATCCAGCTGTTTACTTACAACCATTGTGTTTTAAAATTTCCAAAGACCTGACTTTAGCTATGAGGTGCAAGTTCAGTTAGAAAGCTCTTATGGCCCCTTTACACTAGCACAGGTCAGATATATATACACTACTCACAAAAAGTTAGGGATATTCAACTTTCGGTTTTTGGAGAACAGAATGATGCAGAAAAAATAATTAACCATTAAACAATGGACATGTGCATTCAAATGTTTAGAGAAAGTTTAATTCATTTCACCTGGAAAGGTTGTAGTGTATTTTAGATTCATTCTGACATCATGCAAAAAAAACAAATATTCTTAACTTTTGTGAGTAGTGTATATATATTGTTCACCTTAAAAAGGACTTGAAACCAGATTAAAAGTCAGATGCTCTACTTACTGAGCTATCCAAACTCTTTTAAGACCATTGCAAGTAACTATTACATTTGTGCCTGTCATCTTCTTTGTCCTCGTCTTTTTCTCTGTTGCTGTTTTTGATGGCGTGTGGCAAACAGTTTATGAGGTACATTACCGCCATCTACTGGTAGGGAGTGTGAACTGTTGCTCTTTTAATGATGTCACTCTCTGACCCTGACATCTGATTGGCTAACCCCTTGGCCAATAGGTTTCCATGCAGTGAGATGTCAGACATAGCTCGTCTCAGCATGCTCAGACATTGTCAAGTGTATCTATCTGCTGCTTGCAACCCAGTGGGCGTGTCATATAATGGGCGTGTCGCATTGTGGGTGGGTCTGGTTAGGTTTTAGGGAAGGGGTCAGGGGTAGGGCTAGATTTTACCATGCTCTCATTGGCCTGGTGGGCGTGTCGTCAAGTAACGTCACACTACGACACGCCCACACTACGACACACCCCTGTCTTGCGAGCCGCAGATAGACCCTTCTCGACATTGTTGCCAACTTAGCGACTTTGTTGCTATAGTTAGTGACTTTTCAGACCCCTCTGGCGATTTATTTTCAAAAAAGTGCCTAGCGACAAATCTAGCAACTTTTCCTGGTGATCATGGAGACAGATAAAGTTTATATCACTCCACCCGTTCATTGGGAGCTGCCTCCCGTCAGCCCCTCCCTTCCCTGTTTCCCAGCACTCACTCACTGCTCCCGCTGTCCCAATGCAGACAGCAGCCCTCCTGAGCTGCTGTGAAATGACCACGCCTCCTCATCTACATTATTTCCCATGATGCCTTGTGGCACAACTGGGTCTTCTTTGCACCATGACTCAAATGTGTATGTCACCCCTTCAGTACCCTTGTAAATGAATTATGTAGCACGTCAAGAATTAAATACATGGGTTGCTGGAAAATGGTACTGCGCATGTGCAAAATCAATTGTTTGGTTTGGTGACATCAGTTAGTGACCTCTGGTGACTTTTAGGGCTATATCAGCTATTAAAATATAAATGATGTTGTTTTGAGTAAATTAAGGACGCTACCCACTCAGGACACTCGGATTACGTTGAACGAGCAATATGGAGAAATATTGACATGTTTTTGTGGACTTTATTGACATTTTTTGGCTCGGGCGCGGGGCCCTCTATTATTTGAATGTCGGCAAATAACAAGAAGCCTCCCGGATCTCCAGCTGCATTTGAGATATCAAAAAAGGGCTTCAGAGTGTTGTTCAGCATGGGGGTGAGTAGAAAAAAAAAAAAAGGAACATCATTCTTTGGGTGTACTATTCCTTTAACAGGATAGAAACATATGATACTAACTATTGTAACACGACACTTCTCGCCTGACGTGGCTACACGTCACAATAAACATCAGACTCCTTTTGTGTCTAGGTATCTTTGGGGATAAGAAGCATTATCTCTGTAACAGGCCTGAGAAAAAGTGAAGTCCCTCCTGGTTTAACAGTCTATACTTCCACGTGACGTACTTTCCCATCTTTCCCTGGAAAAGTCTGTGTTACTAGTCCAAGAGGGCATTCAAAACCGCTCTCACACTGAGGCATGTGAAGATTACAGCCCAGCGTTTGCTGTTTGAGAGACCTCCACTGGTCCAACGTGAGGTGACTCTCCAAGGTCCGAAGACGTCTAGGCTGTTTGTAAAGGGAGGATCTGATGAAAGACAATCGGCTGGAAGATTAGCCATTTTTTGTGTTCAGTGGAGCTCTCAGCCATCTGCAAGTTATACACTGGTGAATGATGCTGCTACCTTTCTCTTGTACTGTCTGGATGATAACAGTTGAAGCTTGAGCAGTCTCCTCGACGGATATTGCTTTGCAATGATGCCAACCCTTACAAAGACCAGATTCTTTCTGGGCTGTGCTGAAGAGCCAGGCGATGTGAAGAAGGCGAGCAACAGCATGGTTTAGTGAGACAACGTTACAGTCGAGCCATAAATTCCTGGCACCCTGCCCAATGTGGGAAGGGATCTGTGTTAATACCTACAGCTTGAGAAAAAAAAATGAGTAAATGACCCATACTTTCACGATGGTCTTAGGGCCAGATCTGTCAAAGATTTGAGTGTATAAGAACGTGAGCTATCTCGTAGCACAGGCAAAAAAATGTTGCGGTAACAGCGTGCAAAAAGGGTTTGGTCTTTCAAACATACTACTGTAAATAGCGCCTCTTACAAATAGTACTTCTGCCCCAATTGTTCTGCCCTGAATGTATTTTCTTTATGTTACTGTGAAAAAAGTTTGTGGTTAAAGTTTTTTCTGTTAAAATAATGTGGAACAAATTGTGAGACTTTTATTTTGACATGTGTTCAGGAAACAAGAAGTAGGAAGTGTAGAGCCATCAACAGAGAGAAGCATGGCTGAACTTGTGCTGTTTCAGCTAAATCCAAAGCCATCTGTTTAACAGTCCTTCAGAAAGCAATGGCTGTAAGTTCTAGAAGGTGTTAACATACCTCATGGATGATAAAAGATGTGTTTTGATTATATTATGCAAACTTTGTGCAGAAGTATAGTCAAGATTGTATTGAAGGAATTCTCTCTGCATACTTTGCTGCTACCAGTGTGTTATTTACCTTGTTAAAAATGGAAATTTATACTTACCTGTTGATTTAAGATGAAAATCTATTAAGAATATTCTTGTTTCTTCTTTTTAGTTTCACTCTGATCCAATGCTACCACCACATTCCAGATTGTGTGTGAAAAAGTGAATAAATGAGCACGCGCACTCGTACCCTGGCTCATGGAAAGGAGTTTGGCTGGCTGTTAATCTATATTCACACTTTGAAAGTCTAACATATAGATAGAACAGTACACCAATGAATATGCAATATGGCACGCAATTGTGTGTGTGATGGGAGGAGAACATGTATTACCGTATTTTCCGGACTATAAGTTACACTTTGTTTTATAGTTTGGGGGTTTGTGTGACTTATAATCCAGTGCGACTTATATATCAAACTATATACAATTTAACATATTTTTCAATATCAATTAATATTGGCTGACATGAGTCAAGGAGTAAATATTATTGTCTAATGTCAAACAAGGGCGCTCTAGGCTTGTGACAACTATATTCTACTCCAAGTCAAAAATCCCAAAATAGCCATATCTCAGTGAAAGGAGTCCATTTTGGACATCTGGTTGTACTGCCTGTGTGGTGGAGCAAATCCTCAAAAAACATGTTTATCCTTCTTAGTTATGATGATAATGATCATTTACAAGCATTACCTGTGAAATGGGCTTCATGCACAACTTCACTACTTCCTAACTTAAGCCAACTTCTTTGCCTCCTGTCTTTCATTATTGGATGATTTGAATAGTCCAGGTGTGCCTGACCTCAGCAACCATGAGGACAACGGCCAGACACACCTGGATTAATCAGTTTGTCCAATAATTAAAGACATGAGGCACAGCTGGCTTAAGTTCAGAAAGTAGTGGAGTTGTGCATAAAGCCCATTGGACTGATAGGGTAATTTTATCAGTATGAAAAAAATCCAAAAATCACCCTATTTTAAATAAATAAATATGACTTATAGTCCGGTGCGACTTATAAATGTTTTTTTTTTCCTGTTCATGATGCATTTTTTGACTGATGCGACTTATATAGTCCAGAACATACGGTGTGTTGGACAGGATATGTTCTAAAAATGGCAGGATAGTAGCTCTGGAGGACTGGACTTCGGCACCCTGGCCACCCATGTGGCCAGAGAACGTACTGCATAAAAATGAACAAATTGGTCACTGAAAGGACTCTTTACTCCCGAGTCATATAAAAGATTAGTTAATATTGAATGAATCATTCACGAACAATACATCACTAGTTGGTCTCCAAAAGTCACTAAGAATTTTTTTTTTAAATTACTCCACGTTTTAATGAGGGCCCAGTTCTGCCCCCAACACCCTCTGGGCCTAAGATAACAGACCCATTTGTCCCCACTATCAGCAGATATGGGCCAGATGTTTGTGAAATGTGGAGGAAGATGTAAAGGATCAATTAGTTTAATAAATACCATTTTCTTCTTAATTTAATTTCTTGTTGTGCACCTATATAATTGTGTTTCTTTAGTTGCACTGACTAATTTATAGACTTTACTTGACAGTGAAAGTGGTGATATGATAATAACCACAAGTTTTTGTTTTCTTGTGTGTAGGAGCGCAGAATTCTACCAGGTGGAACTTTCTTGCAGGAGTCTGTTTCAGTCTTTCAGACACAGCTAAACTAAGCGTGAACATTAGCTTGCCCAGGAGGAGGCTAGTTCTGTGGCATAAGTTACCATAGTTACTCAGCAGGTATTCAAAGCCATGCTGTCTCTTTTAAATAAGCCAGACTAATGAAGATAAGCCAGCTTTCCCTTTATCCAGCTTTGTGGAACACCCCTCAGGTGTATCCACACAGAGGAGAGCAAACCAAATGTGGAGCAAGTGATGCAGATTAGTAATAGCTACCATGTGTTGAGTGAATGGGAAGTACAGTAAACTGAACAGTTTCTAGAAGGGGAAAACTACAAAATAAAACAGGAAAAGGACACGAATAAGACACAAAACCCACGGATCATGGCAAAATACACTCCAACCCAGCTGTTTGTGATCTGGTTAAGGTGACATATAAATAACATTAATATTCTATCAAACATTAATTAATTAATTTCTATCAATCATGAATTTCCCCTCGGGGATCAATAAAGTATCTTTATCTTAAACCTGTTTAAGCTCAGCTTAGATGGAACAACAGCCAAGAATGAACAAAGATTTACGCAGTCTGGCTGGAAATAGTTTTTGACCCTCAAGGTTTTGAACCTGAAACAATGGTTCACAGCAATAACCAAGTACTTGAATCTAATTGCTAAGACATTGCCAGCATAAGTGACACGAAAGCTATCTGTGACTAAAGCTATCTGCCAGCCTGGCGAGAGCGCTGCTGTTAAAGGGGTTATTTCACCAAAGTGTGATGGATTACACAGGTACTGAACAGAATTGGCTAGTGAAGAAGAATCTAATCCTCTGAGGTTTGAGAAGCCCCATTTGTTTCCTCTGTGACTGAATAGGGAGCCATATTTATACTTTTTAAAATATACTGCAAATGTCTTGAATAATAATAATAATGATAAACCTTACAAAATCTTCAGAAAAAAAAAAGATTTTACGAGTAAAAGTATAAAGAAATATGCAATTAGAACATTAAAGATCCACTGCTGGCATATGTTTAGTTTTTTAGCCCTGCCAATACTTTTATCCCCCCGCGCTGTAATTACTAATTTCTAAATAATTGTCCAGGCTTCTAGTGTGCTAATTATATTCAGTGGGGCCAGGTTGCTCCATTATGAGAATAAAGCTTTTAATGCGCCCAAAAAACTGTAGAAAAAAAAAAAGATAAATGGTAAAGTAAAGCTTCCCTTCTGAATTCTTGCTGCTGTTCATTATGCAGTCAGATCTGCTTCATCATGCCTCTGGTTCCTCTTATCCTTTGAGCCTTAGATACTATCTGTTAGCACACGCTCTGATGAGTTGTATTTAAACTTTAGAGGAGCTAGGGAATTTGTGCTAATCCAGTCTGGCATGCAACGAAAAACTGTCAATCTTTTTAAATTGTTTTCTTTCCTTAAATTTACTTCTCACCGTAATTTTCGGTGCTACTGAGAAAGGTTAAAGGAGCTGTATCATGCTTTTCAAATGTTCCAAAAGTCAAATATAGGCATTTATAAGCTAAATATGTTCCCATCATTACTATAGAAACTAATTTGGTGTTAAATATTAGTTTTTCGATGCATCTAATTTCCAACATGGAAGTAAGATGGCTGACTGTACTGAACCGCGGATCTCTCGACCAATTGCAGCATGTTTTACGCCCATTTCATGACGTCGCCCCGGAAGAGACACTTATTCTGAAGGGTCACAGAATTGAATGTAGCACCGGCACCGGCAGCTCTCATGTGGATGTTAGTAGTAAACATTGATGGATAATTACTCCGATCGACGGGATAAAACAGACCAGCCTATTATGGAGCTGTATGCACTCGACCCAGAGTGTGATATGGAGTTTGAAGTATACGCAGTACCACAGAAGTACCACAGAGACCCCTGACAAGCAAGTAATTTAGCGAACAAATCATAGGCTAACAGTTAGCGCTGAGCTAAGCAGCACTCACATGGATCTTGTAAACATTGATGGATAATCGGACTCCGATCGACGGGATCAAACGGAGCAGCCTGTTATGGAGCTGTATGCGCTCGACCCAGAGTCTGATATGGAGTTTGAAGTACACGCTGTACCACAGAAGTACCACAGAGACCCCTGACAAGTAAGTAAATTAGCGAACAAATCATAGCCTAACAGTTAGCATTGAGCTGAGAGATGTGTTGACTCACCAGTGTTGTTGTCTGTCCATGCGCGTTTTTATAGTAGGAACTGCATCAGGTTTCAGAAGTAATCCCAGAGAAAAAAACACTTTACTGCCCGAGATTCATGAAGTTGTCAGGAGTGAAGTTCACACACAAAGTTGAGGTTTTTTTTTCCCTGCTCCTGAAGTTAAAATCCAACCACTTCTGGCAAGTCGATTCATCCAGTAGGTACAACAAATAAACTCCCATGCTGAACATAACCACGCTGAACGTAACTGCATTTTCCCCAACTTGCTGTCCTGTAGAGCTTAAAAAAAAAGGAAGAAAATTCTCCTGAACTCTGGAGCAAACGTCTGTTAGCTGATGGCTGCTTGTCTCTGAGGAAATCTTCCTGCAGGTGTTAGTTTCTTCCCCAGAGAGTGTGTATAGGATTCTCTGAGTTTCTGTTCAACAGAGGGCGTCTTGCTACGATACTGAGCGTGCGCATTTGGACTTTCGTGATTGGTGCCACGTTCATACGTAACGGGGTGGGTAGTCAGCCGTTTGCAGGGAGGTAGCGCTTGGTTTAAATATTCATGTAGATTACTCAAATATGCATGAATGAAGAAAAATAACGATTTAAATCATTTCTTGATAAGGAAATAACACACTGACATGCTGAAAAGCTCTTAAAAGTCCATTTTTCATGATAGGGCTCCTTTAAAGGATTTCTGCAATCAGCAAATACAGTATGCCCTTATTCAAACCCCCCAGTTCCATTCATTAGGCAAAGTGGTTGGGAGGGATGATTATGTAAAAGGAGGAAAAATGCTTTTTGGGGGGGGTGGGGTACACCCCTAAAAAACCCTTCAGATTTTACTTCTGAACTTCTGGTTTTTACTTCTGGTCAAACAGTAATTATGCACTAATCAAAACATTTCTTTCTAGATACAATCAGCAGAGGTTAGGTGATGTTTTTCATACAGCTGTGCTTGAAAGTTCACATACACTCCCATTAAAGAAAAGGCTCAAGTAGAGTCTGTTGCTGTGTTAACTGACCGAGGGTTAAAGTTATCCCTCTTTGTGAAACAGGCTAGTTACTCCTCTTTCTTTGGGTTTTTCATAAATTTGTTTTTTATTACTACTTTTGTCAATTTCAACTTATTTCACTGGCAGCAGTCTTTAATGGGTATGTAAACTTTCAAGGACAACTGTACATTCAAAATCATTGAACATTTCACTGATTTGTACTTAAAATCAAAGTGGCATGACAGCTTTGTGCATGTTGTATAATTAATTTGCTGTTGGATCCTGAAAAATAAGCATTGCCTGATTAAACTGACCTACTTGTGTTATAATGGAAATGCCCACTGAGCATGTGAGCTCGTTGCTAGGGGTCTGTACAAGGAATGAAGATGCCAGGCAAAGCTACAGTAAATGAATTTTACTCATATTTCAACCATGAATCTTTATTGTTAAAGTAATGGCTAAAAAAAATCAATCAAATAAAAAAAAAATTCAAAATATGGTTCATAATAATTTTGGAAATCCAGCAGTTTTGGTGGCCCTGTTTTTTATTGAATGTAAAACCTGTAATCCATTTATTACAGATTTAATCAATGATGTTATGATGATGATGTTGGTGAGGACTTCATGGCTGAATAAATTAAACTGATTAAACTGAATGTTATAAGACTTGTAATTAACACCTGAGAAGAGAATACTGTATAGGTCGCCTTGAGAGAATAGCAAAGGTTGGGAGGGTTATAAAGTGCTGTACATGATTAAAAGAATCAGTCAAACAAGACAATATTAAATCTAAATTTTGAAGCAGACCGCAAGTTTTCTGGTAGTTTGTTCCAAATTTTAGGAGAATAAAAACTAAATTTGGATTCTCCTTGTTTAGCTTTATTTCTCAGGATGGAAAAAAAAAAAAAAAAAAAAAACTTGTCCCAGATGATGTTAGAAGTTTCAGTGGCTGTTATGTCTGTTGTATTGCTTATGCAAATCTGAGTGTGCAGGTGCCAGGCCGTGATTGGTGGACACTCCCATTGCCCTGCTGGGATTGGTCATCGTTGGAGCAGGGTGCTATAAAGCCTTCATCTGGAGATCAAGGAGCTCACTCATCTTCTCCTCATCCCAACCAGCAGCAGGATATCCAGGAGTATGTAAGGGTGGGCCGCCAGTTTCTTTGGTTTGTTTCTCCTGTGTTTGTAGTCCAGGGAGGTAAGTGAATTGTGTTTTTCTTTCTATTGATTTTGGGTAGGTTAGATTTGGTATTGCAGATAGTTTTGTTTTGTTTGTTATTTTGGCCTTGGCCCACCCTGAATTAATCAATACTCCTGTCATTTCAGCATTTGTCCTAGTAGTTGCTTTGTTGTAAATAAACCTCGATCGTGCTGATAATTCAACTGTCTCTGTGGCTGCTTAGGATTTGAGGAAGATGAGTCACTTTCATGTTGTGTCTCGCATACCCCTAGACGGGGCATAACATGCATTGGGGGCTCGTCCTGTTCGTGTGGTAAGTTTTTCGGTTGGCAGTTTTGTTTTGGGGGGGTGGTGTGTCTATGGATTTCTCTCCAGATGCCTTCATGGCCTCGCCTTCTTGGGGCCAGTTGGATGTTTGTAAGAAGGCTGATTTGCTCTCTGTGGCTAACGCTTATGGTGTTTCGGTGTCTTCTAGCTCGCGGAAGGCGGAGGTGAAGCGTGTGCTCTGTGACCTGTTGGTTGCCAAAGGAGTTCTCCCTCCACCGCCTGAGGTTGCGGTGGAGGCGTCTGATGTCTCCAAGGGGGCGGATGCAGCGATTGCTGCAGTTGCTGGCCCAACCAGTGCTGGTGGAGTGGCCAGCCTGGGTGCTGATGAGCAGCCTGGCATGTCAACAGACAATCTTCGTTTGACCCTCTCTATACGGGAGGCGGAGCTCCGATCTAAAGAGTTGGATGTGCAGGCACTGCATCTCCGTATCAGGGCTCTTGAGTTGGAGAAGGCCCCCTCTATTGCTGCCGCACCTGCTGTCGCTGCTCCAGTTTCTCCGTCCCCTGGCGCGCCTGCTGGGGCTGCTGCCTTTGACATCAGTAAATACATTTCGCTGGTTCCTCCGTTCCGTGAAGCTGAAGTGGACACATATTTTAGCGCTTTTGAGCGTATAGCCACTGCATTGAGCTGGCCCAGGGAGTCCTGGTCTCTCCTTCTGCAGTGCAAACTTGTTGGCAAAGCCCAGGAAATTTGCGCCAGTTTGGAGATTTCAGACAGTCTGGATTATGATGTGCTGAAACGGTCTATTTTGCAGGCATACAAACTGGTTCCGGAGGCATATCGCCAAAGGTTTCGTGGTGGTGAGAAAACTGCCAACCAGTCTTTTGTGGAGTTTGCGCGAGAAAAGTGTTTTATTCGATAAGTGGTGTTGTGCGTGTAAAGTTGCTACTCTTGGGGATTTGAGGGAACTTCTTCTGCTTGAAGAGTTTAAGAAGTGTTTGCCAGAGAGGGTAGTTATTTATTTGAATGAGCAGAAAGTGTCCTCTCTGACAAAAGCTGCGGTTCTGGCTGATGAGTTTGTTTTGACTCACAAGAACGTGTTTACTTTGCCCGCTTCGCGTGGTTCTCGTGTGCTGTCTGAACGCCAGGATCCCTCGCCGCGGTTGATGCGTCGGGGAGTGCCATCTTCTATTTCTGGCGGTCGTCTGTGTTTTTATTGTCATGCGCCGGGGCACTTGATCGCTGTTTGCCCTCTTCTTAACCGTAGTGAGACAAAAGGTTTGCAGCCTCCTGCTGGGGTTGGGTTAATTAAGTCCGTACAAGCTCCATCTATGATGGACGGTTCTTTGCTACCAGCTGTAGTTGACGATTGTTTTTTGCCTTTTATTTCACATGGTTTTGTGTCACTAACTGGGGAGGCTGCGGACAGGGTCCCTGTTACAATTTTACGGGATACAGGTGCTCATCACTCCTTTTTGTTGGAGTCTGTTTTGCCATTGTCTGAGCTGACCTCTTGTGGCTCAGATATGTTGGTGTGGGGTATCAAAATGAGTGTCCTTAGAGCTCCTTTGCATGTGGTACATCTCCATTCACCGCTTGCGTCGGGGCGTGTGCAGGTGGCTGTGCGACCGCAGCTACCAATACCGGGTGTTTCATTTATCCTTGGAAATGATATAGCCGGTGGGCTGGTTTTTCCTAGCCCTGAGGTGGTAGAGGCCCCTGTTACATCTGTTCCTGTGCCTCTCCCCCCTGCATTGTCTCATGTGTTTCCTGCATGTGCAATCACTCGTGCTCAGACTCGTCGGATGGGACAAGTTGTGAATTTGTCCGACTCTTTCATGGCCACTTTAGATGCGGACATGTCTCCTGTTCCTGGGGTGTCTGACACTGAGAATAAAAAGACAGAGCACTTCTGTGTCAGACCTGGCTCCCTCTGAGGCAGAGCTGCCTTTAAACATAAACAGAGAAATGTTAGTTAAAGCTCAGTTGAGTGATCCTTCACTAACTGTTTGTTTTTCCTCTGCAGCAGCCACTGATGGGGGTCAGACGCCACTCAGGTATTTTGTTGATGGTGACGTTCTGATGAGGAGGTGGTCCCCGGATTCGGCTGATCTGCGTAGTGTTGACCAGATAGTGGTGCCAGCCGAATATCGACGTCAGGTGATTAGCCTCGCTCACGATTCCAGTTTAGCTGGACATCTTGGAATAAAAAAAACATATCAACGTGTGCTGCGTAATTTCTTTTGGCCTTGGTTAAAGTCTGATGTTGTAAAGTACTGTCGTTCTTGCCACACCTGCCAGGTTGTGGGCAAACCAAGTCAACCCATCCCTCCTGCGCCTCTTCACCCTATTCCTGTGCTTGGGGAGCCATTTGAGCATGTTCTGCTTGACTGTGTGGGACCGCTGCCAAGGACTGGGTCGGGCCACCAGTATATCCTGACTATAATGTGTGCTGCAACCCGTTTTCCGGAGGCCATCCCACTGCGCACTTTGAAGTCTAGAGTTATAGTGAGGGCCCTTACCAAGTTCTTTTCTACCTTTGGATTACCAAAAATTGTGCAGACTGATCAGGGCTCTAACTTCATGTCCAAAGTATTTGCGCAGGTTTTGGGTGAGCTTGGCATTAAGCATCAAACATCCAGCCCCTACCATCCAGAGTCTCAGGGTGCCCTGAAGCGCTTTCACCAGACCTTGAAATCTATGCTGCGTAAGTACTGTCTTGAGTCTGGAAGGGAGTGGGATGAAGGTCTCCCGCTGTTGCTATTTGCGGTGCGTGAGGTTACGCAAGAGTCCTTGGGGTTTAGCCCTGCGGACTTAGTATTTGGCCATACGGTGCGCGGACCCCTTAAATTGCTTAACACTAGAAGCGCCACTAGCGGTCTTTTGACCGTCAGTCACTTTAATACGCAAATAACATAATAAAAACAAAACATCTGAACCTGATATTATATGACTTTTAACAGACACCTGTTTTTTATATTTTCACTTGCTTCTTTCTTTGTAAAAGTAAAAATATCAAGATTTACGAGCATTTTAACACTTCTAACCCGCAGCAGCTCTGAGCGACTCTGAGCAGCCGCAGTGATACATTGTAAATCCAGCGCGAGGGACACCCATTGTCATAGTAACAGTTCGGCGGGGAAGTTTCCCGCCTGACAAAAATGTATCAATTTGTTATCACTGGACTATTTAGGAGTGTGTGGTACTGTGTATCTGGGAGAGAGAGCAGAGGAAGACGACCATCGCCATTTTATTGTAAGTAAGTCGGTATATTTGGAAGAAGATAGGAAGATGAAGAGAACGCAGAAATTATATACGGTGGAGGAAGCCCTGTCAATGCTGCAAAATATTGATGAGGGACAGTCAGACGGAGGTGAGGTGTCAGACTTTGAGGCGGAGAGTGACAGCGGAGACGGAGACAGTGACAGCGACTACGTGCCGGACACACCCTCCTCCCGTCCTACTCAGAGAAGACCACGCCTGCCTCTTTCTGAGACCGCCTCATCTGCCACAGGTAAATAAACATTATTTGTTTTATCATGCTGTTTATACCCATTGGCTTATATTTATATTTACCAACTCTTTTGGACTGACTAGATACACTAACCAAGAAAATGACCGGTAAAGCTAGCTGTTACTCATCTCCCATCAACTGGCTCAGCCTATTAGCTACTTCCAGGGCGGAAAAAAAAAAGTCATGTCAGTGGGAGAATAGACTCCATTGACCCGCTGAGACAAATTATTTTAGTCTCTTAGTGTTTACATTTATAAAAGAAATATCCTATATTAAGTCTATAAGACTAGTGGTAAGCTGATAACAGTTGCTGATGGACACGCTGTGTCCGAGAGGAGTGAGGCTAAAGGTGCAGCAGCCTCTGCAGTTTCTGTGTCCTCTGACGCACACTCAAAAAATAGGCCAAATGACAAGATAGGCTATATATATATATACACACAATTCTTTTCACATGATGTGCTGATAAATGTGTTTATTTCTTTCTCTTCAGTGCGCAGACAGGATGTTGGGGAGCAGGCGTGTCCCATGCCTAACCATGACGCACCTGCTTCAGAATCAGGTGAGCCACGCCCAAAACATCTTGCATTGAGCTCACTGATTTAGGCAAGATGACCTATAATTATACTTAAATACTATCGAAAGATCACTATTTTTGTGCTGATTGAATTATGCCTAGGTCCAGAGGAGAGTGCCATTGTCGTCTGGGGGATGTGGGAGACGGCAGTCCCACAACATTCTAAGAGAAATTGCAGGGCCAACCGCATATGCTCGACAGGGGGTGAAGGACCTGGAGAGTGCACTGCTGTGCTTGTTAGACCCGATGCTCCTCCAGCACATCAGGGACTGCACCGTGGCCGAGGCACGTCTGTGGGACCTCTCCATCCCAGAGCTGAAAGCTTTCCTGGCCCTCCTGTACGTGAGGGGGGCCTTTAGTAAAAATATTCAGATGGAGAGCTTGTGGTCAGACGAGTGGGGGCTGGCATTCTTCAGGAGCACGATGCCTCGCAGCAGGTACAGAGACATCATGCGGTACCTGCGCTTTGACCGGAGAGAGGAGAGGCAGGCACGACTGGCTACTGATAAGTTTGCGCTTATCACCGACGTGTGGAAGGGATTCGTGGGCAACTGCATCCGCAGCTACAGGCCAAGTGAAAACATCACGGTGGATGAACAACTATTCCCCACAAAAGCGCGCTGCCGCTTCACGCAGTACATGGCCAACAAGCCCGACAAATTTGGGATCAAGTTTTGGGTAGCAGCAGAGGTCGACTCCAAATATTTTTTGAACGGGAGCCCTTATCTCGGGAAGGACGAGGCGCGGCCTGCTGGACAGCGCTTGGGGGAAAGAGTCGTCCTCAGCTTGACGGAGCCGTTCCTCAACAAGGGCAGGAATGTGACGACGGATAACTTTTTTACATCCCTGTCACTTGCCAAGTGTCTGCTGAGGAAGAACACCAGCCTCGTTGGCACCATGAATGCGGCTCGCAGAGAGCTCCCACCATCGGCCAACCTGTGTGCAGAGCTGCACAGCACCAGGCTGATGCAGCACGAGCGCATCACCCTCACCATCTATCAGGCAAAGCGCAAGAAGAGTGTGTGCCTCCTCAGCTCTTTGCATCAGACGGTCACTGCGAGTGGAGAGGGGAAGAGGAAGCCTGAGACTGTCACCTTCTACAATACCACGAAGGTAGGCGACCTCTTTCCCCCCCCCCCCCCCCCCCCCCCCCCCCACCGTTTACAGTCTCCCACTTACGAGTGTTACTGTAATTATAGGCTGGTGTTGACGCGCTGGACCAGATGGCACGGAAATATTCCGTGAAAGGGGCAACGAGGAGGTGGCCTGTTGCAGTGTTCTGCAACATCCTGGATCTGGCTGCCATAAATGCTTGGATCTTGTACAAGCAGTGCACTGGATCCAACATTGCAAGGCGTGCCTTCATCTTGGAGATGGCAAAGGAGCTGCGACGGGAACACCTGCGCGCAAGAGCTGGCCCTGCTGCGCCCGTGGAGCTGCAGTTGGTCCCCGACCCGCAGGTACCAGCGAAACGGCGGCAGTGCCAAATCAACACCCACTGCAAGCAGAATAAGACCACGTTGACCTGCAGTGGATGCAAGCGACCTGTGTGTGGAAAGTGTGTGATCCCGTCGGCACCTCGCTGTACAAAGTGTAATGTAGAAGTGTAAATAGTGTAACTGTAAATAGTGTAATTGTAAATAGTATAATTGTAAATAGAAATGTTTGATCAATGTTATAATTATTGATTTTTCCTTGTTATTATATATTTATTTTTTCACATTTTGTTATCACATATTTTTTAGTAGCCTAATCTTTTTTTAGCAATCTGTTTGCACCTAATCAGTTTCATTCACCGTTCAGCCACGTTTGGCTGTTCATGTTTGTCTGGATGTTCATTTGCATAATTGGTTAGTTTGTGGCTGACAGTGTTTAATATTTTTGTCGTGCACGTGGCGCATTTTATCTTTGTTTCATTATTGTTGTATTTGTTGTCTATTTTGGAAAAAAAAAAAGATTCATATCTCTTGCAAAAAAAAAAAAAAAAAACGATTTGGAAAAAAAACCCGATTAATTTCTCTTGCAAATATTTATTGTTCGGATGTTATTCGTTTCCTATTGTGCTGTAAACAACCAGTGCGCCAATGTTTTGATAGCCTACATTCGTTTAGCAAATAATATGTATTACAACAACTGGCTATTATTTATTTCGAACCATAATTATTTGTAAATAAAAACATTTTCGCCTTTCATGTGTGTTGTATCATGGCGTCCTTTTTCCAAATCAAACTGAAAATTTTACCTGCATAATAATAATAATAATAGCCTAATAATAATGATAATTATAATTATAGCAAAAATAGTAATGATAAAACGCTTATTATTATTAGAGTAAGACTTTGTGGCACTAAAATGATAATCCTCATGGTCTCATAGACCAATCATTCTTTGTACGTGAGACTCCGACCTGCGGCTGTGCGACGCTTTTTAGAACTTTTATCCAAGTTCTAAGATTTTTTATATGTGTCGTAGGTCTGACGAGTTTTAATTGTCTATTAAAGTAGTGTAAAGCTACTACATAGCAAGTAGGCTGACAAGCTCAAAGCAGTTCACTCTTCATTGAAGCGGCAGAAACGTGCCAAACGTTATTGTAGGTTGTTGTAAAGCACTTTTGCAATTCTTGAGCTTATTTAGACAAATATTTTACATATTATTACTATTTTTATGATCACCAAGCAATATCAAGTTTTGATTTTGTCAACATCAACCTATACAGCGGGCTATATGAGCCCAAAGTGTTAATTACATATATAGCGGTCAAATGACCGCTAGTGGCGCTGCTAGGGAGGTTTAGAGCGCGGCGCTCCTAGTGTTAAGGAACAATGGTTGGCGGAGTCTCCTTGGGTCGAGCATAACGTATTGGATTACGTTAGCAGTTTCCGTGAACGTTTGTTCCATGCTTGCCAGTTAGCTCGGGAGAATTTGCATCATGCCCAGGCACAAATGAAGTCGCGGTATGACAAAAAATCTGTGGTTCGGACTTTTCACCCTGGCGATAAGGTGCTGGTATTGCTTCCTTTGTCTGGGTCTTGTTTGCATGCCCAGTTTTCTGGTCCATACGTGGTAGATCGGAAGATTAACGATACCAGTTATGTGATTCGGACGCCCGACAGAAAACTTAAGTCCAGGGTTTGTCACATCAATATGCTCAAGCTTTATGTGTCCAGGGACTCTGTTGTGGATCCTGCTCCCAGCGTTAGTTGTGTGCTTTCAGGGTCTACCTGTGACACGTCTGTCCCGTATCAGCTTCCAGATGACGGTTTGGCTGAGAAGAGTTGTATTTCGCCAGCTTCTCGGTTGCAAAACTCTGAAGTGCTGGCAGATCTGGAGTCCTTCTTGTCTCACCTGTCTCCATCTGCTCAGAACGACATTTCCCGGTTGATCGCGGATAACCTATTGCTTTTTTCTGATCACCCCCGTCAAACGTCTGTATTGTGCCATGATATCGAGGTTGAAGGTCATCCTCCCATACGGCAGGGGGACAGAACAAGAGTCAAGATAAGACTGACTTTTACTGGCTGGAGTGAGCTCACAGTACAGGTACGATGCAAGATGGAACCTAGTTTAGCCATCGATAGGGGGTGCGTCATTAATAAAACTGCTAAAAGTTGTGTGTCTTTAAGTCAAAAAGGGCCTAACCGAAGAGAAATTGCAATAGCAAGGTTTCATAGTTTGTACTGGTCCTAATTCTGGCCAGTGTGGCTGTTGACCTTTAGTTAGTAACAAACATGGGCATTTCGGTACCACTTTGCAACAGAACTACCCTTATGAAGGGCTTTAATTGGGTTAGTAGATTGTTAATACATTACAAATGATGAATAAATAATTATTAACAAGTTGTAACAGTTTTCATATCAAGTCAAGTCAAAGGTCAAATTAGTTATCTTATTCAATATGTCACATACAGTATAATCGCTTAATAAAGTTTCTTAATAAAGTTGTAAAGTTCAAAGATTGTTAGAGAAGCAACAATGTTTGCATGACAACAAACTGTCACTGTCAGACGACAAAGCTAACGTACAGAGAGTTGGGACTATATTTTCACAGCGGGGCTTTTTTTGCATTTCTGTTTAATTAATAACTACAAGGAAATTCTTGTGTATTCCTCTTTCATATTGCTATTATTGGTAACCATTTTATATATAAAAAAAAAAAAGAACACACCATAACTGTGACATATTTAGTGTTTCAAAGTCTTTTTTATTATTATTTATTGTTTTAGTTATTTTTGTTTGGGTACTTTTACTTTTCTTTACAGACCATATGAGATGGGGGGAAAAAAAGATGTCACTTTGAGTGCAAAAGCAGTCGATAAAAGCCAATTACAGGCTTATAATGTCAGGAAAATAAAATACAAGAGGTCTGACAGATATACAGTATTCAGTCAAAGTTATTTACTCACGTTATCAAGTTTTTTCCTGTTTTACAGATGGAGTTAATTAGCTTGTCAACTCGTATAACTATTAACAATATGCTGATCTCTTATGCCTGTAAATCTTTTAAATAGGCTACCTTCAGTTTGCTCAAGACAAATACATACTATATAACATGCCAAATGTTCCACATAAAGCTAAATCAAACTTTATTTCACTTATATTTTTATAAATTGGGAAAGGAAATTCGCAAATATCGCAAATAAACAGTTTTTTACTGTCAAATTAGTACTTCTTGCATTAGATGGATGTGCATTGCAAACAGCGTGTTCATTTTATTTCTAGTCTGCTCACTACAGTGAGTGTTTTTGCTGGTTGAATGAACCAAGAGCTCAGTTTGATGATTTCTGGTAGAAATTTGTTCAGAGAATAAAGTTTGGCAGTAATCTCAGCTTGTTTGATCAGTTCAGCACTGAGCAGCTTTTCTCATTGTCTGTTGTCATGGAAACTTGACAGAAGCCCTGAAACTCTTTGGGAACTTCTGAAAAGACAATAGCTCAATAACCTAAAGCACTCAGTGCTCAATAAGTCAGTACTCAAAAAGGTGAAGGCTGGGCTGAAGTCTTCATTTGGGGCTTGAGTGAACAAAATGATTAAACATATACAGCATGCATGATTAAGTTTGCAGCATATTTAGTTTAGTTTCTCTAAAAACACTGCATAAATAGGCTTTACTGAGGCCTTTTAAATCACTAATTTAATATAGTCCAACAACTGTATGCCATTCTTTGATTTAAAGAAGTGGTTGAATAATTGATCAACAACTCTTTTATCAAAATGTTTGCATGAATAATTAATTTGAGTAAGAATGCAGTCTATAGGGTCTTCTCAGTGGAACACTGTTCTTGTTCTAATATAGATGCATGAAAGAGAAATTGATTTATTGACAAAAATTGTTTAACTTTACTGCAGTAGATAGTGATCTTTGTCTTTGTAAACATTTGTGAATTGGCAATTAATGGTTACGTTATTTCACAAGCCAAAACAGTTTACAGCAAGCTATTACCAAAATGAGTCATAGATTATAAGGACTCACAGTTCTGCACTTTAAGTACTTTACTCTCATTTTGTTCTTCCCTCTTACTGACAGACTTCTGTTCCCTTCTGATCAAAGCCCTGTTTGGGAACCATGCAACATTTGCACAGACCAAGATCAATGTGCAAGTGCAGGCTTGACTCCCAACCACGATATCTCGATCTATTATTCAGGTTCAATTTGATTAAGTGTGTTTTAAACATGTCTCCCATCCATACAGTTACACTTATCTATACCTTAGGACATATAGGCAATGTGGTAACAACTTCTAGAATTGTCTCTTTAAAGGTGTCATAACCTAGTTTTTTACATACACAATCCTTCTAAAATTATCTTCAAATGAATTTTTGATTATAGTTGGGTGGGAGGAAAATTTAATGAGCTCATTTTGACCTCTTTTTATCCCCAACTTTTTTTGTCGTGAGAAAACGCACGAGAATTAGACCTGTGTAAGAGCGTTCACGTGGCAAGCGTCAAAGCCAAAACAAAGTTTTATCAGGAGAGACCAAGTAAAGGAAAATGATGTCCCAACAGAGAAAAATGTGATTAAAAACATAACGTACGGTTGATGAGAGAATCTGCGGAGTAAAAGGGCTGGTTAACCAAACAGCGTTAACTTTTGTAGCTACATTAGCAGCTTGTCACCGTTCGTCAACCATCGTTTACTGGTCTCTTACACAAAAGATAATAAATTACACAAGCAGCAGCACTTACCGACTGGACATCCTCACAGAATAAATACTATCCACTGATCCCTGGTAAAGCTGTCCCTCCTGTTTGAGCACTGAAAACTGCTGAATTTCTGCCGAAGCAGCTCAGCACCACAGATTTTTTTCCCCTCCTCGTTGTTATCGTCCTCCTCCTCTCTGACAAAGCAGGTCATTAAATGCTACTCCGCGGCAGGTAATCAGCTGATTTCAGGTGGTGCTAAAGGAGCTAGCTTAGTAGCTAGCAGCCTCCGTAGATCACGTCATTCGGAGAAAAAAAACAAAATCGTGTACTGTGGAGAGTGTGCTCTTGTAGCCGATTCTGGTGTGAAGAGAGAACCCGCACTCAAAGACGAAGCCACTTTCACTCTCTGGAGTTTCTGGGACATTTTAACTGAGGTCCTATTCCAATACACATGTTTTAACGTGAAAAAGTGGGATTTCCGGGTGTTGACTCCTTTAATGGAATCACAGAATCGGTGCTGGCTCGATCCTCCATTGTGCAAAGCTTATTTCTGGAGACTTGGATGCAGGGCCGGCTCTGGCCACTTTGGTGCCCCAGGCGAGGTTATAGTTTGGTGCCCCCCTGTCCTGGCATCCGTGATTCCAGATCAGGGGTGTCCAGTTCTGGTCCTCGAGTGCCACAATCCTGCAGGTTTTCTATGCATTCTGGCTCCAACACACCTGACTCCAATTACCAAGAACTTCATAGGCTGTTGGATCCATTTAGTATCAGTCAGGTGTGTTGAAGCAGGGAAACAGTGACAGCGGCCCTCAAGGACCACCTCTGGACCCCCCTGTTCTAGATGAACAGAGCAGGATGAGCTGCATGTGTGTGATGTGAACATTGTTGCAGAGTTGTGATTCTCTGGTAGGATTACATCCACATGTGTCTGGATTTGGTCTCACTGAAACACAACTGCTGCTGTAATAATGACTAAAGTCAGCAGCTGCTGATGGTAGCTGGACTCAGACAACATCCACAGTTACACCTGCATCCAGTCTGTGTCCTTCTTTCATGTCATAGACATTGTATAGATGAACCTTAACTATGCTCTATATTTACTGTTATTAGTAACTAAGATTAACTGAAACCTTCAGCAATAATTTAATCATAAAGTTAACTAATAATAGTGATGACTACATACATAGCAGTGATGATGAAGCTCCGCCTCTGCAGCAGCTTCTGAGCAGGAGTCTGAAACCTGCAGCTACTCAGCTGCAAGTGGCTGTTTGGACCTTCCACAATGGCTCTCAATAACTTTGACTAAAAGAACCAACTAATAAATAACCGTGTATATACACAATGTTTTTAATAATAACAGGTTTTGGCTTTTTTTTTATTATTATTATTTCCACAACGTAATGATACTAAAAGTCCCTGTAATATGTTTAAATCTATCTTTCTTGTAATTAGCTTGGAAATTAGGAGTTTTCCCATTTCACATTATATCCCACAAATATCACATTTTTATTTAGATAGATTTTTTTATACAGTTGAGTCCCACTGTAGAAAATCTGTTTGAAGAAAATGTATCTATCCTCTTTCTGCAAGTTCTTTTTTAAAACCTAAATGTAAAAATAAACCTGAATTCTTTAAAATGACAGCATGTTTTAAACAGTCAGTATTTATTTAAAAAAAATTTATATAAGCAGCCTTTTTTCAAAAGGACATGAAAAAATTGCAGCTCTAAACAACTTTCATCGCTGGGTTGAGTCTGAAAAATGGCTCTTTGGATTGTCCAGGTTGCAGACCTGTTCTAGAGATATCTGCAGGACTTTGAGTGAATGTGGACAGATGCAGATTTACCTGCACTGGAAGCTAGAGGACAACCTGTAGCTGCAGCACACAGACTAAAACTTAATGGCCTCCAGTAGCCTGTTAAACACCATCAGTTATCAGCAGCTGAGAGCATTACTGTACTACAATATGAGGTTGAACCAGTTACATTGTGACGTCTCCCACAGCAGCTGCAGCAGCAGCAGGAAACTGCTTCATGTTAGCTTAGCTAGCCTCCAACATATGACGAGCTAAACACGCTTTAATGTTGGGGAAAGTACATATCTCTAACCGAGAACTCTTTCCTTCACTCTACCACGATTCTCAGCGTTTTGATAAGTTGTTGACGTTGTTCCAAAGGCACAACGCCCCCCCCCCTCCCCCTCTCTCTCTCTCTCCCACACACCGGGCGACCAGCTCAGCCTCAGTCCACATACCTCCTCTTACGGACGTTTTTCTTCCTCCTCCTTCCTTCACTTTCGGAAAGCTGCTCTTTTGGAAAGATGTTCTTTTCATCATTCAATCATTGAAAAGTTGAAACACAACACGACCTACATTCTTCCACAGTAACCACGTCATGTACGTCACCCTTCACGGTCAAAGCAAGTGTCAGTTGGAGCTGCAGATCTGATCATTGCAAAGAAATTAAATATTGAGGTTTTATTTTTATGTCTTTTGGAGGGAAATTTTGAGTAGCTACAGTATGTATAATCTATTCCATAATATAAAGGCTACATAACTTTAATTAACTTTCTTTTTTATAATTTTTATTATTATTTTGCATTTTTTTGCGCTCCAGGGGATGGCGCCCCAGGCGGTTGCCTGTGTCGCCTGTCGGCAAAGCCGCCCCTGCTTGGATGGGGTTTTTGGTTGCAGAGCAGAGAGCACATGAGGAGGTCTGAGGGAAGAGGAGTTCCTTGAGGCATTGGATGACATGTCCATGAATACACTAGTGGTTGAGGAGGTCAAGCATCTTGTGCTTGACCTTTCACTCAAGCAATCAATCAATGCTTGACCTTGCACTCAAGCACAAGGTCAAGTCCATTCAAATTTGCTGAAATGTTACCTCCTTCATGCTACTGACTCAAGTCCACCGTTGTTGAGAGGTAATGCTCTTTGTTTTGGGAAGATTGTCATTGATTGGCTATGTGGCTAATAAAGAAATCAGCTTTTTCTTAGTCATAGACTGTCAATAGTCCACTGGAGTGCCTATTAAATCATTCTGGTCCACTGGTCACAATGACCCTTTGTGCTTTTCATGTCACATGCTCTGCATTTAGGTGTTCGATAGGCATGAATAACTGTTTAAATGTGGTTAGATTAAATTTATGTTTAGTAAGTACAATTTGTAGTTGCAAGCCTACCAGTAGGGATTGTAGCAGTTAAACCTTAGCATCCCGACTTCCAGTGTCCCTGACTCCAACAACAAAATTTTAAAACCACTTTTTTGGCACACAGGAAGCCTGGCCAGCAATAAATGCTCAGTTATCTGAGGGAGCTTAGTATAGGGTTGCTGATCATCCGCATCAAAAGGATCCAGTAGTGGTTCAGATATCTGATCCACAAGTCTGAACACAAACGTGGCTAGATGTAGTACTGTTTAGGCCATAAAAATATACTAAATGATGTCGTTTGGAGTAAATTATGGACGCCACCCGGTCAGGACACTTAGATTACATTGGACGAGCAGTATGGAAGAACATTGCCAAGTTATGGACCTTTTTGGTTCAGTCGCCGGTGAACTCCATTATATGAAAGCTGGGGGAAAACGAAAACTTTTCTGATCTCGGACTGCATTTGAGATATTAAAAAAGTGCTTCACAGTCTTGCTTAGCATGAGGGTGAGCAGAAAATGAACGCACACCATGGTGTACTATTCCTTGAAGTGGTCAGTGAGCTTGCCCTTCACAGAAGACATGGGTTCAGTATCAGGTTGTGGCTTTCATTAACCTGTCTTTGGCATATAATACACTTTTTGGAAGTGAAACTAACATTTTAAAAGGTGTCACAACCTGGTATTTTACATACACAATCCTCCTTAAATTATCTTTAATTTTTTTTTCCCTCCTACTCTTTGACAATACCGATAATCAGCTGATTTCAGGTGGTGCTAAAGAGAGCTTATGTTAGCAGCTAGCAGCTACCGGCTTTGACGTCAGTATCGGTGGAAAATCCAAATCGCGTACTGTGGAGAGTGCGCTCTTGTGGTGGATTCTGGTGTGACAAGAGAGCCTACACTCAAAAACGAAGCCACTTTCACTCTCCGGAGTTTCTGGCATGTTTTAACTGAGGTCCTGTTCCAGTACATGTTTTAAAATGAAAAAGTGGGATTTCCAGGTAATGACACCTTTAAGAGTTCATATTTAACATTTTTTAACACAGCTGTGGGAGTTCACAAGCAAACTCTCAGTAAGTGTTCAATATTCAACTATTTTGAAAATGTCAATTTAACTCAAAAAAGTGTGGAGCTATATAAACCCTCAAAAAGTATTGACATCATCTCTGTGGGAGTTGATTCAACACCATGGAAATTCATTTTATATTTTCCCTAAAACTCTTTTCCATTTTATTCCCCCTGAATTCTCTATTTCACAATATAACCTCTTTTTTCCAGGGGCTGCGTGTCTAATCATGTGATGGATGATAAAGTCAATCAGAAAATGTTCTAAAAGATATCTTTATTTGGCTCTTTATGCCTTTATGGTAAAGTTGCTGGATGGGAAAGGGGGTCAGAGACAGAGGGGGCAAAATGCAGGAAAGAGCTGTAGACCAGGATTTGACCCTGCAGCAGCTGCATCAAGGTTGACCACTGACTGCTAAACCAGTTGAGCTCAGCACCAAATATACTTTGTCTTCGTTTTGTCACTGTTATTTCCATTTTTCAATTAACAGCAGATTACAAGTACTTTTGTTGGACTGACACATACAGTATTTTTTCTCACAGATCTGTCAGACATCCCCCAGCTGCAGCTCAAATACTCAAGGTAAGTGAGTTTGAAAGAGGGTTCTTTCATTCTCTTATGAAATGTTTTACCAAAACCTGAGGCAGGTGTTGCATTTCATTACTATTTGTTACTGTAGCATTTCTTAGATAAATTGGTGTTTATGTTTTTCTTTTAGTCATCCTTTATGCTTTCTGTTTGAGACTTAAGCTCTTTTTGCATAGGCGGCATCACACAGACAGGAGGCTGCAGCGGTCAAAATATGTTTGACTTTCATCTTGGTTTTCTTGTTTATCTGGCCCAGCCACTATGGAAAACTTTATTGGAAGGGAAAACAGATCATACCCTCATTGGAGCAAATTCTACATTTCACAACTGATACGTTTTCATTGTCAAATTCTGTGATGCGGTCTGGGTGCGGTTTGACACCATTTATCTGGCTACAAAAGCTCATTAGTCCATCTGTGATGTGTTTTCTTCTGTGTTTTGACATTTAGTATTTTACATTTGATTGTCTGCTATAATGTCTTGTTTCAGGTATTTTCACTTCCTGCCCTGCTGTGCCAGCATCCATCCCGCCCTAATGTGTCCAACCGGTGTCTCTATGGCCTCGTTGAATTTTGGCCAAATGCAGCGCAACCTGTCTGGAAGCAAGAGATTGTGGTCCAGGAGTATTGCATGCCGGTTAGATATGTGCACTGCGCTGAAAAATGTGACCATACCACATCACCATAAAACATCACGGGAGCCACCCATCTGTTGAAGTGGAACACCTGGAGCTCACCACCTGCCTCCATTGGTGACAGAACTTGGTTTGAATTGGTTTAACCTTTTGCTGACCAAACTTCGAATGTAAAAAGAAAAGAAAGCAAATGGTACATTTGAAGCGTCATTAAGAATTAACAGATTATTAGCATTGTTGCAAATGATCAAATAAATACATTTCCTATTATAGGATTAATCAAATCAATTTTACACATCTTCACGTCAACAAACTTGTCCGGCTCTGCTCTGCCTCTATAGTCCATTCCTGGAGATTCACTCTTTCTTGTTTGACTATGAAGTCAGACAGTTGTCAGTCTGTTATCTGTCAGGTCTATTATCTTTCCTTGTCTGAGTGTGTGAGTGTGTTTATACACTCCTTCCTTTGCACTCCTTCCCTGCCAGTTCATCTCTGTCTAGCTTTGTTTCCTTGTGTCTGCTGTAATGACCGTGCATGCCTTGTGTAATTTCCCTTTTGCCCACCCCCTTGGATATCTCTGCTTGCCTGTTTTCCCTACTTTTTGGTGTTACGCTTCTGGTGTGTGGACTGTGCGTGTGAAGTTTTTTCTGACCCAGCTTTGAGACATTTAAGAGGTCAAAAAGATGGCCAGAGTTTTAATCTATCAACTATCGTGGAGAGTCAAACTATGTGGTTATAAAAAATATGCACATGAACACTGCTTCACACTATACAGCAGGCTGTAGATACGGTATGTTTGCAACAGTTTACTATTTTCAACCGTGGAGTGACACTAATGTCACATATACATCTGGAAAACTGTCCCTACAACACATTATATGGTAAAATTAGACACAAGTGGGGCATGAAGTAAAATCTTTGCAACAGAAATGCCTCTAAATGACAGTTCTTTTACTCTGCTTAAATCTGCAGTCATTTATCAGTTTTATAAAACCCTGCTGTCTAAATAATTGTATGATTATGTTCAGAAGAAAGAACTTAAAAAGGTGTCATTGTTTTAGACATTTAACGTGTCCTTCAATCTGTGACAGGACTGTTAGTTTAGCTCATTTCTGAAGCACTTGTTAAATCAATTCATGCTTGTTTTACTCTAGTTTCAGAGCAGGGTTTGGCTTATACCCAGTGGCTTAACAGTGCTGGCAGTCAAACGTGACTACTATACAAAACAAAACAACACGCAGGGAAGTTGATGTTTAGGATGCCATGCACAAGGCAGGACGATGGCAGAGGCGAATATGCTGTCTACTGTCAGAGGAGGAAAGAGTTTCCTGTGGCTGCTGACCACTGGTGAGGGAGATCACTCTCCTGTGCACTGCTTTGCATTCTAAGCACTGCAGCCTTGCAGTCAGTCAGAGGCTCAGTCAAGCACAAACCTCCTAAGCATTACTCATCTATTCCAACCAGTAAAGAAAAAGGTGATGATGCTGGAGTAAATATTGACTAAACCTCACAGGCACCACTTGTTTATTATTGTGGCCCAAGGTGGGAAAGATTTTACTCATTTAGAAGGACCTTCATAAGAGCAAAATTTTTGTTTTGACAGCTTTGTACTCCAGAGGTTCATTATGAAGATCTCAATACTGTCTTTATTCCAGTTACATGTGGGGGGAAAAAGGTAGGAAAAAGCTTTTACCACTTAGTAATGTTGTGATTCCTTCTTACAACACCAACTCCACTCTCTGGCGATACAGATGGAAAATGATGAAGATATTCTGGTGATTTATTTTTCTCATTCTTACAGCAAACATGTCTCAAGTTCTTGAACATTCTCTGCTCTCTGTGCTCAGTCCAGTGTGCCTCTAGATATTAAGCTGACTGATGTCATTTGAAGATACACAGGCCAAACTTCCTTTCAAGTATGCTGAAATCTATAGTTCATGAAGTTGTTTGAAAAGTGTATTTGGTCAGAAAAGAACACTTTTATAGCCTCACTAATCCTGAAAAACAGGACAGTTAAAAGATGAGAAAAGACATGTTTGATGGCGAGTTACGCAGCCGTTCTCTGTTTACACACTCGCCGTTACTTTGAGGCTGAATGCACTGTGACGAAGATATATCAGCACTTTTATTGTGACAAGGTGTTGGTCCCAGTTTTACCCATGTGCGGACTTTGAGCCGGTCAAAGTCATTTCTCAGAGGCCCAGGTTACTGCTAATATGCGGTCTCGTCACCCCCCCCCCCCCCCTCTCTGATGCTCGTGTGTTCCTCTCCTGTGTTTGTTACTTCTGGCATCAGCGTGGGCGTCGCTGCCACCTTCAGCGGTTCAGATGAGCGGTTTCTTCCGCTGTCATTCATGTGAGACTGACAGAATCCCAGGAGCTTCAGGATGCTCAAAACCAACATTTTTGGCCGACACCTGTCTCTCTATGAAAGTTATCAAAGTGATGGGGTGCCATGAGATTGTCACATGACGGTGGGGCGGGGCTTGGTAGCAACAAGTTTATTTGGATCAATCAGCAGTTTCTAATTTGCATAAAATGTGATTGACAGGAAAACTGACAAGTTGCATAACAATTTGACTTTTTATGCAATTTTTGAGCAGGTTGAAAGCAAAAAAAAAAAAAATCTTTGCCACTCTTAAAATAAGTAAAAAAGAAAATAAGTTTTTTTTTTCTTATAATAAGCAAAAAAAAATAAATAAATAAAATCTGCCAATGGCATAGGCAAAATTTTCTTGATAAGATTTCTTAAAATAAGATGCATTGTCTTAAAACAAGATCTTATATTTTAATGAAATATTTCTCTTTAAGTAATTTTGTCTTATTTTGAGTGTGATGAGATATTTTGACTAGAAATTAGAAAAATATACTTGCTAAGATTTGAGTTTTTGTGGTGCAGAGGAGACCCCTGAAACCTTGAAGATTTGAAGGCAGTTTGTGTGGAAAAACGGACCAAAATCAAAATAAATGTATTCCATTGGTTTCTCCATACAGGAGGCATCTGGAGGCTGGAATCACCAACAAGCGTATTCAACATTTATTCCCTGTGTCATTTCACTATATTACACATAACTTCATTTATGGACATAAAGTTTAGGATTTCCTTGTATGTGTGCATTACTTGGGTTGTTGTCAACATCTGGTCAAAATTTCATGTCAATAGCTCTGAAATATATTTTCTATGAAAAATGTTGATGTGTTCAACACTTATTTCCCCCCTTGTATGTTGAAACTCTCCAGTGATAAGTAGTACCCTGGTTAACTCAAAAATGAGGAACTGTCAAAAATTCTGAACTATGCATGCTCCCGATGTGCCTATCGACGCATGAATGTGTGTGTGAGTGTGATTGTGACATGTGTAAAGCGCTTTGAGTGGTCAGTACGACTAGAAAAGCGCTATATAAGTACAGTCCATTTACCAGTCCATTTGTAGTTTGTGTATGAGCTTTTTTGTTTGCTCAGACACTGGTGAGATAGAGAGACTTACTACAGGGCCAGGCACTGGTTCTTCTCATGGGTTTGGTGTATAATTAGCAGCTTGTTTGCTTTGTTTTGTCTCAGGGCATTTTGACTCATGGACAAGTGGAGCTGAAGATCAAACTCATTATCAGAGCCACTTGCTTTGTTAAGGCCACAGAATCTCTTGAGACTCTGTGACAAAGAAAAGCTAACTAACTGTGCTCAAACAGCTTATGAAAAAGTGTGGTGAAGTTCTTTGAATGAAGGTTATAAAAAATAACAAGATCAGTTACATAAAAAAATGTCTGACTCAAATTTGAAACTGACGTGTAAAACTGAAGTCTGACTGTGCATACAAGCTGCATCACAACCTGAACACGTTAACATTAACCACCAGCTTGCAGCTTGAGTGGCAGTTCATGCCCACGAATCTCATGAGGCGTTTCTCTATTCAGCTGGGATAGAGAAACGCCTCATGGGCCTCATATTTATCCATTTACTTTTTAAATGGATAAATAACATGGAGTCCCCATCTCGCTCTCATTTACCAGCAGTCTGAGCTGCTGGAGTTTACTGCAAAGTAGTCAAAATTATCTCTTATGAATATAGTCACTAACTTCATTGCACGTTTAAGAAAAAGTAGGGCTGTCAAAAAATTCATCCTATCGACAAACAAGAATTTTTTTTTTTTATTTATTAGTACTACTATGTGCAGAAAACACATAAAATTTTATTTTACAACTTAAAGGCTAAAATCAAGCCAGAAATCTGGGAGTACAGGGAGTGCAGAATTATTAGGCAAATGAGTTTTTTGACCTCATCATCCTCTTTATGCATGTTGTCTTACTCCAAGTTGTATAGGCCCAAAGCCTACAACCAATTAAGCATATCAGGTGATGTGCATCTCTGTAATGAGAAGGGGTGTGGTCTAATGACATCAACACCCTATATAAGGTGTATTAGGCAAACAGAGTTATTAGGCAACTTAACAATAAACAAATATATACCCATTTCAATTATTTATTTTCACCAGGGAAACCAATATAACAGCTCAACATTCACAAATATACATTATTGACATTCAAAAACAAAACAAAAACAAATCAGTGACCAATATAGCCACCTTTCTTTGCAAGGACACTCAAAAGCCTGCCATCCATGGATCCTGTCAGTGTTTTGATCTGTTCACCATCAACATTGCGTGCAGCAGCAACCACAGCCTCCCAGACATTGTTCAGAGAGGTGTACTGTTTTCCCTCCTTGTGAATCTCACATTTGATGAGGGACCACAGGTTCTCTATGGGGTTCAGATCAGGTGAACAAGGAGGCCATGTCATTAGTTTTTCTTCTTTTAGACCCTTTCTTGCCAGCCACGCTGTGGTGTACTTGGATGCGTGTGATGGAACATTGTCCTGCATGAAAATCATGTTTTTCTTGAAGGATGCAGACTTCTTCCTGTACCACTGCTTGAAGAAGGTGTCTTCCAGAAACTGGCAGTAGGACTGGGAGTTGAGCTCAACTCCATCCTCAACCCGAAAAGGCCCCACAAGCTCATCTTTGATGATACCAGCCCATACCAGTACCCCACCTCCACCTTGCTGGCATCTGAGTCGGACTGGAGCTCTCTGTCCTTTACCGATCCAGCCACGGGCCCATCCATATGGCCCATCAAGACATCATCTCATTTCATCAGTCCATAAAAGCTTAGAAAAATCAGTCTTGAGATATTTCTTGGCCCAGTCTTGACGTTCCAGCTTGTGTGTCTTGTTCAGTGGTGGCCATTTTTCAGGCTTTCTTACCTTGGCCATGTCTCTGAGTATTGCACACCTTGTGCTTTTGGGCACTCCAGTAATGTTGCAGCTCTGAAATATGACAAAACTGCTGGCAAGTGGCATCTTGGCAGCTGCACGCTTGACTTTTCTCAGTTCATGGGCAGCTATTTTGCGCCTTGGTTTTTCCACATGTTCCCTGTTGACTATTTTGAATGAAACACTTGATTGTTGGATGATCACGCTTCAGAAGCCTGGCAATTTTAAGAGTGCTGCATCCCTCTGCACGATATCTCACTTTGCTGAGCCTGTCAAGTCCCTCTTCTGACCAACTTTGCCAAAGGAAAGGAAGTTGCCTAATAATTCTGTTTGCCTAATACACCTGATATAGGGTGATGCACATCACCTGATATGCTTAATTGGTTGTAGGCTTTCGGCCACAGCTTGGAGTAAGACAACATGCATAAAGACGATGGTGTGGTCAAAATGCTCATTTGCCTAATAATTCTGCACTCCCTGTAGTCCAGGACTCAAACCTGAATTTTAGCTTCACATTAAGACAGTATCAGCATCATTCTGGACTAAACTGCCACCGTCTGAAAGACTTTATGGAGACATGTAAGGACAGGGTTTCAGTAGTCTACACTCTCAAAAATAAAGGTACGAGACAGGAACATTTCTGTACCTGCAGGTACTTTTTTTTTTAACAAATGTTCTTTCAAAAGTACAATATTGGTCTTTTTGAGGCCAGAAGTGTACCTTTAAACTATGAAAAAGGGTCCAAAGTAATATAAAGTCCAAATTTGTACCACTTCAACCCTAAGGGTACTTGCAGCATTGAAAAGTGTGTGTATGTGTACAACAACTATAATTAGCAGTACTTCTAAACAGTAGTATAATTATAGTTATTATATTATGATTTTCATAATAATCATAGTAATCACAGTAATCATGGTAATAATTATATGTATAATTATATTATAGGGTGTTTTATTATTTATATAATAATTATTCATTTGTTATTAACATCTTTGGTTGTTGTCATAATCTCTATTTTATTGACTTTTATTCATCATTTTTAATTGGTTTAATTGAACTTTAAATGGTACAGCTTGATAAGGTCCAAAAATGGACCAGGACCGAAGGGTACAGAAAAGTCTTTCAAAAAGGAACACCCCCAGCGACAAGAATTTGTACCCTTTCAAGTACAAATTGGTACCTTTATTTTTGAATGTGTAGTCTACTAAAGATAAATACAGAATTCCTGCTGAGACACCTTTAATCCTAAATGTGTTCTAAAAGTGATTAAAGTTATGTGATTAATCAGGATAAATTTTTTGACAGCCCGAACAAAAAGCTTTTTCAACCTTCTTGCAACGACAGTCAGACTGGTAAAGCTACTGTCAGCGTAGCTGCACACTGGCTCTGGCTGCCACCACTTCCAGGATGGCTGATACAAGCGTTAACGCTTGGAGAGTGGAAACATCGCTGCTTGCAGGATGTTCAGACTGTCAGCAGCATCGAGGCTGGCTGCTGCCGGCTGGCTGCTGCCGGATTGTTCGCACCCACTGTTAGGCCCAATCTCAATACTCCGCCTTACCCCTTCTCCTCCGTTTAAAGTGTCACGTACACTGGCAGTACAGATGCATGCTGCCTACTACCATCATCTCCCAGGGTGTTGTCAGAACATGCTGCAGGGCTCAGATCGTCAGCATCGTCTTTGATGTTAGCTGCGGCTAGTTCGCCTCCACTGAACACAAGTCTGAGCATGGACCGATTCACTTTGATGAATGCCATGCAGATGAAAAATGAGGCCGGCAAATGCTTAGTTTTCACCCTATACATTGTATTTGGTCATAACATTGTAGAAAAGCAACTGCTTTTCTATAATGAAATGATACATCATTAAACGCAATGAAGAACTGCAATTCTCATATTTTTTATAAAGTTCCACATAAATACATTTGTTGAATTTAAATTCTAAATAAATTCTAAATAATTAATTTTTTAATTCTTCATTCCTGCCAGCAGCCATCACACTGAAGAACAAGAATGACTGATTGATTGGTTATTGTTTTGAAGACCAAAACAAATTTTAAAAAGAGAGAGAGACAGCCCATTACAATGTTGAATTTCCCTCCTGGGATGAATAAAGTATTTTTCATTTAATTTCATTTAAGAAAACAATCCTAGTATTTGGTCAATAATCAATGTTATCTATAACACTTTTATTGTGGTTTACTCCAGAAAAGCTGGAAGCTGGACCCGCTGATGGCAGGTGATTATTCAGATGCAAACTGCACCTCCTTTGTGTGCCGCTCCACTCCTCCACAGCTGAACCAAACCACACACACCGCCATAGATCAATTTATATGGAAAAAAATATTAATAAACAGAATATCAAAAGCATCACACAGGTGCGTCCACGTCCAACCACGTTCTCTCAACCTGGGGTGTGTTGGCCATCTGGTCTCCTTCACATCTGGCATCAGGCTGACAGCGTCTAAAAAGCAGGTGTTTGGACGTCAGCGTGCAGCGGTCCACACCTGTGTAAGGCTCTTGATATTCTGCTTATCAATATTTTTTGCAATATCAAATTGATCTGTGGCAGTGCGCGTGGCTTTGAGTCTTTGATAATAACTAAATGAATAATTGTCTGTTTTTATGTTTTTTTCATAGAGGAAGCAGCTGTTCTCAACCGTGGTTTCCTGGAAAAGAAATATTTTAAAACAGCCAATCTAGAAGCGCAACATTTGAATATCTTATGACTTGATGATAATATCTCGCCTGATATTTGCTTGGATAGGCTCCAGCAAACCCCGCGACCCTGAATTGGACAAGTGGTACAGAAAATGAATATATGAATGAATAATGATAATAAAATAGGGTGTCCCTCTAAAATGTACCAGTAAAGTGATAAAAGGTTGATAACCACTGCTGTAAAGCATACTTAATGGGCCATTTTACGGTTTTAACTTTTGTCTCTATGCATTAAAAAAAAAAAAAAAAAAAAAACATTTTTCTCTGTTTGGTGTTTTACCATTCAAAAGTAAAAGTGATTATTTTTCAGTGTGGCACATTAAAGACATCAAGAGATAGAGAAGAGTTTAAATGGCTTTTAATGAAAACATTGTTCCAATGTATAATACAATGCAAATATTTGAATCAATGTTGATTCACTGTCAGAAGTGACTGAAAAATTCAACATTATTTCAGTGTTGATCATAGCGAGAACTTTCAATGTCAGCTATCAATCTTTATTTAGTTCTTAGGGCTGACCATATTTCAACATTGATTCAATCACTTTTTGCCATCTGGGCTTACATGAAAAAATCACAACAGAAAAACAAACAGAATTCTTCAAAAGTATTAAAGGGATATTGTGTAAGTTCTCCTGTTATCTATTCACAAAAACTGATTATTTGGTTCAAAAGTGCTTTTCCATTAATCAGTAATCACTCCCATCAACAAACTGAAGTGCTCCTCTAAGCTCTGAATTTGCCGTTCGTATCATTCATCATACATCGAACGGGTCGGCTCGGTGGTGGCTACGATGTTGTGTCGCCATGTTTTTACGTTCAGTAGAAGTGTGACAGTAGGAAACCACAGAAACTCACCGGGGACACCAGAGGTGTCAGCTCAGATCAAGGTAATGTTTTTGAAAAGTCACCGCGGTGCAGTGAGGAGGAACCAGCGTTACACTGATGCTGGGTTCTCGTGCAGTCGGGCAGACGGCCACCAGTAAAAAACCAGATGTAATTTTAATCACAGAAGCCGAGAAAACGACGGTAAAACATGGGTCGGGGAAAACAATACGACATCGCCATGACAACATATCAGATGTGGACTGAAGTCTCTGTAACTGACAGACCACGTCTTCACATAGAGGCTTGTTTATGCATTTACATGCAGCGGCTGTCGTCTGTCTGCCCGGTTTCAAGTGAACGCAGCATCAAAAGTACTAATGAGTTGCTTGCCATATACAATTGTTACACAATGTCCCTTTAAATAACATCTCCTTCTGCAGCAGGGAAGGTTTATTATTTGCATAAAATTTTACATTAAACCCTAAAGAGATACTTTGCTAGTCTGATGTATTGGATAGTTTATGTTATTCAAAGAAAGCATGTTGGAAATATGGGAAACATATGCTACAAATCTTCAGTTTGTACTCCTATTTTTGAAGCACATGGTACGTAAAATGAAAATAAAGCAACCAAATGGATTGAATTACAGTAGATGTGTCTTTTAGTATTGAAGAGAAAGTGAGGCGACTGGTTGCCTTGATATGACAACAAAACACACCAACAGGTAAACATAAGGATTTATTAATGGGTAAAACTACGCTAACTGTATATGGATGCATGTAGGTGTGGGCATTACTGACTGTTGATGAAGTGTTCACTGCTAATACATGTGGGTTAGGGGCTGCCATGGTTTACTGTACCCGGGGACTGAGATGCGTTTGGTAAAACTAATCCACAGATCTCTCCTCTCAGGGTGTCTTTATCGAATGGACTGCTGTAAAAACCAGGTAAAGACGCAACCCCAGCAGCAGCCCCCCCCCCCCCCCCCCGCGATTTGTGCACCCAATCACAAAATAAACGTCTGGTATTTTCCAGTAGTGTAACTGTGTGTTTCTCTGGCTAGTTCTAAGCCTGCAGGTGGCGAGCCAGAATGCCAGGAGGGTGTTCCTTACAGACCGTGACATCACAAAATAACTATCAATTGGTTGCACACTCCATCAAGTACTAGCAATGCAAATGGATATGAACCAGGTATGAACACAGGGGGTGTTTTGAACGTGCATCATGTCGGATTCAGCAAAGAAACGCAAGGAAACAAAGAGAGGAAGGGACAGAACAAGAGTCAAGATTAGACTGTCTTTTACTGGCTGGAGTGAGCTCACATGCAAGATGGATGCCAATTTAGCTGTCGATAGGGGCACATCACTGAGAAAACTGCTAAAAGTTCTGTTGTGGGTCTTTAAGAAGAACTCTGATCATCACAGTACCTCTATAAGAGTAGTTTTGGTAGTTTTGTGGTTTGCTCCATTCATGTGTGTTAGCACAATGCCAAGGAGGAAAGATATCAGCAATGATCTCAGAGATGCGACTGTTGCCATCTGTTAATCTGGGTTGGGCTTACAGGGAGGGTAGGAGATCCAAAAGTATTGAAAGTACACAATTCAAAAATCTAAACCCCCTTTCTTTAGACTTCCCCTAAAGCCATGCCTCTAGAGCATGGCAACATGCAATGCAAGGGAATGTAGGGTTCTCATTTGGACAAAGGACACTGTAGTAAAAATGGAGGCACAAATATGGCAGCCTCCATCCTGTGGATCCCCAGGAAGTAAGTCTATCTATCTGTGGCTTGCAACCCAGGGGCGTGTCCTATAGTGGGCGTATCGCATAGTGGCTGGGTCTTGTTAGGTTTAGGGGAACGGTCAGGGATAGGGTTAAATTTTACTGTGCTTTCGTAGGTCCGGTGGGCATGTCATTGAGTGACGTCAGTCGTCGACAGCCCACTTTACGACACGCCTCTGTCTTGCAGGCCGCAGATAGACCTGACTCCCAGCAAGTAAATATAAATGACTCTTTCTAAGAAAATAAACATATAACAGCTATTCTAGTAAAGCGATTACACAAGAATAAAAACACAGTTTTAATTTATATATTAAATTTTTCTGCCATTGACCTTTGGTTTTGTTACACACTGTACCTTTAAGGTAAATTCCAGACTATTTTCAGTTCATCATTCTGCAGAGACAAAGATTCATAAAAGCTTCTATCTTCCTAGAATCCCCCAGCAAGCTTAGCCTCGGGTCAAAACCGGCAAAACCTCCAGAATTAGCTCAGACTCGACAGGCCTCAATTAGCTTGAACATGTATGACTTGTTTGGAAGAATTGGAAGGGGTTTCTTTTCACAGACAAGTCGCGTTAGAGTTTCAGATTAAAACTACTAAATTTTATGTTATCGCACCATGTCTTTCTTCTATCAGCGTTAGTTATACGGCAAAACCCACCAAATTACTCCAATCAATATTAGCCGGGAAAAAAAGCAAAAAAAAAAAAAAAAAAAGACATTTTCTGCATGCCTTGCATGTGATTTATAATTTAGCTTTAAACCTGTGCTGTTTCCTGAGGAGAACGTTCACATAACTTTGTAGACTGTAACGACTGTGATTGATTCTGATTATATTTATATGACCTCTATTTACATGCATGGAAACTGTTCAATAAAACAAAACATGTCATATTTCCTTAGTTTTATATCTGTCTTACCATTTTCTGTCATTTTTAATCCTTACATGGTATTTGTGAATCGTTACATTAGGATATACGTTAAAAATGAACAACAGCAATCAATCGTTTATTACATTTATCTGTAAGAAATAACTGTGTATTGATGTTTCATATTTCACAGCCCTGATGTGACTTTTAAATCCACCTCTCAGAGCAGGAGGAGACGGCAGTGGAGAAGGCAGTCTTCAAGATGGTTTAATTCTGTTTCAGAAACATCTTTGACTGCATGTTGCTAAGATTTTCAGGTGCAGATTGATTATAGTGATGTTTAATTTTTGTTTCCGGTCTTCGAACATTCCTGGTATGAGTTGGTTGTCCAGAGTTATCTGCAAAACAAAAAAACACAAAGTTAATTAACATTAACAATCATGTGTTTGTGATTTGACACATATTTGTCTGCATTCTATTAACAATAGAATGCAAAACATTTTGATCAACCTGAATTCCCTTTGGATGGAAAAATGCTTTTACAAATCTGAAAACGTTCTTTCTTCAGTACAAAATCTGCATCTTTTCTGATGCAGATTGAGTTGGGTCATTTCTGAATGACCCAACTCAGTGTTGTACATCCTGTATCAGGTTGGTGTGGATTCTCAGTCATCCAGGTCACAGTAACCCGAAGCGCTTCAATGAATACAACTGGACTTTAGCACAGTTGCTTTCCTTTTATTTATTTATTTGTTATAACGTAGAACTCTTAGGTCGTCACAGATATGTGAGTATATCAGATCTAAGAGCTACGAGTTGGATTTACTCATCGAGGCCTCCACATGAGCATCAGTTTGGCTGCAGGGAACAGATGTATTGATTTCTAGGAGCTTATATCCTGACCTCATGACCTTTAACTACTAGTAAAATCCTGATTTTCTTCATTTGAATAGTTTTTAGTTGCTAAACTATGAAATTGCCTGACATTTGTTAATATTCTTTCTGTTAGAAATGACAAAGTTGACAGTTTCTTGCTAATTTTTGGCTTACAGGTCGACAAGCTGACGTGCTCCGTTTGCACAAGTTATCAGGAAAATCTATGGTTCCTCATGCCATTTGTGTCACTAAAATACTTTTCAGTAAGACGGCCATACATGCTGCATACATTCTACCTAGTCTGTGGTTTAGGTAAGGTCATTCAACCCCCCCCCCCCCCCCCCCCCCCCCCCCAAAAAAACCATATAAAAAAAAAAACGAACTTGGAACAAAACATAAATCCCCCTTTTTATAACAGTAAAAAAAAAAAACAAACAAAAAATTGAGTCGCGTTATCTAACATCTTTAACATCTTTTACAGCAGTAGAATGTAATGATGGTGCAAGTGTGCAATGTTATTACTCCAAAGTTTCCGAAAAAGCACCAGATAATGAATGTTTTGCATTAGCTGCCAACTCTCAATTATACAGTATTTGTTTACTTTTGCGGAGCAGAGTCATCCACATCTGCGATGGGGTGCATATTAAAAACAAGGAGCTTAACACAGTGCAGACAAACCAGGACACAAATCACTGTTCTGGTTGTGAAAGAGCAGAACCAACACACCAACTCCAAAGGGTTAAATATTCACAGAGTAAGTCGCAAGCAACAACCTAAAGCTTTAACATGAATCAAACAATATTCAAATGAATTTTCCAGCAGACTCCTCTCTAAACACAGAAGAGAAGATCATTGTTAATCTGTTGCTGTTAGATAAAGGACTGTACTGAAGGAATAATCTCAGTAAATGCAGATGAAGTGTGTAGTGGTAATGTCTGAATGAGAAGAGACTGAGATGGATGACCACAACATAATAGGTGTGCTGGAGTTAAACAGGTATCCATTATGTCAGTTAATTCTATGATTATTCCAGTGTTGTTAATTCTTTGTAAAAAAAAAAAAAAAAAAAAAAAAAAATCTTGTCAGATATCCTCAGTGTTTTGTGTTTCATATTACACACATATCCCATTTCTGCCATTTGACATATCTGATATCTTAGTCGCCCAGACTCTGTAGATTAATTTCAGAAAAAGGTTACTTTGGTTTCAGCATTTTTTATGAGGACTGTGTGACTTTGACCGCTCCACTGCAGAGGATGCTGCTTATATGTTACAAAATATATGAACAAGACATGCATAACATTTCAAACTATTGTCATCCCCTTCCTGCAGCACCTTCTCCACTTTGTATCATGTCACACTGTCCAAAAATAGAGAACTTGAAAGTAAAAACAATCTCTGAAAAAGGTGACCCATCACCAAGAGGTATTTATCAGTAATGTAATTAACCACCCACACATTTAGCAATTTTCTAATCCATTCAACAAGTCTGACATCTCCAATGCAGCTGCATCGATTCAAACACCTTGAACCCTCCAAACAAAATTTACATGATGTACAAATAACTTTTATGAATATGCAAACAGTATTTGTGTTGAAATGTCTCCCTGCAGCAGGAAAACAAGAACTAAAGTGAAACACAACCAACAGCTGTCAGTTTGAACAGAGAAAGCAGTTCATGCCTGATCCAAGAAATAATATGCATCAAAGAGAATAGTAATTTCCTTATATGTGCTGTTTCATATTATGTGTTTTGTCTGAATTATTGTAGTGCTAAAATATATTAACCAGTGGGGTAGATGACAGGTATTAGGTATACAAGATTTTGAGCAGTTTTTACTATTAAGTAAAGCCATAGGTCTTAGAAACAGTGTATCAAATATAATACATTACATGTTAAAAGAGTTTATATCACATCAAAACCTAATTTTCTTGTTAATTCCCTCTTAATTCAAATTTCACAGATTCACACATACTTTAATCCAAGCCTTTGTAAAGAATCTGTGAGCTCAATCTTAAGTGCTGTTAAATGCTTAACATGCAAAGGAGGGTAAAGGTACGGGTTTGCGGTAGCTCTGGTCTCCAAGCTGCCAAGGGCCCCTTTAAACTACTGCTAGGATTTCAGTTTATCTTTTTCCTTGATTACTGCAGAAACTAAGTGGCCTTGCTTCTAATTATCTATTTTGATGTTGGCAACTCCAGATCACCAGCAGATCATTCTGTTATTGCACAATAACAAAACTCATTACTGCATAACAATTCACCTTCTTTCTTCTTGACTTTCCTGTTATAATGAGAAAACAGTCATTGTTTTCCTAATATTGCTAGATGATTATGGCAAGGTTGGAAATGAGTGTTCACCGTTACTTCTCAGTGTTCATTTCTTCACGGTCATGACAGTTTTGTAGTCTTTGCAAAGTTAAATCAAGACATTTGTGTAATTCTGTTTTCTGCGAGTTGAGTACATATCTCTTCTTGAATGGACTATGGTGTCTGTGGGCAAGGAAGTAAACCAACTCCATTTTGAGTTAATGAGAATGGAGAGTTTGAGACAGCAGCTGCACCCGGTGGTTGGTCACGTAGCAGCGTGGCTGCCGTCCTATGGTGAGTTCGCTCAGTTTACAAGGTTCATATTTAATTGTTTTCACAAGCTGCTGTAGCAACGTACAGCACAAAATGTCCAAGACCGCTTTTTGGGTTTAACAATATCCACTTTTCAGTCATCGAGTTCGGGAGCTCTTCCTATGTGTGTTGTTGATTTGTGTATGTCCTTAGTGGAAAATATCCTGTAACCGTGGTAACTGGAAGCCCTTGGCAGAAACGAGCAGACATGGCGGCTCCCATGGTTTTGGCCGTGAAACTTGTCTGTATTGTAAACCCTTTACTGCCATGCTATTCCTGAGACCTACAGTATTGCATGACGTTATTGCAAAAACTTTGCTTTAAACTCTGTTTTATGAAATGAAATGAAATGAAAAATGAAAAATACTTTATTCATCCCAGAAGGGAAATTCAATATTGTAAAAGCTCACTCTTTTTTATTATTATTAATAAATAAATAAACATAAAAGTCAGTCAGTCTTGTTCTTTAGGGTGATGGCTGCTGGCAGGAATGAATTTCTGTATCTCTCCATCCTACAGCGAACCTAACGCAGCCTGCCACTGAACACACTCTGTTGATTCTTCACCATGTTCTGGAGAGGGTGAATCCTCCATCATCTTCATCAGCTTGTGCAGCATTCTTTTTTGAACGATCAGCTCCAGCAGCTCCAGAGTTATCCCCAGCACAGAATGAGCTTTCTTAATCAGCTTGTTTAGTTTCTTCAAGTCTCTGATTCTGATGCTGCTTCCCCAGCAGATGGCTGCAAAGCTAATTGCACTTTCCACAACAGACTTGTAGAAGATCTGCAACATCTTGGTGCAGACGTTGAATGATCTCAGCTTCCTTAAGAAGTAGAGTCTGCTCTGACCTTTCTTGTAGATGTAGTCACTGTTGCATTTCCAATCGAGTCTGTTGTCCAGCTGAACTCCAAGGTATATGTAGTTCTCCACCACCTCCACCTCATCTTCCAGGATGTAGACAGGACTATGCTGCTTATTCTTGCTCCTCCTGAAGTCAACAATCATTTCTTTAGTCTTGCTGGTATTTAAGATGAGCTGATTGTTACCGCACCATTTCGCAAACTGACTGACCAGTTCCCTGTACTCGGCTTCTTGTCCATCACTGATACACCCCACAACTGCAGAGTCATCAGAGTATTTCTGCAGATGACAGGACTCAGAGTTGCACTGGAAGTCTGAGGTGTACAGTGTGAAGAGGAATGGTGAGAGTACAGTCCCCTGTGGTGCTCCAGTGCTGCAGATGACCATCTCAGACACACAACCTTTCAGTCTCACAAACTGTGGTCTGTTTGTTAGGTAGTTGTAAATCCAGGTGGTTGTGGAGGATCCACCTGGAAGTTATGGAGCTTCTGACATAGCAAAGCAGGCTGAATAGTATTAAATGCACTTGAAAAATCAAAGAACATGACCCTCAAAGTGCTGCCTGACTGGTCCAGATGAGAGTGTGCTCTCTGAAGCAGGAAGATGATGCTGTCTTCAACCCCAAGCCCGTTACGATATGCGAACTGTAATGGGTCCTGAAAGGTATTCACTTGCTTGTTGAGGTGAGCCAGTAAGAGTCTTTCCAGGACTTTCATGATGTGAGATGTCAGGGCAACTGGTCTGTAGTCATTTGGTTCAGCTGGTTGTGGTTTTTTAGGTACAGGAACAAGACAGGATGTTTTCCACAGCACAGGAACTCTGTTCTGTCTCAGGCTGGTGTTAAAAAGGTGCTGGAGAACCAGACATAGTTGTTCTGAGCAGGTCTTGAGAACTCTGGGACTGACACCATCTGGACCTGCAGCCTTGTTCCGGTTCAGTTTCTCTAGTTGTTTCTTGACCTGGTTGCAGGAGACAGTCAGGCTGGAGGTGGAGGCGAAAGAGGTCTCAGGATGTCCTGATGTGGAGGGAGAGGAGGCTGTGTTCAGGTCCATGACTGAGGTGCAGGGTGACAGAGTGGAGGTGGGACAGGAAAGCTGTGGGCTCATGGAGGGTGTGTGGAATGTTGGGTTGTCGGCAGGGGGGAACTGAACCTATTGAAGAACATGTTCAGTTCGTTAGCTCTGTCCAGACCTCCATCAGTCTGGTCCCCCTTTAACTTGAAGCCAGTGATCTTCTTCATTCCCGACCACACATCCCTCACGTTGTTCTGCTGGAGCTGGCTCTCCAACTTCTTCCTGTAAGCACTTTGAATTGTTGTGTACATGAAATGTGCTATACAAATAAACTAGCCTTGCCTTGTAGTCCTCCTTGCACTTATTAGTCTGTGTTTTCAGTTGTTTTTGTGTGGTCTTCAGTAACTCCCTGTCTCCATCCCTGAAAGCTTTCTTTTTGATGTTCAGCAGCTTTTTCAGGTCACTGGTGATCCAGGGTTTGTTATTGGGGAAGCACCTCACTGTTCTTGTTGGAACGATGTTGTCCACACAGAAGTTTATGTAATCTGTCACACACTCAGTCATGGTGTTGATGTCATCTCCGTGAGGTTCACAGAGGACATTCCAGTCTGTGGCCTAAAATCACTCTCTCAGAGCATCTTCAGCCTCAGTAGACCAGGTTTTAATAGTCCTCCTAATGACTGGTTGCTGCTGAACGATGGGCTTGTAGGTGGACGTGAGAAAACCAGATTATGATCTGATCTTCCTAAAGGAGGCAGGGCAGAGGAGCTGTATGCATTCTTTGTATTTGCATAAAATAAGTCCAACATCTTATTTTCTCTGGTGGAGCAGCTGACAAACTGCTGGAAAGTTGGCAACGTAGCAGAGAGGGAGACATTGTTGAAGTCTCCAGAGATCGCCATGAATGAGTTTGGATGCTGTGTTTGTAGTTTAGCCACGACGGAACTGATGACATCACAGGCTGTCTTTGGTGCGGTACCTGGTATTATATAAATCACTACTGGAATAACACAGGCAAACTCCCTGGGTAAATAATATGGACGAAAACTCACAGCTAACAGTTCAATGTCGCTTGTGCAGATCTTCTCCTTGACAGTGATGTGTCCTGGATGGCACCAACGCTGATTGCCCAGCACTGCAATTCCGCCTCCTTAACTATGACTAGTTAATTTTATCAGATTAATAAAATTAATTAGATTAATTTTAATTAAATAATTAATTAATCAGATTAATCTATCTGATATTTGTCTTCAGGCCCCTGGGTTCACCTTTTGTACAGAAAAAAAAACTGACGTAATTATTTATTCATTTTTAAAATTTCTTTGAATGGACTATAAATTTCTTGGATTTAAAGGAAGCAGAGGTACAATTTTGGACGCTTGTGACTGGAGATCATTTAAATGTTTGTTGACTTGAAAAAAAAAAAAAAATCAGCAGGAAGCAAAGCAACGTTGAGAGTAAGAGCATTTCCACACAATCAATCTATAAAGGACTCAAGGCATTAAAAATTAACAGCTATGTAGCCTTGAGAAATGAAAAAAAAAAAAAAAACTTACCAGTGAGGATAATCAAAAGATATATGGCTTCCATTCGTATGAGATTGTAAAGATAGGACATGAAACCAATTGGAAAAGGTAATTGGTCTTTTGAGTCAAGACTGACCGCGTTCCAGAGCGATTGCAGCATCGTTGTAAGAGGACTCATGACTAGTGATAACTGTACAAGATTGTAGGGGCAGCATTGTGATCTGAGGTTTTTTAGTCAGTCACGGAAAAAACTGAGGTCAGCTGTTGACTGAAACTTGCTTAGTGATCAGATTACTACAACAGTTCCTCTTTCCTGATGGCACAGACTTCAAGATGGCAATGCCAAGATCAGCATGAGAAAACATATTCACACATAGACTGGCCACGAGGATCCAAACCTTAACCAGCAGAGTGACTTGTTTGTCATTTTCAGAAAATCTTTGACAAAATATAAGTGCCCCTCAGGATCAAAATGTGACATTGCATCAGCTCTTTGAAATGATGCCTCTGCAACTGAAGCCAATAACTAATGCTATCATTGATGCAACCTCAGATTGTTTGCTTTTTTGTTGTTTTTATCCATGGACTAGTTGTTTGCTTCTGTATTAGAATGTTAATATATCATATGCTGAAATTTTAGTTAAGGAAGAGCATACCTGGTCCAGAATGAGATTGAATGGGGCCACATTTAAAGGTTGGTAAAGCTAGATCGAATCTCACCAAGGTCTAAGTGTTGTTTTTGCATAATGGCCCCATTTTGAAGAGAATAAGAGCTGCAGCTATTGATTATTTTAGTAATCAATTAATCTACCACTGTAATCAATCGAATAATCCATTAATCTGATAAGCTTTCCTTTTCTTCTTTGCTTTGCAATTATTGTGACTGAAATCCAACATGTGAGTAATTGTCCAAAAGTCAGTAACGTAGGCCTACAGTACGTGTGTGTACTGTATGTGTGTGTGTATATACAGTGTACATATATATATATATATATATATATATATATATATATAAATATATATATGGGGTGCAATGATACAAAATATTTACAGTTTAGTTCGGTTCGAACCTAAGTGTCACGGTTCAATATTTGTTTTGATATTAAAAAAAAAAAAAAAAAAACTTTTTCATGCATTTTTTCATCCAATGTCCTTTTGTCCACAACGGCTTACCATCAGGATCGTACTCAACGTGAAAACCAAAGTTGTTTCAAACACTAGATCTGAATGAAGTCTCACGCAGATCCACTTAGTTTTAAACACAGAGCTCATCATCAGAACACAAGTTGATGAAATAAATTACTTCTATCTTAAAATCACTCCACTGGTTTTATTTTTAAAATCCTGCTGACATTCAGAGCTCTGCATGGTCAGGCTCAGTCTTATATTAGGGACCTTTTAATGATCCTATGTTCCCTCTCAGAGGTTTAGGTCAGTGGACCAGAATCTGCTTATGATCCCTTGTACCCATTCTAAGATGCGAGGAGACCACTTCTTCCAGGCCATCGCGCTGAGGCTCCGGAATGATCTGCTGTTGCCTCTCCAAACATATTTTCACAGTAGTCAGGGCTGTTTTTTTGATCGCCATGTTGATTTTATTTAAATTTTCTCATTGTATTGTTTTAGATTTTTTTAATTGTATTTTATATGTATTGTATTTTTTACTTGTTTCCTCTGTAAAGCACCTTGTGACATTCCCTTGTCTGTGAAAGGCAATATAGAGCTTGAGGAGTCACGTGACAAGTGGAGCGGAGCTGTGCTGCCATGTTGGTTGCACAGGTTTGACTGTCAAAACGAGAGCTGTAGGGAGTTTTAACGCTGGAGATAAAAAGAGCAAAGATAAGGGCCTTAAAGGCATAATTTAATGTCTAGTATAAAGAGGATTTCTTTGGAGAAGTTTGGGGACATAGCCAGACTGGACCTATCTGAGCTGGATAGATCAGAGTGGGACAGTAATTTGGACCGCTTACCTCCGTCCGTGGAGACACGCGGCTAATGCATCGTGAATTATTTCGTCTTCACTATTAGTTTGTAACGTGGTAACATTTGTCATTTTGCAGTGTTAATGTTAGAGAAGTGTTATTTTACCTTTTGCACAGTTAACTGTTGTGATGCTAATTAAGAAAACATTTGTGAGCCGTCAAACACATGTAAGGCCTTTACTTGAACGTGGATTCATGCATTTATTTATAGGATAGAAAACAAGGACGAGGGTGTGTCTGATTTGTGAAAGACCAAAATAAGCTGTCAGACTCAGACAGATGTCAGTGGTGTCAAACACCACGAGAAAATGACAATTAAAAGAAAGTAACTGGAGTTTTCATCAAGTCATGTTAGCTTTAGTGCTAGTCTTGGCAGCAACACTTTAGCATACATTTGCAAATGCGCAACAAACACAGACGATCTTATCCAGGGTCGTAGTCTTTGGTTCATTCTCACAGCAAAGCAGCATCTTCACAGGTACAGTAGTACGACTGTGTGTATTTGTGTACTTGTTCCTGCAAACACCATAAGACATACCACATGACTGCTCCCAGCTGTGCACAGCCGTTTGTGAAGGAAGGATCTTCATAGTGGCCACGTCATGATGATTAATTCCTCATTATTAAAACCCCTATCTGCAAGGACAGTATCACTGAGGAGTTTTTGAAGGATATCGCAGTTATCAGTCACAAACTGATCACTAGCTGGAGAACACGCTGCATGCTTTATGTTGCTGAAGGTTATCTCTTCCCTTCAGTTTATAGCCATCAGCCACTCGGCGCTTCCTGTCACTTCAGTAATTTACAATCCTTGATGGGATTTTTTTCCTCACACCGGGGATCTTGCAAAAAACTAAACGTGCCCCCCTTTTTCTTTTTGATCATATTGATTGTGAGAAGAGCTTGCACAATCCTTTAGTCAACATTACAACCCAGCATCTCCACTCACAATCAATATAGCTCTCAGCAAGTGTACAACAAACACAGCGGAACGCCGGTTCGGTGGGGAGGGGCAATACGCTGTGACGACAACTCCTCAGGCTCTATAGAAATAAACTTTACTTACTTACTAATGTCAACTGCACTGTTTGCGTAGCCTGGCACACAAGCCTGACCAACGCCATATATGAGATACACAACAAGTCAGTCTGGGGTCCCTCCATGGGAATGTGATTTCCACTCTGGTAAAAAAATTGACTGTACCAATCACAGTGCGGGGGGGCGGCACTTTACGGTGCGTCTTTTTCCGCGACTCAGTTCTCTAACGATAAACAGTCAGAATGGCGGCCACAGAGGAGGGGCACTATAACAATGCTTTTTCTGAGCTCTTAAATGAGCTGCACTGGTCCTTAAACCTGCAACAACTTGCTGCTCTGAGGGCTTTCCTCTTATAAAAAGACATCACTTCCATGTTTCTCTGATTGGTTCTCTCCAGTTCAATTTGCTCCTGTTAGTCGTACCTTTTGTCTTTAATTGGAAATCAGTCTCCAACAGAGGGAACCCACTGACTTGCCATGTATCTCAAATATGAGTCAGGCTGGTGTGCCAGGCTACTGTTTCCAGCAGCACAAAATCAGAGAGCAAAAAAAACAAGCACTGACTTGCTGTAACTGGTAGCAGCCATATGATCTCCAGCCAAAATGACAGTTAACATAGGTGCCTAATATCTTTTAATCTTAATTTCAACTCTTGACAACTTACCTTAACTACAGTCTGCTCCTCCTGTCATTGCCATTAAACAAACAAGTGCACCTCTTGTTTACCGGCAGGTACGGAAGTAGACAGTAGAGACTATATAGTAATGCATTAAACAAAACTTTTTTTTTTTTTTCATTAAACGAAGCATCAATTCCTTTCATTTTAGTTGAACATTTTTTTTTTTTTTGAATCAAATCATTTGAATAACTTAATTTTTCAGCTTTAGAATCAACATCACAAGGTAGAACGACATCTACATAAACCGCTTTAAACAAAACAGGTACAGTCTGTTTAGGACATGTTTAAATATGCGATGTGAATGCAAACATGCATGGACTGGATCTCTAAACAGGCGGCAGGTGTAAACTGATAACTCTTCGCAGATGCACCACACTATCTTTTTTTCTTAAGGTGTTAAATACAAAAGATGTGAGGCAATAGGAATTTGAAGTGGTCTGAAGGCGTCTGATGGATTTTTAAAAATAACATTTCTTTCAACAGTAGGCTACTGCTGATTCAAACCCCTCTCCGACCAAATGCATCCAGGTTTGTCATAATATAATGCAGTTATTTTTCTCACCTACAAAAACCTTTTCACAAGTCTTTGATTGTGTGCTGTTTGTTAATTCAAGAGGGTAGTGAGAGGTGATGTCACTCATGTTTTATTACCTGTAGCCCCTTAGTTTTTCATTATTGTACATCTTTAGTCAAACCAGATAAACAGTGTTATGAAACTGCTATTGTAAAAAGCAGATTAAAGTAGAAGTAGCAACAAAAAATGCTGAACAATTAATATAGAAAAAATGAGTTCAAAGAAGAAAAATCACCTCATATACCACAGTGTGTTTTAATATAATTTCTGAGCCAATCTGGCGCTTTAGTTGGTTATTAAATGGAGGATTAATAGCTGATGATAATGATACACACTTTTAATTTAACAGATATATCCCCCCGCAACCAGTGTGACGAACTTCAGTTGAAGACTTGCCACTTAAAGAAGCAGAGACCATTCATGCATTTCTAAAAAAACAAAACAAAAACAAAAAACAAAAAACCTATGCACCATTTGAATGAAACATAGAGGACTTGACTTGGAAATAAATTCCAGACTTAAAAGCCAGGGCTGAGGATAGCAGGGGTTGAGTCAACATTGGATAAATTACTGCAAGCAGCTCTGAACCCCAAAACTCTGTGTGATAAGAATGGGCAGCTAATGGGAGCGTAACAGACCACCAAAGGGTGAACAAGCAATAATGCTGTACATTCTGCCCCGTAAACCATGCATAAGGAATGATCCAGGGCTACAAAGAACAATTGTACTGAAAACATCAGAGTATGAGCTGATTCATCAGCTGTGTGGAGCATGACGCATGGAAGAGAGTGTAGCAAAGATCCCTCGCAGGAAATTATACTGCAGATTCTCCTGAGTGTTGTTTCACTCTGCAGGAACCTCATTCTTGTTTAAATATAGCGTCTGATTTACAAAGTCTGAGGGGTAGAGAGCTGAAGCAGTTCATTACTTCCACACAGCTGGAAGGTATATGCGCAGAATTTTGGAAATCTGAAGAATAAGAAACATTAACTTAATATATCATTGAATGGACATCATAAAAAATTTATGCACTTAGACATCCTTTATAAGATTATAAGGTTGGGTCTCCAATCATACTTTATTCATCTCCTTTTATCCACAGCTGCTACAGATGCAGGCATGAAAAAGTTCCCCTTTCTGCCGGCTGCCAGCCACTTACCAGCCACTTACCAACGACTTGTCTGCGAATTCAATCTCACAGAGGAACACCTGTGTGCCCAGGGGGAACGATTTCAGAGCATAAATGAATGCCCGGATCAGGGACGTTTCCACATGCCAAGTGTGGACACCGTGCGTAATGACGTATTCACGGGACAAATCGTTCAGCCAGTGATAGTGCAGTATTACTACACCACTTCTGGCAGGAAAAAGGAGGAACTTTTTCATGTCCACATCTGTACAGGTGCTGCATTCAGAAGTTTACTGCAGCAACTTTTTGTTTTTACATTGGAAAGAAAAAAAATATAGAAAACTGTCACATCCTTGAAGGTCGGCTAGGGCTGGTGGAGGGGCTGCCATGGTTTACTGTAACCGGGAAATGAGGTGCGTTTGATGAAACTGATCCACCGATTTCTTCTCTCTCTATGTCTTTATAGGACAGAATGTAGTAAAAAACAGGGAAAAAGACAACCCCAGCTTTTTTCCCCAGGCGGTTTGTGAACCCGATTGCAAAACAACCGTCTCGTATTTTCTAGTGGCACATAACTGTGTGTTTCACTGGCTTATTGCAGCTTGCGGGCGGCAAGCAAGAGTGTTTTTTGTCCACCAGGGGGGCATCAGACGGTGACATCCCAAAATAACTGTCAATAGTCATTAATCAGAGTAAAAGTACATTTCTAGTTTGAAACTTTACATGGAATCTTGTGTATCTTTTTGGGCTTGAATTATTCAGTTCCCGTTCCCGAATTATTCAGTTCTAGTTCAGGATTTTCAAGCGTGTCATGATGACAAAACTACAGAAGATATGGTTAAAATCTGTGGTAAAATGATCAAGTTTAAAGCAAGATTTGGTTCTCAGAAATCCTGCTCAGAAACACTTTTTTTTATACTGGGTGAAATAGTCCTTCCATCCTGACGGTAGGGGGCATCCCTGGGAAAGACACTTAAAGGGGAAACTCAGTAACTTTTTTACCTCAATAAATGCTTTTCGGAATCCCCGTGGGGCTAAACAAAGTGTATACAGAGCGATTCAATGTTCCCCCCCCTCCCGCCGGTGCCTCGGGCCTGCGAGCAGCTCTATACAACTTTGCCTGTGCCGACCCGAGCAGAACTTGCGACAACAGAAACCGCTGTACGGTACTCAGGTCCCCTATCTACCGAGCTGCTTCCAGCGCTGATTTGAACCAGATTACCAGCGCTAATTGGAAGAAAACATTTCTTTAGCTTCACATCACCTAAACACGGCTCCTGGCTCTCATAACCAACTCTTTGCTGGACCAGTGATTCACGTAGCTTGCGCTGCCTGGGCGCCGGGTGAAGCATCACTGCTTCAGGCTCAATAATCACTTGTCATGTCCGCAAAAAGTAAATAAAAGTTCGTATTCTTACCTGCTACCTGCCAACACCAGAGAAAAATATAATCCACGGCATATTTACCCGCAAATCGCAGGTAAAACATCCCGTTTCAGAAAATACAGGACTTTGCTTTGAGCAGAGGGAGATGCGGTGCTGCTACCAACGCAGCAAAGTAGCATCAACAACCTAGTAAACGCCTAGAAATATATCCAGCGATCAAAATAGAGGAAAGGCAGGTAGAGAAGCCGTCTGTGTGCTGTGGGGGTGTATGGGGGTTGAACTTTTAGACAGTGAAAGGACACCACTAGGGGGAGCCCCGGGATGAAGTTACTGAGTTCTGCTTTAAAGACACTTGCCTCCCGTAAGGACCTCGCTGGTGTGTGAATGTGTGTGAATGTTCCGATGGTCGGAGGGGCCGTAGGCACAAAATGGCTGTTACGCCTTTGTAACTCTGCCCCAGGGCAGCTGTAGCTACATACGTAGCTTACCATCACCGAGTATGAATGAGTAGTGACAGAATAATGGATCTACTGTAAGCGCTTTGAGTGCCCTGCAAGAAAAAGTGCAATATCAATCTAATCCATTATGATTATTAGTCAATACATCATGTATTCATAAAAAAGAAGGGAAAAAAGTCAGACCTCTGTGAGAGCTGCAGGTCTGCAAAAACTCTGACCAACCCCTGCCATTCGCAACGTACAGAAAGAACAAATCAATGCCTTTATGTCTCGTCTCTGTCCCTCCCCTCTCCTCGTCCCCACATGAACCACTCGTGGTTTTTCAGCTGTTTACTATCAAGCTAACGAGCTATCCACTCGGCTGTTATCGTTACCCTGCTCGTCAAATATCGGCACACACGTCCCTGCGCTCTGAAGGTGTGGTTTCGGGTGGTGTGTTTTGTAAAATGTCGCTTGCTCGAACCGTTTTTCCAACATTGCCAACCCTAACTTTAACATTTTGTTGTATGAGTTCCATAACATACTGTAGAACCTAGTTTTCAGTTATAAGGGAGTATTAACTGATCATTGCAGTGTTATTTCCCTACAAGTAAACTTTACTTATCAAAAAAGAATTTATAGAAATCAAAAGTAGCTCTTAGTCATAACCTACAGCAACAATCTTCACGATGAGTGATGGAACAAAGAGCTACCCACACATCTATTTAGACACACTGCCTGAATTCCGTTGCTTTTCACAGATCACTGAGTCATGTTCGCTGCTTGTTTATTATATTCAATATAATAAATAATTTATTCATTTAATTTCTCTATCATAATCACTGTTATATGAAAATATTAAGAAGTAGATGTTGAAATCTTGTTTTGTAAACGTAAGGATCTTAACTTTGTGTGTCCCACTTTACAGGCTTTCTATAGCAGATGATCATGCCTTCAAAAGGTTAGCGCTCCCATTAACAGCATCCAGTAACCAGTATGAAATTGACAGAAGTCCAAGTTCATATAAAAGGATAAATACAGGCATTTCATTGCATATAATGTTATGTGAAGTATTTTGAAAAAAACTGGAAAAATCTGTAAAGTAAAAGAAGAGAAGATTCTTTGAAATGGGATACTTTTTAGTTTTTTTGTTTGTTTGTTTGTTTTTTTCTTTCTTTCTTTCTTTCTTTCTTTCTTTCTTTCTTTCTTTCTTTCTTTCTTTCTTTCTTTCTTTCTTTCTTTTTTTTTTTTAGCTATCCCTACAGAGATAACTACAGGATATTATCCATGATCAGGCTGCCACCCCCTTTATGACAAATTTGACACATGCCAAGAAAACCTCATTGACACAAAAGCAGACACATGAATAAACACCCTCATTTCCTTAACTTCTGAGCTTGTGTAATGCATACAAATGAATTCCTTTATGATCTCAGTAATCATTCAGTTTTACCCTTCTAACCTGATCTCCACTCTCCTACTTTCTTAAGCTACAAATAGCTGTAGGCAGTCTTCTAATACATCATTTGCATCTGTAAACAGTTTGCACCAGAACTAAACATTCTAGGATATAAAAGGCATTAATAAGGTGAAGCACAATTTGAAAAGGTAAAATAGGGAAAATAAATAACATAAGTTGGTGGTCTTGGTTCTAAAATTGTAAAGACAAAAGTATGGGATAGAAAAAGAAACTGTTCACCATCAACACAGAACTGGCAAATGTAAATGGTCAATAGCTGGTTCACAAACAGGAGACAAGAAAGCAAGAAAATGAGCTGGTTGACTTGCAGGGCAATCACAACTGTGTAAAACTTAATTGAAACTACCGCACAAACTACATGGCAGTAAAAATTCATTATTAAATAAATACAAACAACATTATAAAACAAATTCCATTTTGATGAATAACAGACAAATAAATGCCTGGACTCCCTTGAAAAAGAGGTTTTCAATCTCAGTGGGACTTTCATGGGTCAGTGAAGGTTAAATAAAATAAACAAAATACATAATATGGCCAAGAAATAGAAAAATAAGGTAATATTATTATGAACTATATGTTATTATTCTTTTATACCTACTTATCATTATTTTTATCATAATTAAATATTTCATGCTTATTTTCACAAATGTATACCTACATATATATATATATATATATATATGTATATATATATATATATATATATATATATATATATATATATATATATATATATATATATATATATATATATATATACATGTATGTGTATGTATATATGTAAGGGGGATATACATGTATTCATATTGAACCGAACCATACTAGTGTGTATTGAACCATGAGCACTGGGTATCGAATATCAAACAATGGGTGCTCAGGACACACAGAATATCAAAATTCACCACTAAGTCTACAAAAGTCTAACAACAAATGTAATCCAACAAGTGGGTTGAACACAGAGCAGTTGGTTGCTAGGCAATGCTACATCTGTTTATGCTGGCGCAAGGATATTTTGTGCTGTAGTCTATCGGATCTACGTGTGGGCTACAGTCTGTTTTTACCATGGGCTTGGAACACAACACAGCCAATCACATTTAAGAATGAGAAACACCCATTTTATAAATGGTGCCAAAACCTGTTGAAAGATTATTTACAGAACCCAGAACCTAACCCTCTTCAAGCAGCACTGAGGCTATGATGATGAGAAAAACTGCTTCATAGCAGGAGAAACCAAACAAAGCTCATAAAGAACAGAACTTGAATGGTTTTATGTATATGCAAAACATTTTTTAGAAAAAAAATATGCAGTAATATTACTAGAATCATTTATGCTCCTGCTGAGTGAACATTTATCCATAGTTTCATTGAAAAGTAAATAAAAGCTTGCTGTTCACTTCATATAGTCTACCTATCTATGAAACCACATTTTGTTTGATAGGGTGTTGTATTGTCTGCAAATGGATTATATACCTTTTAAGTGTATACTGGTGAGTTTCTCACTGAAACATTACATGTTGATATTATTATTATGGTTGTTTTGAGGCAGGATTATGTGATACGAATATTCAGTGCTCTTGCTTGCCTGTTGCAGTAAACCATACATTTTCCAGTTGCAGAGCTAAACTAATGGCTTATAAGAGCAAACATCAGGGGAGTGAAATTTTATCATGTAAACCTCCTCAAAATCAGCTTTAGTTTTAAGTGTATAATGTATACACTATTTTGCCAAAAGTATTCGCTCAACTGCCTTGACTCACACATGAGCTTAAAGATCTCCTTCCTTTTGAAATACGCAGGGTCACCCTATACACATGCTGCGCTTGCAAGTGGTGCGTCACCTCCACTGGCTGCGTTGCATATTCATAGAAACAATACAGAGGAAGGAACGAATATGGAAGGCTTTTCGCTTCCACGTCACATCGAAAAGGGCGTCGCCCACTTAGGTTTATACCCGCCCATGGGAAGCCAGGTAACCCTCCCCTCTGCACTAGAAGTGAAGACGGCGCGACTGTAGCTGCAGCGTTGAGAAGCTAAGTTAGCTAACTGTTTGCTAGCATGGCAGAACAAACTCGTTCGTGTGCTCTGTTACACACACAGAGCGGGGGGAGGAGGTTCCCTCATACATTCATGGGAGGTAGCCAATCAGAGACATTTTCGCATCACTGATAATCATGAGAAGGACCGGAAAAGCCTGTCGTTGGACCACAAGCCACTCTTCTAGCAGACAATTACAGCTGGAAATAAAGCAACCAGAATGTGTTTTTAAACAGAAACGATACATTATGCATTCAGTAATAACGGCGAACACAGCAAAATTAATGAAATGACGATTGAAGTAAATCTTTAAGTGATATCCTATTCTTAATCCATAGGATTCAGTATGACGTTGGTCCACCCTTTGCAGCTAGAACAGCTTCAACTCTTCTGGGAAGGTTGAAGGTCCACAAGGTTTAGGAGTGTGTTTATGGAAATTTTTGACCATTCTTCCAGAGGCGCATTTGTAAGGTCATACACTGATGTTTTATGAGAAGGCCTGGCTCTCAGCCTCCGTTCTAATTCATCCCAGATGTGTTCTATCAGGTTGAGGTCAAGACTCTGTGCAGGGCAGTCAAGTTCATCCACACCAGACTCTGCCATCAATGTCTTTATGGACCTTGCTTTGTGCACTGGTGCACCATCATGTTTGAAGAGGAAGGGGCCAGGTCCAAACTGTTCCCACAAAGTTGGGAGCATGAAATTGTCCAAAAGGTCTTGGTATGCTGAAGCACTCAGAGTTCCTTTCACTGGAGCTATGGGGCCAAGCCCAGCTCCTGAAAAACAACCCCACACCATAATCTTTCCTCCACCAAACTTTACACTTGGCACAATGCAGTCAGACAAGTACCATTCTCCTGGCAACCGCTAAACCCAGACTCCTCCATCACATTGCCCCGATAAAGAAGTGTGAATCGTCACTCCAGAGAAGTCTCCACTGCTCTAGAGTCCAGTGGCAGAATGCTTTACAACACTGCATCAGACAGTTTGTATTGCACTTGGTGGTGTATGGCTTGGATGCAGATGCTCAACCATGGAAACCCATTCCATAAAGCTCTCTGCACATTGTTAATTGCTAATCTGAAGGCCACATGAGGTTTAGAGGTCTGTAGTGATTGACTTTGCAGAAAGTTGGTGACTCTTTCGCACTAAGCGCTTCAGCATCCGCTGACCCCGTTCCATCAGTTTACCTGGCCACCTCATGGCTGAGTCTGTGTCATTCTCAAACACTTCCATTTTCTTAAAATACAGCTCGCAGTTGACTGTGGAATATTGAAGAGAGAGGCATTTTCATGACTGGATTTGTTGCACAGGTGGCATCCTATCACAGTTGCATGCTGGAATTCACTGAGCTCCTGACAGCGACCTATTCTTGCATAAATGTTTGTACAAACAGTCTGCATGCCTAGGTGCTTAATTTTAGATACCTGTGGCCATGGAAGTGATTGGAACACCAGATTCCGAACATTTGGATTGGTGAACAAATACTTTTGGCAATATAGCGTATATATTCCATATTCATTTGAAACATGACATCAGTGATGTTCAGCCTGGCCCACTTCTGAATGCCTACGGACAGCCAGAACAAGGTTCCTGCGGGTCCTTACAAAGTCTTAAGTATTAAATTTAAATCCTGGAAATTAACGTCTTAAAATGCCAATAAATTAAATTTACCATAAATTCAGCTGTAGGTTTCAAATTTTCAGCCGATGTGTTTAATACCAATGGGAAAGCACAGCACCCCACCATAAAGCATCTAATATTGTGTATGTGTATGATGGGTGAGCAAATATATCTAAAACTATATATCTATCTATCTACCTATATATATCTATATATCTATCTATATATATATATATATATATATATATATATGTGTATATATATATATGTGTATATATATATATATATATATATATATATATATATATATATATATATGTATATCTATCTATATATATACAGATCACATTATTTTTGGAAGAAAAATCCTCCCACACCGAACTGCAGAAGTGCGTTAAGCACATTCACAGGGTTGAGCTGTTTCTGAGGGTTTACTCCTTCACCGTCAGCCAGGCAATGACCCGGGAGAAGTATTACTACTTTATATCCACGTTTTAATACTTAATCTGATGTCAGGGTTTGTGTATGGCGAAATATGGATATATGAAACGGTAAAAAAGAAGTGATAGAATGATGGGCGGGGAGGAGTTTGTTGCTTAAATGGAGGGGGGAAGCGTTTGCAGATGGAAAGAGGCTTTAAAAAAACAAAAGAAGCATGGATCTTTGGGAGCAAAGTTAACGAAATAAAATAAAAGTCGGCTGAGCAGGCCGTTGGATCTGAGCAGGTCATCTGTCTGATCGCCCATTTTAAACAAATGAAAACTCAGCTGACGCAGTTCACAGCTTGTTCGCCTGCAGTAAACGATCCACAATAAATACAGATTTATCAAATTATATTTTATCGCAGGCAGTTTCAAACCCCTATTCCTATTTATTTTCACCCACACTCACATACATAAACATAATTAACTCTTTCTTTTCTTTGATTTTATGGTTTGAAATTTTTTTTTAATCCCAAAAAATAAATAATTAAGTAGATTTAAAAAAATGAAATGAAATAAAGTCTACGTTTACGTGTTAATGACAGGCCAACTTGTAGGAAATATCTTGGTTTTATGACATATTCTCCAACTTGTGGACAAGAGTCGCAACCATACTGTCCACTCAGTCTTATGTGGTGGGAGAACAAATAGTTCTGCATTGTATTATTTCATTATTACCCATAAATTGTTTATTTTTGTATCTGTGTATTTATTTTTATTCATTTTATAGGCAATATGTGAGGTAAGCATTTTATAAAAGCAGTAAGCCCGTGGAATCCGTGGGTTACAGCGGTTTTACAATGGCAGAGGGGCAAGACGCGAAGGGGCTTATTGATTTAATATAGAAGTGGAACCAAACTAAAATGATGCTGTCTAAAATGGAGTCATAGTATATTATTTTATATTCTTTATTTTGCTCCAAGATAAAGAAAGCAGATCATTTTATCCCAAAATGTTGGTCTGCAATGAATAAATACTTAACAAAGCTGAGTCACAACTTGAGCTAGTTTTATATTCTGCTTTGTGCAATGCAGCCTTTTTACAAGCATGCTTCTCAGCACTGTGTGTTATAAAACTCGTGAGTAAAAGCTACATGTACCTCTAAAATATACCTAATTTTTATTTCAAATGTTAGTTGAACACCGGCCTCTGGATGTTATGGTGGAGTAAGAGTTTTACTGTTTTTGTAGAGACAGAAATAAGGCACAAACACTGGAATTAAGAAAGGAGATGGGGTTAGCAATGCTGCTCAAAAAAATCAAATCAAAGACAGCCTAAACTAAAGGGAAGCCAAAAGGAGAAAACCAACATAAACCTGATCTAGGATTTCTACAAACCAAAAAGGAAAAGGACCAGCACCAATAAGTTAAACTTGAGTAAAAATAATGATGATGGATTAGATTTATATCACACTTTTTCTTGCAGGGCACTTAAAGCACTCACAGTAGGTCCATTATTCTTTCACTCCTCATTCATACTTGGCGGTGGTGAGCTACATATGTAGCCACAGCTGCCCTGGGGCAGACTGTCGGAACACAACCATGACAAAATAAAGCCTAGCTAACCCAACTCCAAATGAATGCAATGTAATACACAATATAAAGACAACCTAACAACTAAAACAATTAACCAAAAGAAAAACCTGGGAAACCAAAACTAAAGAAACCCAAAGTTGGCTTAGAACCAAATTAGTGACACTACATAAACAAAAACCAAAGGCAGTCTAGGGGCAAACTGGTCCCAGCCAAAACAGTTGCTAAACAGACTGAAGCTCTGCCAGGCACTTTTATTTTCTTACTCTTATTCTTTTTTTTTTCCTTTTGCCAGGATCTTTTGTTGCTTCGTTAGCAGGTGAGGGGGGGAGGAGATGAAGGTGGTGCAGTGCCAGAACAATCATATGGGAGGGTTGAAACTGGATGATTTGCATGCTGAAGAAGAGACAGACGAAGTCAATTATGTGGCCGTAACAACCCCTTTAAGCACCCACCACGATTATGGTTTTGTGTTCATAACTGCTTGGTCAAAATAGTCAAACAAGGGTTTCTCCCCTTATTAGATAGACTGAATAGATATTTATTCATTTATCCCTCAGTAGGAAATTTCATAGTGCTGCAGACAGCTGTTCATAGGATTACACAGTGCACAGGAAAAAAAAACAAGATAAAGATAAAAAAAAGAACATGTGTCCAGAGACTGTAAAAAAGGGGACAAACCTTCATGTTCTCTCATGTTCTCCCTCATGTGTCCCATTGGTTTCTGAGGAGCTAAAAATGAAGCCAGTTGGGCGTTCCCATTGTCGCCATCTTCGCCTTGCCCCTGGAAATGACAAAAATGGGCAAAGAGTGAACTCGGGGCAAATGATTGACAGCTTATGTACTCTGGGCTAAACGGGCTAACTCAAAACTAACAGGAGCTAACAAAGATTAGCCCCCTTAGTGGCGGGGAGAAGGTAAAAACCACTGTTGTGCTACTCTGCTACAGCCTGAGACCTTACTGAGAGCAAACAAGGAGCTGACCAGGGGCCACTGGCCGGCATCCGGTCTGCCGCCTGTCAATCAAAAGGATACGCCCCTAATTATGTGTAATTTCAAGATTAAATGATATTTAAACAGATGAGTTATAAAAAAAATCACCCCCTTCAAAGTTGACATGAAGGTAAACTTGACCTATTAAACCTAAAATGATTTTTTGAACCAGGCTGTAAACATGTTTATTTCTGCTGTGAAGTTGGCGTTTTTAACATGGAAGTCTGTGACGGATTTGCTGTTTTGCAGCCCCTTGGGGATCAAGGGAGAACTACAAATATTTCCTTCTTCTGGGTAGCTTCATAGTTAGCCACTGGAGGTTGCCACTTGATTGTGTACAAATATATACATCTATATGTGAAAATAAATAAATTGGTGTGAATAAACAGCGCTGTTGAGGAAGGAAGGGAGGAAGGATCTGTAGAGAAACTGTCTGCTGATGGAGCTTTCCAGGCCTTTGACAGTCTCATGGAGTGGGTGGAAGGTGTTGATGATTGATGATAGCTTTGTTATCACCCTCCTATCTCCTGCCACTTCCACAGGCTCAAGACTGTGACCCAGGAAAGAGCCAGGTCACATAGGACCCAGCTCTGACACCTTTTTCACCTGCTTGTTCAGCTTCTTCCCCTCTGCTGCCGAGATGCTGCTGCTTCAGCAGGCCATGCCATAAAATATGGCCGAGGCCACAACAAAATTATAAAAAGTCCAAGAGACTTTCCTGCACCCCCAAAAAACTCATCTGTACAGCAGGTGAAGTCTGCCGTGACCCTTCTAATAAGAGCCTGGATGTTAGTGTTCCAGTCCAGTCTTATTCAGGTGAACACCCACTTGTTCTTCTGTCGTCCGCCATGTCGATGTCCGATCTGTTATTAGGATACACACTTTCCATTTTTCCTGTTTAACTGTAATTTTCTCAGGTATGGTAACAGGCACAGATCTTTTTATACTGGGAATCTGATGTAGATGTCCCAAGATACCAGTACCAGTATGCCTATCGTCCTTGTTTGTGGAATATTTCTATACCTAATCTGATTTGCCCTTCGAAGCATTTTTTTTTTTTCTGAAAATATGGTCAGGGCTTTTATAGGCACGATGATTTGAGTTTCTTACTGATGCTTGAGGTTTACTGCATGTGTTTTGCGTGTAGTTAAAGGCTCCAAACAAGCACAGAAAATGTTTTTGTTGTGTTTTTTTTTAGTTAAAATTATTGAACACAACTGACAATCTCAGAAAATTGTGCTACAGCAACGTTTCTGCAAAGCAGATCAAGTAAAGAAATTTAAAAGCTTCATGATTTTTCCATGCATGTGCAGTACTGTACATGTACAAAGCAGTGCTGCTGCTTATTAAATGCATTTGATAAACTATTTACCGTCATAATTCCTAAATGAGGAGCAAGTGTGAACTTTTGTTTGACACTTTGCCCCAGTTTTGCCTATTTTTGGGGGCTTTGTCTTTTTTGTTTCATCAAATTTATGATGACATTGTAATATGATGTGTTTTTTAATCTGTGGTTGTTTTTTTACATGATGTCAAGACTTGATGTGGCCTTAAAATAAAAATATAATATAGTCTTTATATCATAGTATTATAAATCCAATTAAATGAGAGGTTGATTTTATATCTAAAATGGAAGAACTGTGCATCGTTTTCTTGTTCGAGTAAAGGTTCAACAGCCTCGCTTTTTGCATAAAGGTTAAAGTCTTCACTCCAGAGGGACACTGACAAACAGAGCCATGTGGCTGAGGTTGCAATATGATTTATTAAAGTCAGTTGCAGTGATTTAGAAGATGCACTGATCAAGCAAACACTTTAATAGCAGCACAGATCAATTACATTCGACACAAAGCTGTCTACAGGGAATCAGGCATTCCTTTATAGATGTTTTCTGTTGCAGTTTGTGAGCTTAGAAATGTGCTTCAAGTTTACAAAGGCATAAATAAATAAGGCAACATAGCAAATGTCATTTATTCACATAGACAGAGATTTATCTCAAAAACACAGTCACATAGAGACACTGTTGCTTTTTATATCACAGTGCAACATATTTAAGGCAACGATAAAAAGCAACAAGTTACCAACACGGAAAGATACATTCAGAATAGTCATTAGTGTAACATGAAGGTAATGAAAAATAAGCTTTTTGCCATTTGTACATGCTTCAGATGAGTGTTGGTACAACCAACATGTGCAAATCCGCACGAATACCTACACAAACCACAAATTCACAAGAGTGGTGATTGGAAATAAGCAGATGTTGCAAGCCAGCATGGATTTCATGGCCTCAGTGGAGAGTCTGGTTTGGAAATTTATCATCATTTAGTGAATATTAAGTACTTTTTTTTTTTCTTTAGCAGCTGTGTTTGTTGTTCTGCTTCTAAGCGATATGAGGTAAGATACTGCCAAAACAGAGAAATTATGAATGCATGCCATGGACTGATTCAAGTGCCACAAAAATGCAATAAATTAGGACATTTTCAAACAAAACAATTCATATAACGCAAAATAATAAAACACAAACATCTACATGTATATTTTCTTTTGTGGCACCCACCAAGCCAAAGAAAAAAGACAACAGAATATTAACCACAAATGCAAAATGTCATTCAGAAAAAGTGCCTAAGGGATGCTCTGACATTTATTTCTGTGCAGTCTGGTTCTCTGAACATCCAATGTGGTGTGTTTTCTTACCCTGTGAGTTATTTTCCAACAATGCCATCAATCTGTTTTTGACAACATCCAGTAAATTTTCTGCTCGAGAGTCATAAAAAAGGAAACAGACATGACATACCAAAGACAGAAAATGTGATTTTTTGTTGCTTGTGCTCATATTTTTTCATTTTCACAGTCATCTGGTTTGATCTGAGGGCTGTTATCCCCTCAGAAAATCAAACAGCATTTTCAGACACTTCTTGTTCACCTTCACTCAAGTGAAAAACCATTTTGTTTAAATAAAAAAAAACCCACTTATGTCATGATTGACACAAAAGACTCAAGTGTAATGATAAGGCTTTTATCTCACGAGTGTTTCAAAAGAGATGTAAACATTACTGAGATCTCTGTGCATTCTTTGAGATGCCTAACTAATGCAGTCAATATATAATTTGCAAGGTGCCTGTTTTAAATAAGATTAGAGTCTCAGACATGGAGGTAGTCAGTTATTTTCGTCATCTCATTGTTAGTTGAGTAATTTGTTGCAGCATTTAGGTTCTGTGCTGCAACAGCAGTGACATTTAATTGCAGTAATCCTTATTGGAGCAATTAAATGACTATAACATCAAGGAGTTACCTGGACAAAGAGATTTAAGAATGAACATGTGGATCGTTTTACATGTATTCTGATTACATTAGCTTCCATATGCAGAGCAGGTCAAAGAAAATGAAACTGCATTCATCGACAGAGCATCTCTCATGTTAGAAGGTGTTTGGAAACCTACCTCTTAAGCAACCTGACTCGCGTAAGCAGCAGCAAGTGCTCAGTTTATCAATCATTAATGGCAATCCAGACAGATTACAACTCAAAACCTCAAAGTCCTTGTTTTGTTTAAATACTCGCAGGCTGTGTCTTCAGGGTTGTGGTTCTGGAAATAATTGACACACAGCTCACATACACAAGAGGGAGTTGGAGCAGCAGAAGATCTCTTTGAAGGTTTTTCTCATCTCTTGACTACGGAAAGCGTAGATGACAGGGTCAATGACGGAGTTGCACATGATGAGGATGAGGTACATGTTGAAATGGGACATGAAGCAGGTGCAGTAAGGGTTCCTGGGGCAGGTGATCATGAGAATAAGATGGAGGAAGAAGGGCGCCCAGCACACCACAAACACCCCAAGGAGGATGGTGAGGGTGATGGCGCCCTTCATGTTGGCTCGCTGCTGGATGGGAGCGTTGCCCGGCAGGGCCGCTATCCGCTTCATGTGCAGGCGTGCCAGCAGGAACATGTGGACGTAGAGCGATGCCATGAGCACCAGCATGGTGAAGAACATGGTGATGAGGCATATGAGCACTGAGGTGCTTTCTGAGTAGATGATAAACAGGATGCCAGACACGATGCAGCACGTCCAGATGCTGCTGATGACCAACATTGCTCGGCGTAGAGTGACTATGTTGTGGTATCGCAACGCGTAGAAGATGGTGATGTAGCGGTCAACGGCGATCGCAAGCAGGCTGCAGATGGACGCTAGCAGAGAGCTGCAGATCATAGAGTCAAACACATTGTCCATGCTTCTGATCAGTGTGACGGGGATGGTCAAGCTGCCTCCGTTGATGAGCGCAATGACAATCGTCTCTGAGGCGTTGGAGACGCTGACAAGCATATCGGCAACGGCGAGGCTGCAGATGAAAAAGTACATCGGCGAGTGAAGGTTCTTGTTTTTGATAATAGCAGCAACAACTAGAATGTTCTCCAGCAGGCTGACAATGCCCAGTGTGAGGAAAACCTCAGTGGAAATCAGCAGCTGCTCGTAGCATCCTACAGATGAGTCCTTTTCCTCTCCAGAAAAGTCTTTGTCAAGAGGTGAAGTGCCAGAAGTGAGATTCCTGTTGGGGTAGCCTGGGCTTAATCCAGGTGGTACAGTGGAGTTCATTTTGGCTTCTTTTTAAGACTCTTCCCCTTTTGGCTTACAGTCTCTTCATAGTTATGTGTCCATCTAGTTTGTGAGTCTTAAATCATCTGGTGAACAATAAGGCACTGCTGAAGTAGGATGAAGAGGGAAAAAAAACAGCTGTTTCTGTCCTTTTTCAGTCATCAGGCTTTTCCCGAAGAGGCAGTTTTCTCAAACAAAGACAGTCCCACAGCCCTGGTGTAGTAAGAGGCGAAAGAAACAAAGGGTCCCTAAAACAATGCAAAGAGGATGAGTGGAAGGAGTGAAGCAGATAAAGGTGTGAGGCAGCTTAACGCTGAGCTGGAATATGAGAAACAGAGCGCAGCAGCTCTCCGTTTGACTGCAAGCGAATCATCCTTCACACTGTGGTCTTGCTCTGCTCTCTTCATCTCTCTCGCTGCTATTATACCAGACACACACACAAAAACAAACACACACACACACACACGCTCCCCTGAGCCCTCCCTGTCCTATCTGCTCGCCGATAAGCCAGAAGGAGGAGCAGAGTTCAGGCTGACGCATGAATGAAGATTTTTAAATGAATCAAACATATTGCTCCATCATCATCATCATCATCATCAAACCATAGACGGAGAAAAGGATAGTTTAGATTTTCATTCAACAGTAAAAACACTAAACATTGTAAATCATGAACATTGGATTTGCATTTTGGTATATTTATATTTATAATGGGACTCAAAATGATCAGTTAGCTAAACATCTAAGTTAAAACAAGAGCTTTTTACCTGATTCTTTATTATTGGTAATTCATTTAACCAAAGTACAATGTTTTTATTGACTCATTTTCCTTTATTTCTATACATAGAAAAGTCGTTGAAAGAGGTCCCCAAGTTTGGATGTATTAAGAGAAATCTGGAGAGGTCTTCTAAGTCGGCAGCACTGGCTGTGTTACTATCTACTGCATCTTCATACCTTCCCATACATTCCCCCCGTACATGCTTCACAAAGGGGGGATTTATATACTTTGGGGGGGATATTCACGAGGTAGCTTACAGTGTCCTATCCGTAGCTCAGATTAATAAGGAGCATTAATTTGTCTTTTCCATCCTTCTTAGTTGCCATCTTAGACAGCTCTCTTGTCCTGTCTCCATTCTCTTTACCAGCTATAATCAGTTTTTACCAACTTGGTATAAAAAAAGTATATATTGCTCTAATCTGTTGCATCTTTGAGCTCCATCACAGTAATAAACGGTTTGGTGGTTCTTTGTTCCAGCTCTATTCTGTTCTCTCTCTCTCTACATAATCTCTTGCATTTGATAAAAGTTCTGTTAAAATCAAACTGGTCTTTTGGAGCACTGAGCTCTGAAATGAGCATCAGATTGAGGTTTGTGTTCAGTGAATTTCTGAATTGTGTTTTAATCCTCTTGTGTGGCTGTATCCACGTTTACATGATTTAGAGTTCCTGAACAGCTTTGTTTTGATCTTTTCATTTGTGTCAGAGGCTCTTTAATATTTGTTATTTGATAATGCTTTTCAGAACACCCAAAGATAGGCTACTTAATAGGAAAAACCATAAAAACACAGAAAATACAATAAAGAAGCTAAAAAAAATAGGATCAAGTAAGAGCAATGGGAACGTGAGAAAATGATGAGGAAACACTCCTAAATCAGCTTCTGTTTCCAAAATAATACCAAATTCAGATTTTAAATAAGCATATTTAAAGTGCTGATGACACGACCTTAACTTCAAGTAACTTTGCCATACAACAACACACCAAGACAAAATAAGTAGTTCTGTGCAGTTAGAAGTTAATCAGACGTGTATTTATGTAAATATCCGATGTTTAGGAGGCTCGGCTAAAGGTTAATAGCTTTTCAGTTGTGAAATAAGCCGCCATGTTGTGACGTCAGCGACTGTACAGAGTTGTGGTCCGCCTATTGAGTTACATGAATAATCTGAGCCGTGGAAAACATGAGAGATGCTCCAGAACAGCTACATTGGAACTGGATTGTGTGCTGGGATCATCAGCCAGTTCAGAAAAGTGTGATAATGCTGAGGAATTTGGGGAAATCACATTTTACAAGCTAGAACCGGAGACCTGTAGCCAGCTGCCTACAGTCTGTCTCCAGCCTCAGGTCCACTGGTTCAGCTAAAAGCCTGCAAGACCACACCGAGGGAATCGGAATTGTAAGGAGTGACCCAGAACAACAAAAAGCAGAAAACAGACCCACAAAGGAGTTTGACATACAGTAGAGCCAGGCAAGGGCACAGATGGCACTGGGGACGAAGGGGACGTGTCCCCCTCAGTTTTTTAATGACGCTGCCATTTATGCTCGATGCAGAAGACGGAGCAATACCACCGGAAACTGCGGGTAGCTGACACAAACCAGAGAAGAAGAACAGGAACCGGAAGAATAACAATACCAAACAGCCAGGGTCAATAGCCCAATAAAAGCACCGGAGAAAAAAGACGCCGAACATACAGAGGAGCATCTGTAGACATGACTGGAGCTTTACAGGAGAGGCTGTGTCTGAAAATACACTCTACAACATTACATCGCCGGGACACGGGGACAGGCAGTGGACAAACTGATTTATGAACCATGGGAATGCAGAAGATGCAAGAAAGTATGAAGGCAGCCGCGCAGGGCGACGCATGAAAGGGATGTCGCCATTTACATACGTAAGTGAGCATAATAAATGGCCCAACTAACATCACCCGATTCATCCCCGCAAACTAACACTTTTCTAGACATCGCCAGACAGTTAAAGTCATAGCAGTGTGCACTGAGAGCCCGGTGTTTGTGTTTCGACTAATGGTGCGTTTCAGTTATACACTAATGTCGGAATTTCCTAACTCCAAGTCAGAGCTGCAGTCATAATCCTCTGTGAAATCGGATCTTCAGCTCAGAAAGTCAGATTCATCTCACCAACTCGACATAGAATTCATGTTGTCTGCTGCTTACTTAAACAGTAGTTAGTTGTTTTGTTGTATAAGGCTGCTTAGTGCTGGGAGCTCTCCACCGTACGATGACCTCAACAGGGTAGACCCTGGTCCTCCACCCATGCTGTTCTGCATCTGCTGCCAGCTAAGAGTATTTTGAGCTCTTCCGTTCATACGCCTCCCTGATGGCATCTTCCCAGGGCACAGTCAGTTCAACCATGAAGACCAAGCTCATGTGTCAAGGCAGGTGAGCAAATACTTTTGGCAATATAGTGTATGTACATTCGTTTTATGGTCTGTCTCAACGTCTATTCTTGACTAGTTCTGGCTGTCTGTGGACATTCGATTAGTCCGCAGACGTTCAGAGGTGGAACAGGCTGAACAACATCATTGATGTCATGTTTCAACTTAATATGGACATTATATGTGCGTTCAGTACGAGCAGTATGGAGGAATATTGACAAGTTTTTGTGGACTTCTAAGGACCTTGTTGGCTCGGGCTCAATCAAACTCCATTACATGAAAGTTGGGGGAAAACGAGAAGTCGTCCTGATCTCCAGCTGCATTTGAAATATTAAAAAAGTGTTCCAGAGTCTTGCTCACCATGAAGGTAAGTGGAAAATAAAGTTAAATTGTTCTGTGGGTGAACTATTCCTTTAATGCCCAGATCCAGCTCTGGAAGGAGATTCTTGAGAACATCTGTCGTCTCATCAGGAGCATGGCCAGATATTTTAGGGAATGCATATACTGTACATGGAGGCCACACGCACACTTAACCTCATTTTGAATTGTCTTGAAGAATTTCCACAGAAGCTTGGTCAGCCTATAATCTGTTCTGTCCACTTTTACTTAGCTTGACTCTGAATCCAGACCTCCATAGGTTAAAGCAACCCTTACCAATGTTGCATTATTATACTATTTTTCTAACAGGGTAAAATGCTATGGATGAGGTAATGGAACCCTGAAATACAAGACAGAGCCACCATTAATCAAAGCAAAATATTATTTCAATCTCTAAATATTCAATGAAAACTCGAACCAATCCTTGAAGTGGGGTGCACCCCTAGGATTGGCTGAGGGACCTGCCTGTCAGACCTTTGCTTCTGCATTGGGAGGCAGAGGGAATGGGGGGTTGGGTCTTAGGAGTGAGGCGGGACTGTTTATATTCAAATAATCTTGCTGTGTTTTCTGAAATGCAAGATTGGTAAGGGTTGCTTTAATGATTTTGATTTCCATTGATAATTCTTATTTTGTTATCAACATTCCACTATGTAATGAAAAAAGATTTTTCAATGGACATATTTCATTCATCAAATTTTAAGATGTGTTTAGTGCTCCCTTTATTTATCTGAGCAGTATGTAAATGAAAGCACCATTCATACAAATGGTTTAGTGAATGCATTAAAGTGCTTTCTGCAGTTTTGCAAGTGTGTTCTTCATTGACCTTTAGCTGAAAGCATTGGTGGTTGCTATAAGCTGGAAAATCTAAAGAAGCCATTTTTCTGTGCAGTGTTTGTGCGTCATTTAATTGTTGATACATCATGTTTGCTCAATGGCAGGCCAATACTTTCCACCATCTGCTTTCAGAAAATTATTAAATGTACACGTTTGAGTAAAAACATCTCAAAAAGAACATTTAGATTAAAGAAAAAAAATAGGATTCTCAACAATGATTAGAAGAGAAGGGAGAGCCAAGACGAGTTGAAATAGCAGCCCAGTGTGCCACCACATCGTCAACTTCAACATTTACAGTTGCAGAACATACAGAAAACAGCCAGCTGTGTCTGAAAAACAGGAAGCAGCTACTTAATATATGACCAGTGATTTGTACCCACACCCCTAAAACAAGACCATCTGGATGTCTAAGTTTTTAAGACATAAATTTCAGCCTTTTATTTGACACATGGCAATAAAAAAATAACCAATTTTTTTTTTCTGACAGAAATCGCAAACATAACCAAAGTGTGATTTTTAATAAGCCTTCTTGTAATAGAAACTTCATAGTGAAAATTAAGTCTTTTGTTGGTCAGACAATATCTGTCATGGAATCAATCACTGGCCAATTTGTCTGGCCAAAAGATGAGTGTTTGCAGTAAAACAAAGTACCTTGGTTACTTTATAACAGACAAGCTCTGTGACGATGATATCAATTGCCAGTGCCGAAGATTATATGCTCAAGCTAGCACCCTGGCAAGAAAATTTCAAATGTGCATAGATGTTGTAAAAATCTAAATATTCAGATCTTTTTGTACACCTCTTTATACAGCACCATTGTGGTGTAAGTATAAAAAGGTACACTGCAAGCACTCAAAGTTGTCTATAATGATTCTTTCCGCATCTTGTTAAAAAAAAGCTGAGGTCCAGCAGCGCTAGCCTGTTGTTCTGTCAGGCTCATGTGAAATTGTTTCCTGCACTGATGAGAAATCTGATGTATGGTTTCATGCGCCGGTTGAATGACTGTAGAAGTGTAACCCGCCT